>CM022302.1:193877545-194270576 GCA_011799875.1 Thinopyrum elongatum
AGTATATCACGAAATCCTTTTGGGAATCCGGGGGTGCTAATACTGGGGCAGATGTCAATTTATCTTTTAGTGTCTGAAAGCTTTCTTGACATTTTTCTGTCCACTCAAATTTAACACCTTTGTGAAGTAGATTTGTCAATGGTTTTGCAATCTTGGAAAAGTTCTCAACGAATCGACGGCAATAGAAGGGGACGGTCGCGGAAGATAATTTAATACTGGAGGAGGGAGGAAAGGAGAAAAACTTTGGTTGGAGGATTGCCACGAACGTAAGGCCGGCGGAGCCATGGTGCGCTCCGGAGGGGGCGGGGGTGGTAGCAGAGAGGGAGAGCGGGGAGGAAAATGGCGAGGGGACGCCAGGGGTACGCGGGTGGGGTGCTTATCCTACGCGGCACGGCGACATGCGATTTGTCTACAGGAGCGAGGGGGGGCCAGGCGGCGAGCGCGGGCGCGGGGGCGACAGGCGCCGAGGTGATACAGGGGAGGTAGGGGACGACGCTAGATGGGCTGGGCGGGCTTTGTGTGTTGTAGCGAGCAGGCCAATGGCACAATAGTTCCGTTAGGCCTTTTCATTTTATCTTTTTCTGTTTCTTCTTTTCTGTTCTGTTAATTATCTGGGGCCCAAATGGTTTTGTATAAAAAGTGGGACCTAGTCCATAAATACCAGTGCATTATACCTAACCACCAAAAACAAGTTGGGGCAAAAACAGTATTTCAATTGATGAGATTAATAAAAAGGCCCTAATAAATATTATTCCAGCACTGTTTAAAAGAGGTATGGGTCACATAATAATTTATTAAACTGTTGGATACAATTTTAGAATGGTCTTTTAAATATAGGTTATTTATTGAACATTTGAGTTTTCTATGCTGAACAAAATTTTATTTTCCAATTTCATTTTAAAATTTGAAATTTGAGTTAGGAGTTGAAATTGCAAATGAGCTAATGATGATTATGCACTGTTTAACAAGCTGACTGGTCATTATCAAAGTGATTACTGTGGCTAATGAAAGGGGGTGTTACAATTCTCCTATCTATCAAGAATTCTCGTCCAGAGAATTAAGAGGGAAGACTGAAAAAAGAGGGGTATTCTTCACGAAGAGATCCTGCGTTCCCAAGTGGCTTTTCATCTTCAGAAATGATTCGACCACTGAACTTTGAGGAATTTTGATTGACTTTTGTCGAGTCCAACATTCAGCTTCATCACAGAACCCGGATGGGATATTTCGGGATCAGACAGATCTTCCTGTAATTCAAGCACTTCGTGATCCACAGCTCGAATGGATCTTGAAGCAGCGACGGAGTGGGGATACATGAAAGACAGAATGTACTTGTGAAAGATTTGGCGGCAATTGCACTGATATGCCACCTCTCTCGCGGCAAGAATACGGAACGGGCCAAGGTTAAGAGGAGGCCAACTTGCATTTGATTCCGAACCAATGAGTGCCTTGTCAACGGAGTGACGCAGAGGTAAGGCTGCTCGCCAGTTGATAGGACATTTCCTGGTGCTTTCGGTCAAAAGGGGGGGTATAGTTGCTCTTTTGACGAGACTGAGCAGTTTCAAATGTTCACGGACAGTGCGGACTTGTTCTTCAGCTTGCTGAATAATGTCCGGTCCGAACGAGTGAGCGTTCCCCAGTTTCTGACCACTTAGAGGGGGGGGTTTCGCACTTACGTCCGTAAAAGAACTTCAAACTGGTATTTTGCCATCTTCCAAACTAGCCTGATAGCTATTGTATGTAAGAGAATTCGGCATACGGGAGAGATTCCTCCCATTCTGACGGAGGAGGTGACACAAGCATCGAAGCATATCTTCGAAGCACTTGATTAATGTTCAAACTTGACCCGTGACTGAGGGTGAAACGCCGGGCTGAAAGACAGATGAGTTCCCATAGCTTCTGGGAAACTATTCCAGAATCTGGAGGTGGACAGAGGCTTGCCACGATCAGAACTGATCGCCAACGGAAACTCCGTGGAGTGACACAACAATTCGGGAAACATTACAAGTCGCCCACTGCTAGCAGTGATTGTCTCCTTAACTGGAGAAAGTGAGAACCTTTGAGAATCGGTCAATGACACCAAAATAGCATCGACCCTTCTGAGATCTTTTTTTTTTTTTGGAAAACCAGTAATGAAATCCATTGGGACTGGTCCCATTTCCATTCAGGAATTGCAGGGGTTTGAGAGTTCCAGCGGGGGCCTTTGATGTTATGCTTTTAATGCGGCGGGCAAACGTTCACCTACAGAAACATAACGATGCAAATCTCGCTTCTATTAGGCCACCAGTATCTCGACAAATGTCACGGTACAGCTTGTGCTACCAGGGATGAATGACAGAGGCTAGTGTCATGAGCTTCTTCATAACATGTTTTTATCCTGAAACTTGGGTACAGAAAGAGAAGGTGTTGGAGAAGAATAGGATCCCATCCTATCAAGATGAAATTCCGAGGTTATCCTTTTTCGAGGTGTATCGCTTGATGCCTTTCACCTCAGAGTAATACAGTTGCATAGTCTTGATGCTGTGTTCTAAATCTGGTTCGACAACCAGGGGTTTTTTAATTTGAGAGAAACCATGTGGAAACAATATGATGGTTTCAATTGACCGAAGCTCTTCATGGAGGAAGAGGTGGTGTTTCCTGAACCGTAAGATTGTTGCAATAAGCCTTACGGCTCAAAGCATCGGCCATTTACATAGCCTTGCGAGGGGTATGAGATATTCCATATCATAATCGGCTATTGTTTCGTGTAGCCATCTTTGTTGACGAAGGTTCAGATTGGTTGAGTATATAAATACTGTCAAACTTTGATGATCCGTATATGTCTCACAAAGATTACCGAGAAGAAGGTAATTTCGCATTAGCTTCAGGGCATAATAACCGCAGAAAGTTCAAGATCATGCACTGGGGAATTTTCTCGTTGAGGGATGCCATTGTCCGGAGGCCAATCAGCAAATCACATTGCATTCTTTGGCATTAGGGACACAGCCTATCCTTGGACGGGGGAGGCCATCACAGCTCGATCAACTCTGGCCGGACACACTTGCTGGGTAATGCCCGTCCTCGGAAGATCAACACGAAGCAGCGCTCTACCTAGGCTCGGCAGAGAGGTCTGCACGCCGGACTAACCTATGCACCCAGAGGTCTTGGTCCATCGCCCTGGGCACCCTGCGCGTTGCGAGACTGGCCGGGGTGCAGGCGCGACACTAAACTCGTCAGTGAAGTATCCAGCCCAATCCAGACAATCAGCCCACACGGTGAATCATGACGTCTGACGAGCTTTCGGGAGAAACGTACATCGAAGAGGGTCCCATAACCATTATCCCTCGTGTTGGTAGTGCGTATAGGGCACGTCAACCCACTCAGATCACACACCCAAATCCAATAGGCTCAATTAGTATCACGCGGAGACAATCAGAGTCTCTGATGCTCCACCACAATATCACACTCGAGTGCCCTTTCGGCACACCCGACATCATAGATCCCCAGCGGGTACCCACCAGGGTGGACCCGCCTGTAACAAAGGTCAAAGTAACCATGTGGTCATAACATCAAGGGGGAAACCCGAGGAATCACCCTCGGTGGATTCCACTCGACGAAATCATCAGGGTGAACGTATGAGGCATCACCCTCGAGGTTCACACTGAGGGGTCGCACGACAGAGTCGTATCAGAAGTGGAAAAGGAGGAATCACCCTCGATGACCACGACCGAACAGCTACACTGCAGAGTATTCATCGGGAGTGCGTTACGAGGTATCACCCTTGGCACTCGATAGTTACTACGCAGAGTCGTACAACTAAGGGGGGTGTGAAGTGAGGTGTCGGTCTCTGGTCGACGATCACGTTGATTGAGTCATCGATTATCAAGCAGGGGCAACAAGGATAAGGTGGTGGGGTCACTGATGGTTCACTACCAACCTGTACTAAACAGTTTATCATAGGCAGGTAAGGTAACAATGAACAGGTTACAACAGCAGGCTATGCATCAGAATAGGAGCATACATTAACAGTAGCAAAATCTAATGCAAGCAGGAGAAATGGACTGGGCGATATCTGGATGCTCAAGGGGGGGCTTGCCTGGTTGCTCTGGCAAGAGAGAGAGATCGTCAACGGGCTGCTCGTTGGTAGTGTAGTCGTACCCAGGTGCAGCGTCGTCGGTCTCGGCGTCTATCGAGAGAGAAGGAGGGGGAGAGAAACAATAAATTCACGGTAATAATGCAAACAATATGTATGACATGCCTAAATGATTTGCCGGGGTGTTCTACTGCCTAACTAAATGATTTAGTTAATTTAGAAATTTATTCGGATTTATTTAATTAAAGTTGGGCGCTATTCATTTATCGAAATCGGTCTAAAAGTTCAATGTTCTTATAGCTAGAGGCATCTGACACGAATACGGAGGGCGTATTCGGGTTCGTATCGGAATTCTAAGCAAGTTTCATATATAAATTATTTTCATCGGAGTTACGGTTTATTTAATATGATTTTCTAAAGTTTTAAACAATTTTTGAGTTTAATTATTAATTTAAATTCGAATTATCTAGAATAGTGAATGATGATGTCAGCATGAGGTCAGGGTGACATCAGCAGGTCAACTCTGGCTGACCAGAGTCAAACCTGACAAGTGGGGCCCACATGTCATACACTGAGATATTAACAGAGGGGTTAAATTAACTGATTGGATTAATTAGAGGGTGGGCCCCAGCAGTCAGTGACTGATTAGTGTTTAAACTAATTAACTAACTAATTAACAGATTTTCTACTTATTTTAAATTTGTTTAAACGACCGGGCCCCACATGTCAGTGAGACAGGGCGGCCACGTCAGCGTTGACCCCAGTTAACGGGGTCAAAGGGGCCCGCGTGGCCCCACAGTCAGTGGCACGGGGGTGGGAGCCACTGGTGCCACGTCGGACCGGCCGCTGGAGAGCGCTCCGGCGAGCCCGAGCGCGGCGCCGAGCTCCGGTGAGCTCGGGATTTGCCCATAGGGCATCTCCGAGGGCGGGATTGGGCTCTATCGAACGGGCGCAGCGAGCCGCATCACGTGGTGGTGGTGGTTGGTCCCGGGGGTGGCCGGAACGGCGGCGGCATCGTCCGCGGCGGGCGCCGGCGTTCGGCCCCATTTGGAAACGAGGCGGGAGCGGGTTAGGTGGCTAGTTGGGGGCCGAGATCGACGCAACTCGCGCTCTGGAGCACGCCAGTGGCTCGCGCGGGGGCTCGGGAGCACGTACGGCGCGCGGGCAGCGGCAATGGCGGTGGTCAGAGCACGACAATGCGGTGAGCTACCCTACGGCGGTCAAGCTAGCGTGCAGAGAGGCAGGGGAGGGAGGAGGAGCTCATAGTGGGGAGTAGCCGATCAAAGCGGGCTCGGGGAAGGCGTGGGGTGGCCAGATTCAACGACGACACGCGGCGGCGATCCGAGGAAGAAGATGATGGCGTGGGGCGATGTAGATGCGCTCCTACTCGGGTGACTCATCGGGGAGGAAGGGGAGGTCGCGGCGATCCTTCCTGGCGCGGAGGCAAGGCGAAACGGTGGCGGTGGCCACGCACGTCACGGCGGCGGAGCCATGGTTGCGCTCCGGAGGGGGGTAGCAGAGAGGGAGAGCTGGGGAAAATGGCGAGGGAGACGCCAGGGGTACGCGGGGGTTGCCCTTATCCTCTACGCGGGCACGGCGACATGCGTTGTCTACCAGGGAGCGAGGGGGGCCAGGGCGGCGAGCGCGGGCGCGGGCGACAGCGCGCCGAGGTGAACAGGGGAGGTAGGGGACGACGCTAGATGGGCTGGGCCGCGGCTGTAGCGAGCAGGCCAAGTGCACAATAGTTCCTTTAGGCCTTTTTCCTTTTTCTCTTTTTCTGTTTCTTTCTTTTCTGTTCTGTTAATTATCTGGGCCCCAAATGGTTTTTGTAAAAAGTGTGACCTAGTCCATAAATACCAGTGCATTATACCCTAACACCAAAAACTAGTTTGGGCAAAACATTATTTCATATTTGATCTAGATTAATAAAAAGGCTATTAAATATTATTTCCAGCCACTGTTAAAAGAGGTATGGGTCACCTAATTAATTTATTAAATGTTGGATACAATTTTAGAATGGTCTTTGTAATATATGTTATTTATTGAACATTTTAGTTTCTATGCTGAACAACTTTTATTTTCCACTTTCATTTAAATTTGAATTTGAGTTAGGAGTTGAAATGCAATATGATGCTAATGATGATTATGCACTGTTAAACAAGCTTACTTGTCATTATCAAAAGTGATTACTGTGGCTAATGACATGGGGTGTTACAATTCTCCTCATCTATCAAGAATTCTCGTCCAGAGAATTAAGAGGAAGACTGAAAGAAAGAGGGGTATTCTTCACGAAGACGATCCTCGCGTTCCCAAGTGGCTTCATCTTCAGAATGATTCGACCACTGAACTTTGAGGAATTTGATTGACTTTTGTCGAGTCCAACATTCAGCTTCATCAAGAACACGGATGGGATATTCTGGATAAGACAGATCTTCCTGTAATTCAAGCACTTCGTGATCCACAGCTCGAATAGGATCCTTGAAGCAGCGACGGAGTTGGGATACATGAAAGACATCATGTACTTGTGAAAGATTTGGCGGCAATTGCAACTGATATGCCACCTCTCCTCGACGGGCAAGAATACGGAACGGGCCAATGTAACGAGGAGCCAACTTGCCTTTGATTCCGAACCAATGAGTGCCTTTCAACGGAGTGACGCAGAGGTAAGCTTGCTCGCCAGGTTGATAGACCATTTCCTGGTGCTTTCGGTCAAAGTTGCTCTTTTGACGAGACTGAGCAGTTTTCAAATGTTCACGGACAGTGCGGACTTGTTCTTCAGCTTGCTGAATAATGTCCGGTCCGACGAGTGAGCGTTCCCCAGTTTCTGACCAATTTAGAGGGGTTCGACACTTACGTCCGTAAAGAACTTCAAACGGTGCCATCTTCAAACTAGCCTGATAGCTATTGTTGTAAGAGAATTCGGCATACGGGAGAGATTCCTCCCATTTCTTACGGAAGGAGGTGACACAAGCTCGAAGCATATCTTCGAGCACTTGATTAACTCGTTCAACTTGACCCTGTGACTGAGGGTGAAACGCGGTGCTGAAAGACAGATGAGTTCCCATAGCTTCTTGGAAACTATTCCAGAATCTGGAGGTGAAGAGGCTGCCACGATCAGAACTGATCTCCAACGGAACTCCGTGGAGTGACACAATTCGGGAAACATACAAGTCTGCCACTGGCTAGCAGTGATTGTCTCCTTAACTGGCAGAAAGTGAGCAACCTTTGAGAATCGGTCAATGACGACAAAAATAGCATCATGACCCTTCTGAGATCTGGGAAAACCAGTAATGAAATCCATTTGGACCTTGTCCCATTTCCATTCAGGAATTGCAAGGGGTTGCAGAGTTCCAGCGGGCCTTTGATGTTCTGCTTTAATGCGGCGGCAAACGTCACACTCAGAAACATAACGAGCAATATCTCGCTTCATATTAGGCCACCAGTATCTCTGACAAATGTCACGGTACATCTTTGTGCTACCAGGATGAATTGACAGAGGAGTGTCATGAGCTTCTTTCATAACATGTTCTCTCTCATCCTTGAACTTGGGTACGAAGAGACGGTGTTGGAAGAATAGGATCCCATCCTCATCAAGATGAAATTCCGATGGTTATCCTTTTTCGAGGTATCGCTTGATCCTTTCAACCTCAGAGTCATACCGTTGCATAGTCTTGATGCTGTGTTCTAAATCTGGTTCGACAACCAGGGTATTGAGATAACCCTGTGGAACAATATGGAGGTTCAATTTGCGAAGCTCTTCATGGAGAAGAGGTTGTGTTTCCTGAACCGTAAGATTGTTGCAATAAGCCTTACGGCTCAAAGCATCGGCCATTACATTAGCCTTGCGAGGGGTGTATGAGATATTCATATCATAATCGGCTATTGTTTCGAGCCATCTTTGTTGACGAAGGTTCAGATCTGGTTGAGTATATAAATACTTCAAACTTTGATGATCCGTATATGTCTCACAACGATTACCGAGAAGGTAATGTCGCCATAGCTTCAGGGCATAAATAACCGCAGAAAGTTCAAGATCATGCACTGGGTAATTTTCTTCGTGAGGATGCAATTGTCCGGAGGCATCAGCAATCACCTTGCATTCTTGCATTAGGACACAGCCTAATCCTTGACGGGAGGCATCACAGTATATCACGAAATCCTTTTGGGAATCCGGGGGTGCTAATACTGGGGCAGATGTCAATTTATCTTTTAGTGTCTGAAAGCTTTCTTGACATTTTTCTGTCCAGTCAAATTTAACACCTTTGTGCAGCAGATTTGTCAATGGTTTTGCAATCTTGGAAAAGTTCTCAATGAATCGACGGCAATAACTTGCAAGTCTGAGAAAACTTCTAACTTGCTTAACATTCTTCGGGGGAGTCCAGTCAAGAATAACCTGAACTCGTTCGGGGTTAACAGCAATTCCATCCTTGGAAATCACATGACCAAGGTAAGTTACTTCAGAAAGCCAAAATTCACATTTGGAAGACTTGGCATACAACTGGTGTTCTCGGAGCCTTTCTAGTACCAAACGAAGGTGTTCAGCATGTTCTTCTTTATTCTTAGAATATATAAGGATATCATCCAAATAAACCACGCCGAATTTGTCGAGGTAATCCATGAATATATAATTCATCAGACGGGAGAAAGTTGCTGGAGCATTCGTTAGGCCAAATGACATGACGGTGTATTCATAGGAGCCATAACGAGTGACGAATGCAGTCTTGGGAATATCCTCTTCACGGACACGGATCTGGTGATAACCCAACCTCAAGTCGAGTTTAGAGAACACCGATGATCCAGCAAGTTGATCATAAAGATCATTGATCTGGGGCAGTGGGTATTTATTCTGGATTGTGGCTTGGTTAATGGGCCGATAATCCTGAACCAAACGGTTAGTTCCATCCTTCTTCTTAACGAAGAGTGAAGGTGCTCCCCAAGCAGAGGAACTGGGGCGGATGAAACCACTCTTAAGTGATTTGTCGATTTCTTCCTTAAGCTCGAGTAGATGATGCGGAGGCATCTTATAAGGTCGCTTGGCAATAGGGACGGTGCCAGGCTTCAAGTCAATGACAAACTCGACAGCTCTAGCCGGGGGTATTCCTGGAAGTTCTTCTGGAAAGACGTCTGGAAAATCTCGAACGACAGGAACGTTCTCGATCCCTTCCAGAGGTGAGGCGTTCAAAGCATTCAGAACATATATCTGAGCTTCAGCGTCCCGTGTAATGCGGGAGGTATAGTTCACTATCTCATCGGAGGGGTGAAGAAGTTGGACGACTTTAGTGGCACAATTGATCGAAGCAATGTGAGCTTTCAACCAATCCATTCCGAGTATGAGGTCTATGGTGGAAGACTTCAAGATGATGGGCGATGCAAGGAATTCCAACCCTTTAATTTTGACGGTAATGTTAGGTGCTATCACGTCAACATGACAGTGACCTCCGGGAGCTTTAATGACTAACGGAGTATGCATTTTCTCATATCGAATGCCATGCATAAATGCAAATTTTCCAGAGATGAATGAATGTGATGCTCCTGAATCAAATAAAATAGAAGCAGGTACTGAGTTAACAAGAAGGGTACCCATCACTGTAGCAGGTTGATCCTGGACTTCTTCAATGTCAATGTTGTAAGCGTGTCCACGACCATGTGCAACAGACCCAGTATTATAGTTGCGGGTCTGATTGTTGCCACGACCATTGCCACGGCCAGCACGTGGAAAAGCTAACTGATTCTGAGTGTGGCGGCAGTCTTTAGCCTGGTGACCTGGTTTGCGGCACTTGAAGCACATACCATCTTCAGGACGAAGAGGAGCATTGTTTTGAATAGCTTGAGCTTTTGGCTGCCTCGGTGGCGGAGGAGGCAGACGTGGTGCAACATAGTTGTTCTTTGGCGCAGAGGTATTGGGACAGATCGCATTGTTGGGAATCCAAAGTCGACGCTTCGATGCTGAGCCCGAAGATGAGCCAGCATCACGATAGCGCTTCTGTGAGTCCTTGTATTCCATTTGAGCGGTCTCAACAAGAATAGCCTTGTTCATTAGAGTTGAAAAGTTGTTGAAGTCTTGAGTAGCAACTGTCTGCGTGCATCTGTGGCGATGTCTTCTTCAGCATAGCGGGAGAGGTCTAGAAATTCCCGCTGATAAGCTTCGACAGTCTTGTTGCCCTGAGTGAGGTTACGAAACTGGGTCTTCATGCGTTCCATAATTGCCTGAGGGATGTAACGTGTATGGAAAGCAGCCTGGAACTCATACCAGGTGATGACTGTTCCAACAAGCAGAGTACGCTTGTGTGTGTCCCACCATTGAGCTGCGGGTCCCTTTAAGAAAAAGGCCGCGAAGTTGACGAAGTTGGCAGGGGTGACATTAGCAGACTCCATCTCGTGAGTGATGTCGCGGAGCCAGTCATCAGCATCCAGTGGCTTGTCAGAGTTGTGGAACTGAGTTGGGTTGAGTCGCATAAACTCTGTCAAAGTTATTGAAGCTGGGTTCTGGTTCTGGTTGTTCTGATGCGGAAACTGAGCCATGATTCCAGTCATGAACTGGCGGTTAAGCTCAAACTGTTGCATCATAGCTGCCATATAGTCTGGCGGTGGTGGGTGTTCAGGGGTACCACGACCACGACCACCTGGTCTAACCATCCTGCTAAGCATTTACAGGGGGTAGTTTAGTAAAAGCAATTGCGAGCGTTTAGTGACAAGCATGATGTAACTCGACAACAATTTAAGTAGTGTCACAGATACATAACGGTAGTCAATTAAGACATACAGATCCATACACAGAGTCGGGTACATGCGGACAGCATAACGGCGCAAATTCAAAAGCTAGACATACTAAGCGGCGCACCGGCACACGGTAAGGAAGTACACAACGAGACTGAGTGCTCGAGTGGCAACCAATTCGACGGCAAGAGCCCGAACAGTGCGATCCAGAGCCTGAGTGCACAGAATCAGAACACGCGGGTCATAGCGACGAGGCTCGTACGGGGCACAGATAGCTGTGTAGTATCCAGTAGCATCTCCAGCAGGGGCATACGAAATGTATCGGAACTCAGAGTCATCCAAGATATCGCTGAACTGTCCTCGGAGACGTGCGACAGCAGAGTAGGCGGCATCATGGACTGCCATCTCAATCGTCACGCCGATACCGTGGAAAAGGTGTAGCTCGGTGTCTGAGTCATTTTGTTGATCATAGATACGAACATCAGCATGGTACTGCTCCTGGTTGAACTCGCGGTAATCCTCGTAAACCAAGTACTCAGGATACCAACGGTAGCCAAGTCTGGTCATGAGAGCGATCAAGACAGCTGGAAACCCAGGGGCATCACGAGCCCAAGTGCGAAGCACAAGCTGTGTCATAGGACGTGGTGGAAACAAACGATCCATCTGAAACAGAGGAAATTCAGATTTGTCAAATGACAATGAGAAGTTTAACACAACTCGGAGAGAAAGGTTAAACAAAACAATGGAAAGGAAAATCATTATCAGACTAATCAAATCAATGACAGGGAAATCGCACAGATATCCAGCTCTCCGGGTAGACGGAATTTACGAGATCCTAAGTGTCGGCGTTAGTAAAATTTATTTAACCCGAATAGAAGAGAGATCAGAGTCCCAGAGTATAGACGAGGAATAAAAGATCCTAATACCACCCAGTTGGCGATGTGGGCCCGTAAGCCACACAGCCAAGTTAGTAAATTAGTTTTTCGGTTTCTAGACTCAACTTCGGCCAAGGAATTGGAAGGGGGCTTCCTATAGGCAGTCGGCTCTGATACCAACTTGTGGGGCCCCCGACTCAATCGTACACTAATCATACACGCAAACGTGTACGATCAAGCACAGGGACTCACGAGAAGATATCACAACACAACTCTAACACAATTTAAATGGAGATCCACAATATTACAGACCAGGGATCCGAAGATCCGAATACATAAGTCAGTCATACAAATATTATCTGAGTACAGACATAGTCAAACAAGTTTTTCCTTAAGAAGGCTAGCACAAACAGCGACACTAGATCGAAAGGTGTTGGCGTCCTGCCTGGGAGCCTCCGATCCTACTCCTGGTCGGCTGGCTCGATCCAGTAGTAAGTGCCCTCTGGACCCTCCTGGTAGTAAGCTCCTGTGGTGGCATCTGGCTCCTGGACTCCATCGTCTGATGTATCATCAAGGTGGGGGATGGGGAAAAGAGAAAGTAACGCAACCGTGAGTACTCATCCAAAATACTCAGCAAGCAAGGATCTATACTACATATGCAACATTATCAATGGAGGAAGGCTGTATAAGTGGACTAGGCTGCAGAAATGCCAGAATAGAGAGAAGGCCTAGTCCTATCGAAGACTAATATCTTCAAACATCTTCACGAGGCCATCCTCTTGCAGCAGTAGAAGAGAGTAGAATAGCATTTTATTTAGCAAAAATGTTGAAGTACAGCTTAAAGATCCTTCCTCGACTCCCAAGCGAGAAAGCGATCCCGAAGCTTCAATTAAGTAACAAGTATCCAGTTCAAGTAGTAGATCAGAATACACAAACTAAGCATCCTTTACCGTAGGACTGGCTATCTATAGATGATTCATCCCTGCAGGGGTGCACTACTGTTACCCAACACGCTCGATCAACTTTGGCCGGACACACTTGCTGGGTAATGCCCGTCCTCGGAAGATCAACACGAAGCAGCGCTCTACCTAGGCTCGGCAGAGAGGTCTGCACGCCGGACTAACCTATGCACCCAGAGGTCTTGGGCCATCGCCCTGGGCACCCTGCGCGTTGCGAGACTGGCCGGGGTGCAGGTGCGACACTGAACTCGTCAGTGAAGTATCTAGCCCAATCCCGACAATAAGCCCGCACGGTGAATCGTGACGTCTGACGAGCTTTCGGGAGAAACATACATCGAAGAGGGTGCCATAACCATTATCCCGCGTGTTGGTAGTGCGTATAGGGCACGTCGGCCCACTCAGATCACACACCCAAATCCAATAGGCTCAATTAGTATCACGCGGAGACAATCAGAGTCTCTGATGCTCTGCTACAATATCACACTCGAGTGCCCTTCCGGCACACCCGACATCATAGATCCCTAGCGGGTACCCACCAGGGTGGACCCGCCTGTAACAAAGGTCAAAGTAACCGTGTGGTCATAACATCAAGGGGGAAACCGGAGGAATCACCCTCGGCGGATTCCACTCGACGAAATCATCAGGGTGAACGTATGAGGCATCACCCTCGAGGTTCACACTGAGGGGTCGCACGACAGAGTCATATCGGAAGTGGAGAAGGAGGAATCACCCTCGATGACCATGACCGAACAGCTACACTGCAGAGTATTCATCGGGAGTGCGTTACGAGGTATCACCCTCGACACTTGATAGTTACTACGCAGAGTCGTACAACTAAGGGGGTGTGAAGTGAGGTGTCAGTTTCTGGTCGACGATCACGTTGATCGAGTCATCGATTATCAAGCAGGGGCAACAAGGGTAAGGTGGTGGGGTCACTGATGGTTCACTACCAACCTATACTAAATAGTTTATCATAGGCAGGTAAGGTAACAATGAACAGGTTACAACAACAGGCTATGCATCAGAATAGGAGCATACATTAACAGTAGCAAAATCTAATGCAAGCAGGAGAAATGGAATGGGCGATATCTGGATGCTCAAGGGGGGGGGGGCTTGCCTGGTTGCTCTGGCAAGAGAGAGAGATCGTCAACGGGCTGCTCGTCGGTAGTGTAGTCGTACCCAGGTGCAGCGTCGTCGGTCTCGGCGTCTATCGAGAGAGAAGGAGGGGGAGAGAAACAATAAATTCACGGCAATAATGCAAACAATATGTATGACATGCCTAAATGATTTGCCGGGGTGTTCTACTTCCTAACTAAATGATTTTGTTAATTTAGGAATTTATTCGGATTTATTTAATTAAAGTTGGTCACTATTCATTTATCGAAATCGGTCTAAAAGTTCAATGTTCTTATAGCTAGAGGCATCTGACAGGAATACGGAAGGCGTATTCGGGTTCGTATCTGAATTCTGAGCAAGTTTCATATATAAATTATTTTCATCGGAGTTACGGTTTATTTAATATGATTTTCTAAAGTTTTAAACATTTTCTGAGTTTAATTAATAATTTAAATTCGAATTATCCAGAATAGTGAATGATGACATCAGCATGAGGTCAGGGTGACATCAGCAGGTCAACTCTGGCTGACCAGAGTAAAACCTAACATGTGGGGCCCACATGTCATACACTGAGATATTAACAGAGGTGTTAAATTAACTGATTGGATTAATTAGAGGGTGGGCCCCAGCACTCAGTGACTGATTAGTGTTTAAACTAATTAACTAACTAATTAACAGATTTTCTACTTATTTTAAATTCGTTTAAACGACCGGGCCCCTCATGTCAGTGAGACAGGGCGGCCACGTCAGCGTTGACCCCAGTTAACGGGGTCAAAGGGGCCCACGTGGCCCCACAGTTAGTGGCACGGGGGTGGGGCCCACCGGTGCCATGTCGGACCGGCCGCCGGAGAGCGCTCCGGCGAGCCCGAGCGCAGCGCCGAGCTTCGGCGAGCTCGGGATTCACCCATAGGGCATCTCCGGGGGCGGGATTGGGCTCTATCGAACGGGCGCAGCGAGCCGCATCACGTGGTGGTGGTGGTGGTTGGTCCCGAGGGTGGCTGAAACGGCGGCAGCATCAACCGCGGCGGGCGCCGGTGTCCGGCCCCATTTGGAAACGAGGCGGGAGCGGGCTAGGTGGCTAGTTGGGGGCCGAGATCGACGCAACTCGCGCTCTGGAGCACGCTAGTGGCTTGCGCGGGGGCTCGGGAGCACGTACGGCGCGCGGGCAGCGGCAATGGCGGTGGTCAGAGCACGGCAATGCGGCGAGCTACCCTACGGCGGTCAAGCTAGTGCGCAGAGAGGTAGGGGAGGGAGGAGGAGCTCACAGTGGGGCGTAGCCGATCAAAGCGGGCTCGGGGAAGGCGTGGGGTGGCCAGATTCGACGACGACACGCGGCGGCGATCCGAGGAAGAAGATGATGGCGTGGGGCGATTTAGAGGCGCTCTTGTTCGGGTGACTCGTCGGGGAGGAAGAGGAGGTCGCGGCGATCCTTCCTGGCGCGGAGGCGAGGCGAAACGGTGGCGGTGGCCGCGCGCGTCACGGCGGCGGAGCCATGGTTGCACTCCGGAGGGGGGGTAGCAGAGAGGGAGAGCAGGGGAAAATGGCGAGGAAGACGCCAGGGGTTCGCGGGGGTTGCCCTTATCCTCTACGCGGGCGCGGCGACGCGCGTTGTCGACCAGGGAGCGAGGGGGGCCAGGGCGGCGAGCGCGGGCGCGGGCGACAGCGCGCCGAGGTGAACAGGGGAGGTAGGGGACGACGCTAGATGGGCTGGGCCGCGGCTGTAGCGAGCAGGCCAAGTGCACAGTAGTTCCTTTAGGCCTTTTTCCTTTTTCTCTTTTTCTGTTTCTTTCTTTTCTGTTCTCTTAATTATCTGGGCCCCAAATGGTTTTTGTAAAAAGTGTGACCTAGTCCATAAATACCAGTGCATTATACCCTAACACCAAAAACTAGTTTGGGCAAAACATCATTTCATATTCGATCTAGATTAATTAAAAGGCTATTAAATATTATTTCCAGCCACTGTTAAAAGAGGTATGGGTCACCTAATTAATTTATTAAATGTTGGTTACAATTTTAGAATGGTCTCTGTAATATATGTTATTTATTGAACATTTTAGTTTCTATGCTGAACAACTTTTATTTTCCACTTTCATTTAAATTTGAATTTGAGTTAGGAGTTGAAATGCAATATGATGCTAATGATGATTATGCACTGTTAAACATATTGACTTGTCATTATCAAAAGTGATTACTGTGGCTAATGACATGGGGTGTTACAATTCTCCTCATCTATCAAGAATTCTCGTCCCGAGAATTAAGAGGAAGACTGAAAGAAAGAGGGGTATTTTTCACGAAGACGATCCTCGCGTTCCCAAGTGGCTTCATCTTCAGAATGATTCGACCACTGAACTTTGAGGAATTTGATTGACTTTTGTCGAGTCCGACGTTCAGTTTCATCAAGAACACGGATGGGATATTCTGGATAAGACAGATCTTCCCGTAATTCAAGCACTTCGTGATCCACAGCTCGAATAGGATCCTTGAAGCAGCGACGGAGTTGGGATACATGAAAGACATCATGTACTTGTGAAAGATTTGGCGGCAATTGCAACTGATATGCCACCTCTCCTCGACGGGCAAGAATATGGAACGGGCCAATGTAACGAGGAGCCAACTTGCCTTTGATTCCGAACCGATGAGTGCCTTTCAACGGAGTGACGCGGAGGTAAGCTTGCTCGCTAGTTGATAGACCATTTCCTGGTGCTTTCGGTCATAGTTGCTCTACTGACGAGACTGAGAAGTTTTCAAATGTTCACGGACAATGCGGACTTGTTCTTCAGCTTGCTGAATAATGTCCAGTCCGACGAGTGAGCGTTCCCCAGTTTCTGACCAATTCAGAGGGGTTCGACACTTACGTCCGTAAAGAACTTCAAACGGTGCCATCTTCAAACTAGCCTGATAGCTATTGTTGTAAGAGAATTCGGCATACGGGAGAGATTCCTCCCATTTCTTACCGAAGGAGGTGACGCAAGCTCGAAGCATATCTTCGAGCACTTGATTAACTTGTTCAACTTGACCCTGTGACTGAGGGTGAAAAGCGGTGCTGAAAGACAGATGAGTTCCCATAGCTTCTTGGAAACTATTCCAGAATCTGGAGGTGAAGAGGCTGCCACGATCAGAACTGATCTCCAACGGAACTCCGTGGAGTGACACAATTCGGGAAACATACAAGTCTGCTAACTGGCTAGCAGTGATTGTCTCCTTAACTGGCAGAAAGTGAGCAACCTTTGAGAATCGGTCAATGACGACAAAAATAGCATCATGACCCTTCTGAGATCTGGGAAAACCAGTAATGAAATCCATTTGGACCTTGTCCCATTTCCATTCAGGAATTGCAAGGGGTTGCAGAGTTCCAGCTGGCCTTTGATGTTCTGCTTTAATGCGGCAGCAAACGTCACACTCAGAAACATAACGAGCAATATCTCGCTTCATATTAGGCCACCAGTATCTCTGACAAATGTCACGGTACATCTTTGTGCTACCAGGATGAATTGACAGAGGAGTGTCATGAGCTTCTTTCATAACATGTTCTCTCTCATCCTTGAACTTAATTGGGTACGAAGAGACGGTGTCGGAAGAATAGGATCCCATCCTCATCAAGATGGAATTCCGACGGGTTTCCTTTTTCGAGGTATCGCTTGATCCTTTCAACCTCAGAGTCATACCGTTGCATAGTCTTGATGCTGTGTTCTAAATCTGGTTCGACAACCAGGGTATTGACATAACCCTGTGGAACAATATGGAGGTTCAATTTGCGAAGCTCTTCATGGAGAAGAGGTTGTGTTTCCTGAACCGTAAGATTGTTGCAATAAGCCTTACGGCTCAAAGCATCGGCCATTACATTAGCCTTGCAAGGGGTGTATGAGATATTCATATCATAATCGGCTATTGTTTAGAGCCATCTTCGTTGACGAAGGTTCAGATCTGGTTTAGTATATAAATACTTCAAACTTTGATGATCCGTATATATCTCGCAACGATTACCGAGAAGGTAATGTCGCCATAGCTTCAGGGCATAAATAACCGCAGAAAGTTCAAGATCGTGCACTGGGTAATTTTCTTTGTGAGGATGCAATTGTCGGGAGGCATAAGCAATCACCTTGCGTTCTTGCATTAGGACACAACCTAATCCTTGACGGGAGGCATCACAGTATATCACGAAATCCTTTTGGGAATCCGGGGGTGCTAATACTGGGGCAGATGCCAATTTATCTTTTAGTGTCTGAAAGCTTTCTTGACATTTTTTTGTCCACTCAAATTTAACAACTTTGTGAAGCAGATTTGTCAATGGTTTTGCAATCTTGGAAAAGTTCTCAACGAATCGACGGTAATAACTTGCAAGTCCGAGAAAACTTCTAACTTGCTTAACATTCTTCGGGGGAGTCCAGTCTAGAATAACCTGAACTCGTTCGGGGTTAACAGCAATTCCATCCTTGGAAATCACATGACCAAGGTAAGTTACTTCAGAAAGCCAAAATTCACATTTGGAATACTTGGCATACAACTGGTGTTCTCGGAGCCTTTCTAGTACCAAACGGAGGTGTTCAGCATGTTGTTCTTTATTCTTAGAATATATAAGGATATCATCCAAATAATCCACGACGAATTTGTTGAGGTAATCCATGAATATATAATTCATCAGACGGGAGAAAGTTGCTGGAGCATTCGTTAGGCCAAATGACATGACGGTGTATTCATAGGAGCCATAACGAGTGACGAATGCTGTCTTGGGAATATCCTCTTCATGGACACGGATCTGGTGATAACCCAACCTCAAGTCGAGTTTAGAGAACACCGATGATCCAGCAAGTTGATCATAAAGATCATTGATCCGGGGCAGTGGGTATTTATTCTGGATTGTGGCTTGGTTAATGGGCCGATAATCCTGAACCAAACGGTTAGTTCCATCCTTCTTCTTAACGAAGAGTGAAGGTGCTCCCCAAGCAGAGGAACTGGGGCGGATGAAACCACTCTTAAGTGATTTGTCGATTTCTTCCTTAAGCCCGAGTAGATGATGTAGAGGCATCTTATAAGGTTGCTTGGCAATAGGGATGGTGCCAGGCTTCAAGTCAATGACAAACTCGACAGCTCTAGCCGGGGGTATTCCTGGAAGTTCTTCTGGAAAGACGTCTGGAAAATCTCGAACGACAGGAACGTTCTCGATCCCTTCCAGAGGTGAGGCGTTCAAAGCATTCAGAACATATATCTGAGCTTCAGTGTCCCATGTAAAGCGGGCGGTATAGTTCACTATCTCATCGGAGGGGTGAAGAAGTTGGACGACTTTAGTGGCACAATTGATCAAAGCAATGTGAGCTTTCAACCAATCCATTCCGAGTATGAGGTCTATGGTGGAAGACTTCAAGACGATGGGTGATGCAAGGAATTCCAACCCTTTAATTTCGACGGTAATGTTAGGTGCTATCACGTCAACATGACAGTGACCTCCGGGAGTTTTAATGACTAACGGAGTATGCATTTTCTCATATCGAATGCCATGCATAAATGCAAATTTTCCAGAGATGAATTAATGTGATGTTCCTGAATCAAATAAAACAGAAGCAGGTACTGAGTTAACAAGAAGGGTACCCATCACTGTAGCAGGTTGATCCTGGACTTCTTCAATGTCAATGTTGTAAGCGTGTCCACGACCATGTGCAGCAGACCCAGTTTTATAGTTGCGGGTCTGATTGTTGCCACGACCATTGCCACGGCTAGCACGAGGAAAAGCTAACTGATTCTGAGTCTAGCGGCAGTCTTTAGCCTGGTGACCTGGTTTGCGGCACTTGAAGCATAGACCATCTTCAGGACGAAGAGGAGCATTGTTTTGAATAGCTTGAGCTTTTGGCTGCCTCGGTGGCGGAGGAGGCAGACGTGGTGCAGCATAGTTGTTCTTTGGCGCAGAGGTATTGGGACGGATCGCATTGTTGGGAATCCAAACTCGACGCTTCGATGCTGAGCCCGAAGATGAGCCAGCATCACGATAGCGCTTCTGCGAGTCCTTGTATTCCATTTGAGCGGTCTCAACAAGAATAGCCTTGTTCATTAGAGTTGAAAAGTTGTTGAAGTCTTGAGCAGCAACTGCAAGCTTGAGGTCGGGGTGTAGTCCATTACGGAACTTCTCCTGTCTGCGTGCATCTGTGTTGATGTCTTCTTCAGCATAGCGGGAGAGGTCTAGAAATTCCCGCTGATAAGCTTCGACAGTCTTGTTGCCCTGAGTGAGGTTACAAAACTGGGTCTTCATGCATTCCATAATGGCCTGAGGGATGTAACGTGTATGGAAAGCAGCCTGGAACTCATACCAGGTGATGACTGTTCCAACAGGCAGAGTATGCTTGTGTGTGTCCCACCATTGAGCTGCTGGTCCCTTTAAGAAAAAGGCCGCGAAGTTGACGACATTGGCAGGGGCGACATTAGCAGACTCCATCTCGTGAGTGATGTCGCGGAGCTAGTCATCAGCATCTAGTGGCTTGTCAGAGTTGCGGAACTGAGTTGGGTTGAGTCGCATAAACTCTGTCAAAGTTATTGAAGCTGGGTTTTGGTTCTGGTTGTTCTGATGCGGAAACTGAGCCATGATTCCAGTCATGAACTGGCGGTTAAGCTCAAACTGTTGCATCATAGCTGCCATATAGTCTGGCGGTGGTGGGTGTTCAGGGGTACCACGACCACGAACACCTGGTCTAACCATCCTGCTAAGCATTAACAGGGGGTAGTTTAGTAAAAGCAATTGCGAGCGTTTAGTGACAAGCATGATGTAACTCGACAACAATTTAAGTAGTGTCACAGATACATAACAGTAGTCAATTAAGACATACAGATCCATACACAGAGTCGGGTACATGCGGACAGCATAACGACGCAAATTCAAAAGCTAGACATACTAGGTGGCACGCAGGCACGCGGTAAGGAAGTACACAACGAGACCGAGTGCTCGAGTGGCAACCAATTCGACGGCAAGAGCCCGAACAGTGCGATCCAGAGCCTGAGTGCACTGAATCAAAACGCGCGGGTCATAGCGACGAGGCTCGTACGGGGCACAGATAGCTGTGTAGTATCCAGTAGCATCTCCGGCAGGGGCATACGAAATGTATCGGAACTCAGAGTCATCCAAGATTTCGTTGAACTGTCCTCGGAGACGTGCGACAGCAGAGTAGGCGGCATCATGGACTGCCATCTCAATCGTCACGCCGATACCGTGGAAAAGCTGTAGCTCGGTGTCTGAGTCATTTTGCTGATCATAGATACGAACATCAGCATGGTACTGCTCCTGGTTGAACTCGCGGTAATCCTCGTAAACCAAGTACTCAGGATACCAACGGTAGCCAAGTCTGGTCATGAGAGCGATCAAGACAGCTGGAAACCCAGGGGCATCACGAGCCCAAGTGCGAAGCACAAGCTGTGTCATAGGACGTGGTGGAAACAAACGATCCATCTGAAACACAGGAAATTCAGATTTGTCAAATGACAATGAGAAGTTTAACACAACTCAGAGAGAAAGGTTAAACAAAACAATGGAAAGGAAAATGATTATCAGACTAATCAGATCAATGACAGGGAAATCGCACAGATATCCAGCTCTTCGGGTAGACGGAATTTACGAGATCCTAAGTGTCGGAGTTAGTAAAATTTATTTAACCCGAATAGAAGAGAGATCAGAGTCCCAGAGTATAGACGAGGAATAAAAGATCCTAATATCACCCAGTTGGCGATGTGGGCCCGTAAGCCACACAGCCAAGTTAGTAAATTAGTTTTTCGGTTTTTAGACTCAACTTCAGCCAAGGAATTGGAAGGGGGCTTCCTACAGGCAGTCGGCTCCGATACCAACTTGTGGCGCCCCCGACTCAATCGTACACTAATCATACACGCAAACGTGTACGATCAAGCACAGGGACTCAGGGGAAGATATCACAACACAACTCTAACACAATTTAAACGGAGATCCACAATATTACAGACCAGGGATCCGAAGATCCGAATACATAAGTCAGTCATACAAATATTATCTGAGTACAGACATAGTCAGACAAGTTTTGCCTTAAGAAGGCTAGCACAAACAGCGACACTAGATCGAAAGGCGTTGGCCTCCTGCCTGGGAGCCTCCGATCCTACTCCTGGTCGGCTGGCTCGATCCAGTAGTAAGTGCCCTCTGGACCCTCTTGGTAGTAAGCTCCTGTGGTGGCATCTGGCTCCTGGACTCCATCGTCTGATGTATCATCAAGGTGGGGTATGGGGAAAAGAGAAAGTAAAGCAATTGTGAGTACTCATACGAAATACTCAGCAAGCAAGGATCTATACTACATATGCAACATTATCAATGGAGGAAGGCTATATAAGTGGACTGGGCTGCAGAAATGCCAGAATAGAGAGAAGGCCTAGTCCTATCGAAGACTAGCATCTTCAAACATCTTCACGAGGCCATCCTCTTGCAGCAGTAGAAGATAGTAGAATAGCATTTTATTTAGCAAACATGTTGAAGTACAGCTTAAAGATCCTTCCTCGACTCCCAAGCGAGAAAGCGATCCCGAAGCTTCAATTAAGTAACAAGTATCCAGTTCAAGTAGTAGATCGGAATACACAAACTGAGCGTCCTTTACCGTAGGACCGGCTATCGATAGATGATTCATCCCTGCAGGGGTGCACTACTGTTACCCAACACACTGGATCAACTCTGGCCGGACACACTTGCTGGGTAATGCCCGTCCTCGGAAGATCAACACGAAGCAGCGCTCTACCTAGGCTCGGCAGAGAGGTCTGCATGCCAGACTAACCTATGCACCCAGAGGTCTTGGGCCATCACCCTGGGCACCCTGCGCGTTGCGAGACTGGCCGGGGTGCAGGCGCGACACTGAACTCGTCAGTGAAGTATCCAGCCCAATCCCGACAATCAGCCCGCACGGTGAATCATGACGTCTGACGAGCTTTCGGGAGAAACGTACATCGCAGAGGGTCCCATAACCATTATCCCGCGTGTTGGTAGTGCATATAGGGCACGTCGACCCACTCAGATCACACACCCATATCCAATAGGCTCAATTAGTATCACGCGGAGACAATCAGAGTCTCTGATGCTCCGCCACAATATCACACTCGAGTGCCCTTCCGGCACACCCGACATCATAGATCCCCAGCGGGTACCCACCAGGGTGGACCCGCCTGTAACAAAGGTCAAAGTAACCGTGTGGTCATAACATCAAGGGGGAAACCCGAGGAATCTCCCTCGGCAGATTCCACTCGACGAAATCATCAGGGTGAACGTATGAGGCATCACCCTCGAGGTTCACACTGAGGGGTCGCACGACAGAGTCGTATCGGAAGTGGAGAAGGAGGAATCACCCTCGATGACCACGACCGAACAGCTACACTGCAGAGTATTCATCGGGAGTGCGTTACGAGGTATCACCCTCGGCACTCGATAGTTACTACGCAGAGTCGTATAACTAAGGCGGTGTGAAGTGAGGTGTCGGTCTCTGGTCGACGATCACGTTGATCGAGTCGTCGATTATCAAGCAGGGGCAACAAGGATAAGGTGGTGGGGTCACTGATGGTTCACTACCAACCTATACTAAACAGTTTATCATAGGCAGGTAAGGTAACAATGAATAGGTTACAACAGCAGGCTATGCATCAGAATAGGAGCATACATTAACAGTAGCAAAATCTAATGCAAGCAGGAGAAATGGAATGGGCGATATCTGGATGCTCAAGGGGGGGGGGGGGCTTGCCTGGTTGCTCTGGCAAGAGAGAGAGATCGTCAATGGGCTGCTCGTCGGTAGTGTAGTAGTACCCAGGTGCAGCGTCGTCGGTCTCGGCGTCTATCGAGAGAGAAAGAGGGGGAGAGAAATAATAAATTCACGGCAATAATGCAAACAATATGTATGACATGCCTAAATGATTTGCCGGGGTGTTCTACTGCCTAACTAAATGATTTAGTTAATTTAGGAATTTATTCAGATTTATTTAATTAAAGTTGGGCACTATTCATTTATCGAAATCGGTCTAAAAGTTTAATGTTCTTATAGCTAGAGGCATCTGACAGGAATACAGAGGGCGTATTCGGGTTCGTATAGGAATTCTGAGCAAGTTTCATATATAAATTATTTTCATCGGAGTTACGGTTTATTTAATATGATTTTCTAAAGTTTTAAACATTTTCTGAGTTTAATTATTAATTTAAATTCGAATTATCCAGAATAGTGAATGATGACGTCAGCATGAGGTCAGGGTGACATCAGCAGGTCAACTCTGGCTGACCAGAGTCAAACCTGACAAGTGGGGCCCACATGTCATACACTGAGATATTAACAGAGGGGTTAAATTAACTGATTGGATTAATTAGAGGGTGGGCCCCAGCAGTCAGTGACTGATTAGTGTTTAAACTAATTAACTAACTAATTAACAGATTTTCTACTTATTTTAAATTCGTTTAAACGACCGGGCCCCACATGTTAGTGAGACAGGGCGGCCACGTCAGCGTTGACCCTGGTCAACGGGGTCAAAGGGGCCCGCGTGGCCCCACAGTCAGTGGCACGGGGGTGGGACCCATCGGTGCCACGTCGGACCGGCCGCCGGAGAGCGCTCCGGCGAGCCCGAGCGCGGCGCCGAGCTCCGGCGAGCTCGGGATTCACCCATAGGGCATCTCCGGGGGCGGGATTGGGCTCTATCGAATGGGCGCAGCGAGCCGCATCACGTGGTGGTGGTGGTTGGTCCCGGGGGTGGCCGGAACGGCGGCGGCATCGACCGCGGCGGGCGCCGGTGTTCGGCCCCATTTGGAAACAAGGCGGGAGCGGGCTAGGTGGCTTGTTGGGGGCCGAGATCGACGCAACTCGCGCTCTGGAGCACGCCAGTGGCTCGCGCGGGGGCTCGGGAGCACGTACGGCGCGCGGGCAGCGGCAATGGCGGTGGTCAGAGCACGGCAATGCGGCGAGCTACCCTACGGCGGTCAAGCTAGCGCGTAGAAAGGCAGGGGGAGGAGGAGCTCACAGTGGGGCGTAGCCGATCAAAGCGGGCTCGGGGAAGGTGTGGGGTGGCCAGATTCGACGGCGACACGCGGCGGCAATCCGAGGAAGAAGATGATGGCGTGGGGCGATGTAGAGGCGCTCCTGCTCGGGTGACTCGTCGGGGAGGAAGAGGAGGTCGCGGCGATCCTTCCTGGCGTGGAGGCGAGGTGAAACGGTGGTGGTGGCCGCGCGCGTCACGGCGGCGGAGCCATGGTTGCGCTCCGGAGGGGGGTAGCAGAGAGGGAGAGCGGGGGAAAATGGCGAGGGAGACGCCAGGGGTTCGCGGGGGTTGCCCTTATCCTCTACGCGGGCGCGGCAACTCGCGTTGTCGACCAGGGAGCGAGGGGGGCCAGGGCGGCGAGCGTGGGCGCGGGCGACAGCGCGGCGAGGTGAACAGGGGAGGTAGGGGACGACGCTAGATGGGCTGGGCCGCGACTGTAGCGAGCAGGCCAAGTGCACAGTAGTTCCTTTAGGCCTTTTTCCTTTTTCTCTTTTTCTGTTTCTTTCGTTTCTGTTCTGTTAATTATCTGGGCCCCAAATGGTTTTTGTAAAAAGTATGACCTAGTCCATAAATACCAGTGCATTATACCCTAACACCAAAAACTAGTTTGGGCAAAACATCATTTCATATTTGATCTAGATTAATTAAAAGGCTATTAAATATTATTTCCAGCCACTATTAAAATATGTATGGGTCACCTAATTAATTTATTAAATGTTGTTTACAATTTTAGAATGGTCTCTATAATATATGTTATTTATTGAACATTTTAGTTTCTATGCTGAACAACTTTTATTTTCCACTTTCATTTAAATTTGAATTTGAGTTAGGAGTTGAAATGCAATATGATGCTAATGATGATTATGCACTGTTAAACATGCTGACTTGTCATTATCAAAAGTGATTACTGTGGCTAATGACATGGGGTGTTACAGAATAACTCTCGATGGATTCCTACTCGATGTTACCGTCAAGGTGACCTTGGAGGAATCACCCTCTTAGGGTTCACGCTTGAGGTGTTGCACGACAGAGTCATCATCGGGAGTGGTGAACGGGGAATCACCCTCTATAATCCACCACCGATTAGCTACACTACAGAGATATCATCAAGAGTGAGATACGAGGTATCACCCTCGGCACTCGATAGTAGCTCTGCAGAGTCGTACAACTAAAGGGGGTGGGGGTGTTGGGGATATAACCCCACGGTGTGACCCACCCAGGAGGGGACGGGTTACACTATTGGCAACTTAATAAGGAAGCTTGAGCAGGCCCAAGAAGCCAAGACCTAAGAGCCTGGAGACGGCTTACAAAGCGGGCCAACTGGAGGCCCAAGACCCGAAGATGGAACGTGACCCGAAGGGGTAAGCCGCCCAACGGCGACTTGCCTAGCAAGGCAAGGCCACTTAGAACCACAGTCGGTTATGTTGTATAACCTGACCTGGACTCTTGTAAGCCTAGGGCCTCGACCTGTGTATATAAAGGCAAGACCCTGCGGCGGGTAAACTTAAGTTACAATCCATCGAGAGCTAGGTTAAGCGATTCTGCTCCCTTGTAATCTATACTCAATCAATACAACACAAAGCAGGAAGTAGGCTTTTACCTCGTCGGTGAGGGGCCGAACCTGGGTAAACTCGTGTCTCCCGTCCTGTTCAACCCCTTTAAGCTAATCACCGTAGCCATGGCCTCGCACCTAAGTCCTTTCACGAGGGCATCTGCCGTGACAAAACCACGACAGTTGGCGCCCACCGTGGAGCTAGCGCACGGTGGTTTCGAGTTCTTGAAGGGCTCTTTCCCAGGGATTGAGGGATACGCCATTGGTAGGATGACCAAGAGTCGCTGTGGCAAGCTCTACATCGACGACGCTGGCTGGGGCCCCGAGGCCGACTCAATCGAGTACGGGTGCCAGGTCCCCTTCGGCGGGATTCATGTCTTCATCGGCAAGATTGGCGGATCAGAGCCTGAGCCGGACACCTGCACCGACATCATCGAGCCGGCTCGGCGTGCGTGACCCGCCAGGGTTCAACCTGGTCAGAAGCGTGTTTTCGTCGAATTCGCGCATGACACGGATCTTGCGAAGGATTCCATATCTGGAGGAGAGACTCTCATCTACTCAGGTGATGAGTCCTCGACCAAAGAGACGGAGTCGATTTACCATCTTCAGGACGGTAGGCTTGGGGGCTATTCCGATGGTGACAGTATTCCAGACCCCTATGAGCCGCCGCTTTGGGCTGCTATCTTCATGGATGGCATTGGGTCGGCTCTCAATTCGTCAACAGCTGTAGCTATGACGTTTGGCTCAACTTCTGGTGCTGCGGCTGGTGCTGGCGGCTCAGATAGGCCGCCGGCTCAAGTTTTGTCGGATCTTTTGGGCACTTTGACAACTTTGCTAGCAACAGAAGTTACTGCGGCGAATCGGGCGGAGCACAATGCAGAAATTGCAAAGATGCAAGATCAGGTAGCCGAAGCACAGGAGGATCTCAATGTAGAGAATGTCAGGATGGCAACGGAACTAGCCCAGATGGATGCTGAGTCACAGCGTATCAGGGCGGAAGCTTTTCGCTTAAGTTTGGATCAGAATGCCTCTAACGCTGTTCTTCGAAGGAGGCACCAAACCCGTTTTGCCTTTGCAGTATGAGGTGTGGAACCTTTTTAACACGCCCGGGCCAAGACCAAGTAATCCGCCAGGCACAACCCGGACTGCAGAGGTGCCAGGGAGTGGGGCGGCGGCTCAGCCTCGCTTGCCAGACCCGCCCTGTAGGGATCAGACCCCACCTCAGCGTTTTTCGACACCACCCGGTCATTATTCTAACCCGGTGGATAACATGTTAGCAGCGGCTACCCGGCTCAATGCCCTCCCCCTTAACGATGAGACGCCCTTCGCAGCGGAGGCACGAAATGCGATTGAGCTCTTGCAAACAGCGGTTGCACAGTAGGAGAAATATTCATACAGCCGTGATCGGGTGCACTCAACTCCTCTCCCGAGTCATAGTTACAGCCGACGTGTTGAGTCGCCCGCGGTTTCCAGTAGTGAACGACATCGTCGACCGCTCCAGGATGGCAGGATGACCCACCCCGTGGGAATAACCCGGCCCTTACTCATGCTCAGGCAATTGTGGATGAAGCCAGAGCCCGCAGAGAGGCGGCAGCGGCTCAGCTGGGGGCTTATCAGCAGCCTCCAGTGACCCATTCAACCTCGACGGGAGCGGGGAAAATTTCTAGGACGGTTGGTGTGCCATGTTTAGTGTCGGCCTTGCGTAATGAACGTCTGCCCAAAGATTTTAAGGGTCCTCGCAAGGTGCCCAATTATATAGCTGATCTCCCTCCTGAGGCCTGGATTGAGAGTTATGAGTTAGCCATGGAGATGTTGGATGTCAATGATGATGTATGTGCAAAATACTTCACTATGATGTTGGATGGGCCCGCTCGTACATGGTTAAAGGGGTTACCTCCTAATTCCATCAGTTCATGGGCAGAGTTGAAGGCACGCTTCATCAAAAACTATCAAGGGACATGTAAGCAGCCACTGACAATTATCAATGTGGATAACTGCGTATAACATGAGGACGAGTCGGCCCACCATTGGGTCTGGCGGGTCTCAGCTATTATTCACTCGTCGGAGAGTATTGCGGTGGGTCAGGCGGTTCTGGTTTTGGAGAAGAACTATCATTTTATCCCTCTTAAACAAAAGCTCAGGCAGCTTACGCGTTATTGCATAGACATGGGTGAGCTCATGGCGGCTCTCATTAAATATGCAGACTCTGATAACACAAAGGACCCTGGATCTGACGAGGAGAAATCCAACAAAGGCAAGAAGAATGGCAATGGTAAGGGTCAGCAGCAGAATATGGCAGGGCATACTGGCAACAACCAGGGTAACGGTGGTAAGCGCAGATACCCCGACAGTGGGTCAGATCTAGTAGCTAACACCAACACTGGGTACAAAAACCAGTGCCACAATGGTAATGGTAAGCCGCCTTTTGGCGGTGCAAAGCCCTTTAATCTTGAGGCGGCACTTAATGACCTGCCCGAAGCACAGTCTTCCCAACAAGCCATCCACTCATGCTTGGAAGGATTGTTGGGTTATGCGAGAGTTCAGGAATTATAGCCTTAGTCAGAATCATGGCAATGGCAATGGGCCGCCCGACGGTTCAGGATCTGGCTCTCAGGGATCCGTATTTGGTGGTGGTGGTTCACATTCTTGCTATCAAGGTCAAGGTAACCATGGTGGTCATAATCAACAATCTAGCCAGGGCAACCAGCAGCAAGGTAATCAATCAGGATATCAGAGTAATCCAAAGCAGCTTAACAAAGGTTAGTACCAAGTTGTCACTACAAGTCTCTGCAAGCGAGATCAGAAGGTTCATAAACATGCGGTCAATTCGGTTGAGCCGGCAATACCCCAATATTTACGATGGTCAGAACATCCCATCACATGGAGTCGGGAGGATCACCCACCCCGGGTTGAGAATCCAGGTCAGCTGGCATTGGTGGTAGCCCCTCAAGTAGGTGGTTATAAGTTCACTAAGGTGATCATGGATGGTGGCAGAAGCATCAACATCCTGTATTATAACACTTTTCACCGAATGAATTAAATTGACAAGGATCTTAAGCCGTCTTCCACAGTTTTCCATGGTGTGGTGTCTGCTAAGTCGGCATATCCTGTGGGAAAGATTGCCTTGGAAGTAGCCTTTGGTGATGACTATGACTACAGGGCAGAGACACTATGGTTTGAAGTGGTCAAAATTAAGAGTCTGTATCATGCCTTGTTCAGAAGGCCAGCTTATGCTAAGTTCATGGCACGCCCTTGCTATGTCTATTTACAGCTCAAGATGCCAGGGTGAAAAGGCACAATTATGGTCCATGGTGATCGGAAAGTCACCTTGGAATGTGAGGAAGGAGACACGGCTTATGCAGAGTCAGCTTGTGCTACTAAGGAGCTTAAGTTTTACAAGGATAATGTTGACCCAGCTGATATGACCCCTCTGAAGAAGCCCACCACTGAGCAAGACCCTTTGTTGAAGTTTAAGTCAGCTAATGATACTAAGCAGGTCAATTTTGTCCCTGGCGACTCATCTAAGTAGTTCACTATGGGGGCTAATATGAATCCTAAATAGGAAAGCGCGCTCATCGAGTTCATCCATGAGAATTGGGACATCTTTGCATGGAAACCTTCTGACATGCCGGGTGTACCGAGAGAATTCGCTGAGCACACTCTTAATGTGGATCCTAAGTTTACGCCGGTCAAACAGTTCCTCCTCGTTTCAACGAAGAGCGACGTAAGGATATTGGAGAAGAGGTGGCCCGGCTCTTAGCAGCTGGGTTTATCGTGGAAGTTTTTCACCCTGAGTGGTTGGCTAACCCTGTGCTTGTACTCAAGAAGAACGGCACATGGCGTATGTGTGTTGACTACACAGATCTCAACAAAGCTTGTCCAGCTGATCCGTTTGCTCTCCCCCGTATTGGCCAGATCATTGATGCAACGACAAGTTGTGAGAGCTTATGCTTCCTGGATGCTTATTCTGGTTATCATCAGATCAAGATGGCAGTTAAAGACTAAGAGAAGACGGCTTTCATCACGCCTTTTGGAGCTTTCTGCTATGTTTCTATGACTTTTGGGCTCAAGAGTGCTCAATCAACTTATCAACACTGTGTTCAGAATTGTTTTCACAGTCAGATTGGGCGCAATGTTCATGCTTATGTGGATGATATTGTGGTTAAGTCTAGGAAGAAGGAGACTCTCCTAGATGATCTGAAAGAAACTTTTGATAATCTCTGGGTCTACAAAATGATGCTTAACCCGGCCAAGTGTGTTTTTGGTGTGCCTGCAGGTAAACTATTAGGGTTCCTGGTCTCAGAACGGGGCATCAAAGCTAACCCGGAGAAGATAAAGGCTATCACTTCACTTTCTAAGCCGGCGTGTGTCAATGATGTCCAGCGTTTGGCGGGTCATATTATGGCTTTGAGCCAGTTCATAAGTTGCCTAGGAGAGAAGGCAATTCCCTTATACCAGATGATGAAGAAGACAGATCACTTTGTCTAGAGTGATGCTGCCAATGAGGCGTTTGAGGCGCTCAAGAAATAGTTAGCTGAGCCGCCCATCCTTGCTGCTCCCATTCAGAAAGAGCCTTTGCTCCTGTACGTGGCGGCTAATAATAAAGCAGTCAGTGTAGTAGTTGTTGTGGAGAGAAAGGAGGCAGGTAAGGAGTACCCAGTTCAACGGCCGGCTTATTATGTCAGTGAGGTATTGACTGAGTCCAAGCAGCGATATCCACATTGGCAGAAACTAGTGTTTGGGGTGTTCATGGTGAGTCGCAAGCTAAGGCATTATTTTCTTGGTCATCCTATTACTATGGTCGGTTTTGCTCCCTTAGGAGATATTATTCAAAATAGAGAAGCCACGGGCCGGGTTGCTAAGTGGGCAATTGAACTTGGACCTCATAATTTGAAGTACGTGCCAAGAACAGCCATCAAGTCTCAAGCTTTGGTGGATTTCATAAATGATTGGACAGAGTTGCAAACACCTGAGGATAAGCCTGACAACACATATTGGACAATCCACTTTGATGGATCCAGACACTTGGAGGGCTGGGTGGCTGGAGTTATTTTGACTTCCCCACGAGGTGACAAATTTTGTTATGTTTTAAGGCTAATGTTTCCTTGTACTAACAATGCAGCTGAGTATGAGGCTTTACTCCATGGGCTTCGCATGGCCAAGGAGATGAATTTAAGCCGGGTCAGGTGCCTGGGCGACTCAGACCTTGTGGCTCAGCAAGTCTCAGGCAAGTGGGACTCTAAAGACCCACTCATGGTGGCTTATCGCCGGGCGGTTGATAATATTGCTGGTCACTTTAAGGGTTATTAGGTGGATCACCTCGATCGACGGAAGAACGAGGCAGCTGATGCATTGTCTCAGCTTGGGTCTCAACATAAGCCGATTCCTCCTAATATATTCCTCGATGTGTTACACAATCCTTCGGTCAGGTTACCGTCTGAAGAAGACATTGCTGTCCCTGACCCGGAGGCGGAGTTGGTGGCGGCTCTTCACACTATTCTTGACTGGATGTTGCCTTATCTGGCTTATATGACCCGGGGTGAGTTACCCGAGGATGAAACTTTAGCACGGTAGATCACTAGGATGTCTAAGTCTATGACTATTATTAATGGCGAGTTACACAGATGCAGTGTGACAGGCGTATTTCAATGCTGTGTTTCTCCTAAGGAGGGCCGTGAAATTTTACGAGAGATTCATGAAGGCGATTGTGGGCATCATGTTGACTCAAAGTCTTTGATGGCTAAAGCTTTTTGTCATGGGTTTTACTGGTTAACGGCTCATGCTGATGCAGAGGATGTTGTTAGCAAGTGTGGTGGGTGTCAAAAGTTCTCCAGACAAGCTCATGTGCCAGCTCAGGAATTGCGGATGATCCCGATAACTTGGCCATTTGCGGTTTGGGGGCTTGATATGGTTGGACCGTTCAAGCGGTCTAAGGATAAAAAGACCCACCTTCTGGTGGCGGTTGACAAGTTTACCAAGTGGGTTGAGGCAGAGCCAGTTAGCAAGTGTGATGCAGCGACAGCAGTTTAGTTTGTTTAAAAACTGATCTTCCGCTTTGGTTATCCTCATAGTATTATCACTAATAATGGCACTAATCTGTCCGAGGGTGCTATGAAGGAATTCTGTCAAAGAGAGCATATCCGCCTTGATGTTTCTTCTGTGGCTCATCCACAGTCTAATGGTCAAGCAGAACAGGCTAACCAGGAAATTTTGAGAGGCATCAAACCCCGGTTTATGGTTTCATTGGAACGAATGCTGGGTTGTTGGGTGGAAGAGCTTCCTTCAGTCCTTTGGAGTATCAGAACCACCCCAACAGATCAACAGGCTACACGCCCCTTTTTATGTTTTATGGCGCAGAGGTGGTTCTCCCAAGCGATATCCGTCATGACTCACCCAGAATGGCGGCTTACGTTGAAGCTGATAATGAGACGGCATGTCAGAACGCAATTGATGCTTTGGATGAAGAACGTGACCTTGCGGTGGCTCGTTTAACAATATATCAGCAAGACCAACATCGCTATCACAGCCGTAGAGTTCGAAGCTGGACTTTTTAGGAGGGCGACTTAGTGCTCCGTTTGATTCAAGACCAGACATGGATGCATAAGCTTTCGCCTCCTTGGGAAGGACCTTTTGTGGTCAGCAAAAATCTCAATAACGGGTCTTACTACCTCATTGACATACGAGAACACAAGGATTCCCGCAAATCTGAAGAGGAGACCCGTAGGCCATGGACCATTTCTCATCTTCAGCCTTACTACACTTGAGTCATTGGCACTCATCATTGTATATACCTTCATTGATGTACATATCTTTTTATGATCAATATAATAAAGCCGGCATCCCAAAATTCGGGGCCTCTATCGTTTCATCTCAGATCTTTTGAGCAAGAGTCATTATTCATTACTCATAAGGTCACTTGGCGGCTTCCTACTCTATGAGCATAGCTACATAACCCTCTTGATAGGATTTTATGCCATGTTATAGGTCATTTGGGGGCTTCCTGCTCTATGAGCATAGCTACATAACCCTCTTGATCGGCTTTTATGCCATGTTATAGGTCATTTGGGGGCTTCCTGCTCTATGAGCATAGCTACATAACCCTCTTGATTGGCTTTTATGCCATGATATAGGTCATTTGGGGGCTTCCTGCTCCATGAGCATAGCTACATAACCATCTTGATCGGCTTTTATGCCATGTTATGGGTCATTCGGGGGCTTCCTTCTCTATGAGCATAGCTTTATAACCCTCTTGATCGGCTTTCATGCCATAGGTCGCTTGGGGCTTCCTACTCTATGAGTATAGCTTCATAACCCACTTTGACCGGCTTTTATGCCATGACTGAGTTAAACCTGCCTGTTTGCAACTTGCTACTCCACCAGGTGACCCGCCGAACTCTTGATAGTCAATCTTTTAAATGAGACCCTGAACTAGTCAAGGTTAAAACGGCGGTTTATGTCACGTGAGAGCCGACTTACAGTGAGCTAGGATAAACTCACATGTTTGCTGTAGTCTCTCTGCTATGTGGCCCGTTTGTACTCTTAATAGTCAATCTTTTCAATAAGACCCAGAACTAGTTATGGTTTAAACGACGGATTTATGTCACGTGAGAGCCGGCTTACAGGATGACAGGCTTTCATGCCACGCTTCTTTGAAGCAAAAAATTGAGTTTTTTCAAAAAACTATTTTTTTTTGGTCGTGCCTTACAAGCCGGCTTAACAAATATTTTGGTTATACATACTCTATGTTTCTATTTTGCAGAAGTTTTTTGCAGATGAGAAGCTATCGGGTCATATAGAGCCGGGTTATATTGCAATATATTGGATTTATTGAGGCTATAAGCCGCCAAAGTAATCTTTTCAAAGACTAGAGATGATTATAAATCACCCTGGCTTGTTGAGTTATCTAACTCACCCTGGATTATGATTATAAGCTGCCAGTTCAAGGATTAACGGCTCTTTGACGGATTATATAAGCCGCCATAGTCTTTTGGCAATGTTGCAAAGATAGCTATGTATAATAAGGTCACGGAAGTTCAAGCTGTTGAAGCATAAGTTGATAAGAACATGCACGAAGGCATGGCAGAGCAGATAATTGTTTTTCAGCTACCTATTACAAGGCTACAGCTGAGCCTACGAGTTTTTCGCTTAAGTGTTTTTTCACCCCTCTAAGCCGGCCTCTGTGCCAGCCGGGTTAGAACTGGATGGGTCTGCGTCTTCATGGCGCCTTGAGCTTGGAGCCCCCAGGTCATCCTGTGCCGGCTCTTCATCGATGGCCATCTGGAGATTGGCCGAGGTCCAGTCGATGCCGGTTAAAGCTTCAAATGTTGCTTCATCGTTAAGTATAACAGAAGGATCAAGATCAGGAGCGAAGATATGCTTACGCCTTGGCGGAGTAAGATCTATAATGTCATGGGATGGCGGCTTAATCTTAGCATTTTTGCTATGATAAGCCGGCTGGTACTTGCTCAGATCCAGCTCCTGCACAAGCTTACAAGCCAAGGGCCGTATCTCTCTGACGCATCTGTTGAAGTCCCCCTCTTCAAAGATTGATCCGTCATCTTTTAACTCCGGACACCCGGCAGCCATTTCTTTCGGGTCTAGCTCTGATTGCCAAGCTTTGGCCCGGCTTAGAGCAACAATGGCTCCTGCACGGCGGCTGATAACTTCATTTCTTCAATTTGGCCCGGTACTGTTGAAAGCTGATCCAGCACAGTCTTGATGAGGTTTGGAGGTTTTTTGCCACTTGATAAGGCCACAAGGCTGTGCAAAGTTCCAGCGTATAACTACTTAGTCAATGAATAAGCCGCCTTCAACTTTAACATCATATTTTGACCAAGACTGGCGCTTCTGGGGCCTGTTAAGTTTTTTGCACAAGAGTCGCCAGGCGGGTTAGAGATTATATACTATGAATCGCCAGGTGAGTGAAAGATATATCAAATCAGGTGATAAATTGCATATTAAACTTACCAAAGATCACAGATGACATTTGAGAAATATGTTGCTTTAAGCCGGATAACTCTTCAGTTACAGGTTTAAGCTGAGCCTCAGCATCTTCTGCTCTCTTTAGAAGATTAGCCTTCTCAGTTTCCAAGGCGGCTCTTTCTTCATCGAATTTGGCTTTGATCTTCTCAATATCTTCCAATGATGATTTTAGGCTTGATTCAGCCTGGGCGCGCTCACTCCGCTGAGTTTCCAGATTCTTCTTCAGCTCGGCGATGTTTGACTCGCCCACATTCAATGCTTCCTGCCAAGGGTGACAAGCAATGATTAAGATGGTTAAGTTCATATTCAACAATGGTATTCAAGTCCCAAGCACATTGCAAGCAATATACTTGGCACTTGGGGGCTAATGTAGGTCATTTTGAACTTATAAGACTCGGCTCATCTTATCAAAATAAGCCGGCCCTTGGAGGCTACCTATTTGGTTCTTAACAATGATTTAAAGACCCGGCTCATTTTATCAAGATAAGATGGCCCTTGGGGGCTACATATTGGAAATTTTCGCAAAGTCTAAAAAGCATACTCATTGTCATTCCTATACTTAAGACTTGGGTGCTAGTATGGACACATATATATGCAAGGCTAAAGAGGAGTTGAATATCTTCATACCTCATATTTCTGCTTCATCAGCTGGACTAACCCGGCCTCCATGTCCCGGCTTGTGTGAAGGCGGCTTAAATAGCCCGCCTACACCTCACTTGCATTGAATGAGGAGTAGCTCTCCAAATCAAATTTGGCCTTGCCCTTCTCCAATGAGGGTATTTCTTCCTTAGTGGAGTGCTTGGTTAGCACTTTGGAGACCTCGGGCGCCTTAAAGGCTAACCCGGTAACAGCAATGTCGTCAACATCAGCAGTAGCAGGGCTCTGGTCCGTTAACTTGGCAGGACTGGGCGGCTTAGGACTTGGTGGGTCATGACTGGCGGCCGGGTTAATCTCAGTGTCCATTGGCTCAAAGACTGCAGCGTCAGTTTGCGGAGGTGGATCATTTTGTTGATTAACAAGCTCTTCGGGGTCTTGGATGGAGGCCTCGGAGATTTCCAATGCTTGCTTCTCTGGCTCACAAACTTCAGGGGCTTTGGAAGAACCGCCCACCTTCTACTTCTTGCCAGTCTTGGCTTTGGTTCTATGACAAAGATATGAAAGTTTATGAGCATATCACTACAAGTTCTTTATCAACAAATGAAAACATTTACCCCTGAGCAACAATGAAGACAGGCATTTGGGTTCCACTTGAGTTGCCAGATGATGGTGGCGTTCCCTGATAGTTTGAATCAAAAGGATTAAGAGGTTGACGCATAAGACCGGCCTTTGGAAGGGATAGAGTCGGGCTATGAGGCACCTCATTACGATGCTTGCGAGGAGCTGGAGTGTTGGGTAAGCTGGACACAAGATCTTCAGTGCCATCACTCCGGGTCATACACCTCGATTCATGTTGCTGTTTCTTCCAAAGAAAATCGGGGTCCAAGTGAGCAAGAGGATGAGAAAATCTCACTTTCCGGATGACCCACCGAGTTTTCTTTCTTGGCAAGGGTTCTGAGTTGGAAGAGACAGGGATTACCTCTATTTCGGAGGCCTGGCTTGTCTCCGCATCATCCTGAGAGGAATTAGCATCAATAAGTTGCATAAAAAGAAGACCAAGGGAGTCAAGTTCTATCTCCGACTCATCTAGCTCAAGAAGTTCTTCTACCATTTGTTTCTTATGGTGGCCCATAGCACGGATCTTCCCTCTAGGCTTCTTGGTTGGACCGGTGGCTTGCAGTTTCTTCTTCTAGAACAGAGAGTCGGCATGTTTATATATGAGCAATAAGGTTAAAAAGTATGACATACAAGAGATAGATAAACAAGATGAAGTTTTGTTCAAAATACTTACATCCGGAGCCGGGTTAAGAGGCGTAGAAAGGATTCAATCCCGCTTTGCTGCAATTTTCCAGAGACTCCCCAAGCAGCGTTTTAACTGTGTCGTTGATCTCTTTATCAGTCAGACGCATTTGGTTGTAGCGCTGTGAGTCCTTTGTATCACTGGTGTATTGGCACATTAAGCCGTTGCGCCGGCTCAGCGGTAAAATTCTCCATGCGACCCAGCAGCGGACCAGATCAACTCTAGTTAAGCCGTTGGCAATCAAATCTCGAATCTTTGAAAAGGTGGAGGCATACTGGGCGCGCTCTGTAGTAGTCAATCGACCTGGAAGCACGCCGTTGGTGGTGAGCCGGTAGGGGCGGTAACCCGGCAAGGGGTTTTCTCCAGCTGGGGAGGTGTCATTGCAGTAGAACCAGGTATAGTTCCAGTCCTTGGGATGGCTGGGCAGTGCGGCTGAGGGAAAAGTCACATCTCTCCGCCTCTGGATAGACACACCTCCAAGCTCAAGACTCGGCCCATCTGACATTTCAGTCTGGCAGTTGATGTAAAAGTACTCTTGAAAGAGGTCAACAGTGGGTTCTTCGTGAAGATACACTTCACAGAACACTTGAAAGTGGCACAGATTGGAGACGGAGTTGGGACCAATGTCTTGGGGGTGAAGGTTGTAAAAAATGCAGAGCATCTCGAAAGAATTTTGACCCGGGCGGTGAAAAGCCACGGAGAAGGTGATCTGCAAAAATGACAACTTCACCCTCTTTAGGTTGAGGAGTAGTTTCAAGACCTGGAACCCGCCAGTAGATGACATATTTGGCTGGTAAGATCCCCATGTCCACATACTCATTAAGTGAGAGCTCGGAGACTCTAGAAGCAACCCAATCACAAGAACTGGGACCCTTAGTCATGATTGATCGGGTGAAAAGGCTGCGACCAAGGAGTAAGAGCGTGGCGGGTTACAATTGCAATAGTAAGCCGCTTAAGTGATTACATGATATTGCAGCAGTAATGAACTAGTTGTGGTTAAAAAGCTACATATTACAATGAACCATTAAGGGATTATGAGCCGCCCTAGCCATGTGGTGGAGTAATTATCAGGCTATAAGAATATGGCGGGTTAAGTTATGAAAGTATGAGCCGGCAACATGTTGGCGGGCTAAGTGAAAGAAGCATCCTTGGAATTCTTGGTGGGTTACAAATTCGTTATTAAGCCGCCCGAACAATGAAGGGCGGGTCAATTATCTACAGCAGTTGTTGAAATTTTGCTAAGTGTGGAGCAAACACGTTTTACAGATTGCAGCTATATTCATGGATCTACAGCAGTTCAGAAAAAGTGAATAGATTGCTAAACCTAGAGCGCAACAGTGGAAGGACTAACAACTGTGTGTTGATTCTGAAAAAGAAGGGATCTATCCAAGATGCAAAGTAAGGGCTAAAAACTATTTCCGCCCTAGTCCTACCCTGTTCTTGGATTGAAATACGACTTCTAGACAGAGGGTGGATGAACTTGGATAAACTTGGATGAACAACGATGAACTCCATGAACTCGAGTGCCCTAATGTGGATCTAAGCAGGAGGAAGAACGATACCTGATGGTGTCGATGAAGAGCGGGCGAGCGCCGCAGATCTCTGGTCCCAACAGGTCGATGTAGCGGCCTTGACGGAGTTGGAAGCGAAGCTTGGCTGGGGCAGCGGAGCTCCGGTTGCGACGGATGACGAGAGGAAGAAGAAGAAGTGAAGGAGATGGGGGTAAAAAGTGAAATGGCAGGCCTCCTGTCCCTATTTATAAGGGAAAAGACGAAACAGTGAAACGGCATGCGCAAAGATCAAGGAGGCATAATAATTACTATAGCGTGAGGGTGCCTCGATTTTCAGAATTAATGGTTAATGCAAAGATCCGTTGTGACGTCATGAGGTTTTTTCTGAATTTAATAACATGACGTCATCTTTTCTATGTGGCGGGTCATGAAAATCTATTCAAGGTTGAAGTGTTATAAGAACCAAAGAAGACTCGCCAGCCAGAGAATGAAGATTGACATGAATAGGTTCCAATCAATCTGGGGCCTAATGTTGGGAATATAACCCCACGGTGTGACCCGCCCAGGAGGGGCCGGGTTATAGTGTGGGCGACTTAATAAGGAAGCTTGAGCAGGCCCAAGAAGCCAAGACTTGAGAGACATGAGGCGGCTTACAAAGCGGGCCAATTGGAGGCCCAAGACCCAAAGATGGAACGTGACCCGAAGGGGTAAGCCGCCCAACAACGACTTGCCTGGCAAGGCAAGGCGACTTAGAACCAGAGTAGGTTATGTTGTATAACCCGACCTGGACTCTTGTAAGCCCAGGGCCTCAACCTGTGTATATAAAGGCGAGACCCTGCGGCGGGTAAACTTAAGTTACAATCCATCGAGAGCTAGGTGAAGCGATTCCGCTCCCTTGTAATCGATACTCAATCAATACAACACAAAGCAGGAAGTAGGCTTTTACCTCATCAGTGAGGGGCCGAACCTGGGTAAACTCGCGTCTCTCGTCCTGTTCAACCCCTTTAAGCTAATCACCATAGCCATGGCCTCGCACCTAAGCCGTTTCACGAGGGCATCTGCCGTGACAAAACCACGATAGGGGGGGTGTTGGTGATGTGTCAGTCTCTACATGTCGATCACATTGATCTAGTCATCCAGAAGCAAAGCATGGAAACACGGACAAGGGTGCGGGGCCACTGATGGATCACTAACCAATCTATACTAAGCATACAGGATAACAGGTAAAGGAACAAAGCAGGTTACAAAAGCAGGCTATGCATCAGAATAGGAGCTATCGAACAACAGTAGCAAAATCTAATGCAAGCATGAGAGAGAAAGAATGGGCGATATAGGAATGATCAAGGGGGTTTTGCTTGCCTGGATGCTCTACTGAAAGGGGCTGGTCGTCAGGAGCGTAGTCGTGCTCAGCAGCGTCAGCGTCGGTCTCGGGGTCTATCGGAGAAGAAGAGGGGGAAGAAACAATAAATACAAAGCACGCAGATGCAGCACAATACATGACATGGCAATATGCTGTGTTAGGGGTGACCTAATGGAGTGCTACGCATCACAAACGGAGCGGGAAAATATCTGGGAATATTTTCCCGGCTTTAGGCAATTATCAGACAAACGAACCGGAGGGGAAGGTTCCATGTTTGCAGTGTTGGAGAGATGTGACAGGTAGGTGGGTGGTATAATCGGAATCGTCTTAATTTTGTGATCTTTTTTGATATATAAGCTATTTTCATGCGAGTTATGGTTTATTTGATATGTTTTTTCAAAGATTAAATGATTTTCTAAAATTAATAATATTTTGATTTGACCAGGTCAATTTGACTGGTCAAAGGGAGAAGGTGTGGCCCACATGGCATAGGCTATACCTAATCATATAATTAAAAACTAACCTAATCAAATGGGGTCCACATGCCATCTGCACATTAGGCTATTTAGTCCACTAATCTAATCCTGAAACTATTCTATCTCTAATTAATTAAGCCGGCCAGAGGCACCACCGGCTGTGCACGTTGTGCACACACACACACGACCAACCATCAGCAATAGCCGGCGGCGGCAGCAGGCAACAGTAAACGACAACAGCTAGCAGCAGCGGTAAGCAGAGCAGCAGCAAAGCGAAGCATCAAGCAGCGGCAACAAGCAGAGCAGCAGGAGTATGCGAGCAGCAACAGCAACGCAATAGCAGCGCAAGGAAAAGAAGCATCAGGGAAAGTGCAGGAGCAGTAGGCGGCGCGGGCGCGGTGGGTGCACGCGCACGTGGTCAGGCGCGGCCGGGGGTGCGTGGAAGCACGGCCAGGGGCGCGGAGAGTGCATGCGGGGGCGAGCCCGGTGCGGCTATGATAGGGGCTTCGGCCATGGCGGGCGCGAGCTCGCGGGGAGACACTACGGTGACGGATCGACGGGGCCAAGGCTGGGAATCAGAGGAGGGGCTTACCGCCGAGCTGGGGGTGCAGACGGCGAGGCCGGGGGAGGTCGGGGTCGAGCGAATCAACGAAGGATGATGATGGCCGTGCACGGAGAAGATGGCTCGATTGACGCGCTGCAGGGTTGCCTAGCTTCGACCGGTGGCCGTAGTCAAAGCAGGGGAAGATGGCGCAGCTCCTGGACATCATGCCGGGGCGCGGGGACAACGGTGGCCGCGGCAATGACGACAATAAGAGCGGTCACCGCATTGGCTCCAAGCTCATTTTCGAGCCGAGGAGGAGGGGTGCGATGGGGAACTAGAGGGGATTGGATGAGGACGAGCTAGGGTTTCTGAGGGACAAATTTGTAGTTCCAGGGGGCTACGTGGAGGCCATCCATGGCCAAGGCATCATGGATGCATGACACGCACGCCGTCTGTCTTCTATAGCGGGAGTTGGAGGAAGACCAAGTTGGGCTGGGCCAGATGCACTGTTGCCACCAAAGGCACAGTTGCATAGTAGTTAGTTAGGCCTTTTTCTATTTTATTTCTGCTTTATTTATTTCTTCTCTGTTCTGCACTTTCTATAAATAGTAAATGAATTTCGCTGAACATGGTTTTTGGCACATAAATACTATGCAATATTTGGCACCGCCACAAAAAGTTTGGGAAGTATTTGAAGTTGTTTGAATTTTTCATAAATGAAAACATATTTAAATATGCTGATTTGGTACTGTTTTAGTTGCTAGAGCCCAATTAAGCAAATAAGTGATGTCATTTTCCTTAAAAAATAATTGTTATGGAATATTTGCTAAATTATGGACTATTTTGCAACCATGTTTGTGAAACTTTAAATTTCACTTGCAATTTGAATTTTGAATTTGACTTTGATTTTTATCGAATGGAAATGACTTGGCATCATTAGCATGAGATCACTGCAGCATGACACTGGGGGTGTTACATGTTAGCACTGTTGAGAGATTGCACTAGTGGAAGTATGAACCCCAGACCTTGTTTCCAAGCATTGCAATATCGTTTGTGCTCACTTTTGTTACTTGCTACCTTGCTGTTTTTATTATTTCAGATTACAAAAACCTATATCTACTATCCACACTGTACTTGTATCACCATCTCTTCGCCGAACTAGTGCACCTATACAATTTACCATTGTATTGGGTGTGTTGGGGACACACGAGATTTCTTGTATTTGATTGCGGGGTTGTTTGAGAGAGACCATCTTCATCCTATGCCTCCCACAAATTGATAAACCTTAGGTCATCCACTTGAGGGAAATTTGCTACTATCCTACAAAACTCCGCGCTTGGAGGCCCAACAGAGTTTACAAGAAGAAAGGTTGCGTAGTAGACATCAAGGTCATTTCTAGCGCCATTGATGGGGAGGTGAGTGCTTGAAGGTATATCTTTAGATCTTGCAATTGAATCTTTTAGTTTCTTGTTTTTCACTAGTTTGGTTTTATAAAACAAAACTACCAAAAAAGTGGAAGTGAAGTTGCATCAAATGCTTTACCTTTATAATGTCTTTCTTGAAAATATGGATTCCAATAATTATGCTCAATTGTTAGAAGATGAACTCAATAGAATGTTTGGCATAAAATCCTTGAATGATAAGCATGATTGCAATGTTGTTAGTATGCTTTCTATGAATATCCATAATACTAATGATGATTGCACTAGTCATGATAAAATGGTTTCTTATAAGCACGTCAATTTTTGTGGAGTGCATAAACTTTGTGAAGACTTGCCTTATAGGGATGATAGATTTTGTAAGAAGCATAAACATGATAAAACCAATTCGTGGCTTAAAGTGATAGGTGATTTTGCTAAAGAATTATGTTCTCTTTATCCTATTACTTGTGAACTTTGCCATAAAGTTGGCCATCTTAATTTCCAATGCATGCTTTTTCATGATCGAATGGTGTCCAAATATTGCAATAACTTGATCACCCTTGAACTTTATAATGAACTTTGTTTATTTTTGGGGTGTGAAGAATTGTCACATAAAAATAGTTAGTTTGAAGCATTTATATTCATAGACCATGCTAAAGTTAGTCTACAGGAAATCTGTATGTTTTGTGTGGTAAATTGCAATGAGAATGCTTATATAGCCAACTATAGAAAGACGGGAAAACCAATAGAATATAAAAGGAATACTAAAGGAAAGGTAAAGATTTCCGCTTTCCCTCCTATTGCCTCTCGTGATGAAATGGGTGACGAGGAGGAGCTTTCTATCCAACCAATCTCTTCAATAAGAAGCTCGAAAAAATTGATTAAACCCACACATAATGTGGAGAAGAAGAAGAGGAAGAAAAGAAGAAAAAGTAAAGGTAAAAAGGTATCTCTCCCAAATAATGTTGCTCCTATTACTGTTGTGCCTCTTGAGAATGAATCAAAAATAATTGTGGAAAATGATACACTTGATGATGATTTTGTTATGCCTATTACTTGTTGTGATAATTATGATTGGGAAGATAGTGACACTTCTTATAATCATGAAAATCTTTTTGGCACCAACTTGGAAAATTATGATGATAACAATTGTTATATTATTTGTGTTATTCATACTATTGATGATAAGAGTGATTGTGCTAATGATATGCAAAACCACAAGCTTGGGGATGCTATGTTTGATGATAATGACATGTTTGAGAACTTATTTGCTGCAAATAATGTTTATCCTAAGCTTGGGGATGCTATGCTTAACGAAGATTGTTAGGGCATATTTGTCCCTTAGTGGTTTTGGTGATTGATGACTGCTACTTGTGAGCTGTGTTGGGATTTCTCCGAAGAGGGGAGGATGATGCAGTACAGTAGAGACAAGTATTTCCCTCAGTTAAGAACCAAGGTTATCAATCCAGTAGGAGAACCACGCAACAACTCATTAGCAGCACCTACACACAAAATAACAAATACTTGCACCCAACGCAAACAAGGGGTTGTCAATCCCTTGGCGGTTAATTGCAAGGATCAAATCTCGTAGTGATAGATAAATAAATAAAAACACAAAATAAAACAAAGTAAATAAAAGCGCAGCAATATATTTTGGATTTTAGTATATGATTTAGATAGACCCGGGGCGCATAGTTTTTACTAGAGGCTTCTCTCTTGAAGATAGCATACGGTGGGTAAACAAATTACTGTTGGGCAATTGATAGAAAAGCAAATAATCATGATGATATCTGAGGCAATGATCATGTATATAGGCATCACATCCGAGATAAGTAGACCGACTCCTGCCTGCATCTACTACTATTACTCCACACATCGACCGCTATCCAGCATGTATCTAGAGTATTAAGTTCATAAAGAACGGAATAACACCGTAAGCAAGATGACATGATGTAGACAAAGTAAACTCAATTAATATCAATAAACCCCATCTTTTTATCCATAATGGCACCAATACAAATATGTGTCATGTCCCCTTCTGCCACTAGGATTAAGCACCGCAAGATCGAACCCATTACAAATCACCTCTCCCATTGCAAGAAAAATCAATCTAGTTGGCCAAACCAAATCAATAGATCATAGAGAAATACAAAGCTATAATAACCATGCATAAAAGAGTTCAGAGAAGACTCAAATAATATTCATATATAATATGATCATAAACTCACAATTCATCAGATCCCAACAAACACACCACAAAAAAGTATTACATCGAATAGATCTCCAAGAACATCAAGGAGAACATTGTATTGAAGATCAAAGAGAGAGATGAAGCCATCTAGATACTAGCTATGGACCCGTAGGTCTGTGGTAAACTACTCACACATCATCTGAAGGGAAACAAGGTTGATATAGAGCCCCTCCGTGTTTGATTCCCCCTCAGGCAGAGTGCGAGAAAAGGCCTCCAAATGGGATCTCGCGAGAACAGGAACTTGCAGCGGCGGAAAAAGGGTTTTAGCTCTATTGGTTTCCCGATTTTAGAGAATTTATAGAGCTGGAATTAGGTCAAATGGGGGAATGAGGGGCCCACGAGGCACCAGGGCGCACCCTGGTGGCTTGTGGGCCACTCCTTCTGGCCTCCTCCCGAAGCTTCTAGAATCTCTTATGTCTAGAAAAAAATCATCAAAAAGTTTCGTGGCAATTGGACTTCGTTTGGTACCGAATTCCTGGAAAACCAAATACAGGCAAAAAATAGCAACTGGCACTGGGCACTAAGTTAATAGGTTAGTCCCAAAAAATGATATATAATTGCATATAAAACATCCAAGATTGATAGTATAATAGCATGGAATTATAAAAAATTATAGATATGTTGGAGACGTATCAAGCATCCCCAAGCTTAATTCCTGCTCGTCCTCGAGTAGGTAAATGGTAAAAATAGAATTTTTGATGTGGAATGCTACCTATCATATTCATCATGTGATCTCTCTTTTGTGGCATGAATATTGAGATTCGAGTGATTCAAAGCAATAGTCTATAATTTGACATAAAGATATAAATACTCAGGCATGCCAACAAATAATCATGCCTTTCAAAATATCAATGCTAAAGAAAGTTATCCCTATCCCATAATGCTCAATCATTCATCCATTCAGGAAACACACTAAATATTAACTACACCCAATGCACAAGTATGACAATAGTGCTCTCCAGTTGGTGCTTATAAGAGAAGGTGATGACTCAAAATAAAAAAACATAGATAGGCCCTTCGCAGAGGGAAGCAAAGAATTGTAGAGGTGCCAGAGCTCAAAGCTTAAAACAGAGATAAATTAGTTTGAGAGCCATGCTTTTCCTGTCAACATCACAACCGAAAGTTTCCAATATCTTCCATGCTAGACACATTATATGCGGTTACCAAATAGAAAATAAAGTTTTACTCACCCTCCACCATCTTTCACAATCCATGGCTAGCCGTATCCATGGGTGCCTTCCGAACATTCAACTTTCCAAGGAGGAGTTTATTTCATTTTTTTTAATTTGATTCATTATGGGACTGGGCATCCCTATTACCTGCCACTTTCTCGTGCAATGACAAGTGAATAAACACTCATCGTGAGAATAACCCATCTAGCATGAAAGATATTGACCACCCCCTGTCGCTCCATGAGTGGTATGGGCACACAAAACGGATAATTATTTGAATGATTAGAGTTGGCACATGCAAATTTACTTGGGACGGCATGTAAATACCCCATATAGGTAGGTATGGTGGACTCATATGGCACAACTTTGGGTTTAAGGAATTGGATGCACAAGCAGTATTCCCACTTAGTACAAATGGAGGCTAGCAAATAGATTGAGAAGCGACCAACCAGAAAACAAAAACGATCATAAACATGCATTGAGAATAACTAACACTGAATAATGTACCATAAGTAGGATATAACTTCGTTGCATAACTATTGACTTTACGTGCATGCATAGGGAATCTCAAACCTTCACACCAATATTCTTACTAAACCACAATTACTCACTAGTACAACCCACATATTATCATCTTCATATCGCAAAACTATTGCAAGGAATCAAACTTATCATATTCAGTGATCTACATGAAAGTTTTTATTATATCCTTCTTGAATATCCATCATACTAGGACCAAATTCATAACTTGTGCATATTAACATTACTATTATCAACTCTCAAAATGATATAAGTGAAGCGTGAGAGTGCATCTATTTCTTCAAAATATAATCACCGGCGTGCTCTAAAAGACATAAGTGAAGTACTTGAGCAACTTCCTAGCTCAAAAGATATAAGTGAAGCACAAAGAGTATTACAACAAATCACGAAAAATGTGTGTCCCTCTCAAATAGGTGTGTCTAGCAAAGATGATTGTGAAAATTTTAAAAGCAAACAAAGAAAAGACTCATATAATACATGATGCTCCAAGCAAAACTCATATCATGTGATGAATAAAAATATAGCTCCAAGTAATATTATCGATGGTTGGTGGAACAAAGAGGGGATGCATTCCGGGGCATCCCCAAGCTTAGATGCTTGGGAGTCCTTGAATATTACCTTTGGGTGCCTTGGGCATCCCCAAGATTAGGATCTTGCCACTCCTTATTCCTCATCCATCGTGGTCTCACTCAAAACTTGAAAACTTCAGCACACAAAACTCAACAGAAAACTCGTGAGATCCGTTAGTATAACAATCAAATCACCAACTTTAGGTACTGTTGTAATCCCGTTCATATTTTATTATTGCATTATACCTACTGTATCTAAATTCACCATGGCTTATACCCCCCGATACAATCCATAGATTCATCAAAGCAAGCAAACAATGCAACGAAAACAAAATATGTGAAAAACAGAACAGTCTGTATTAATCTGAATTATGAATATACTTATGCAACTCTAAAAATTCTGAAAATTTAGGACAACGTGGAAAATTTGTATATCAATCATGTGTAAAAAATTTACATCAAAAGAACATTCCAATGAATTTAGAGAATTCTGATACTGGGTGCAAAAGTTTCTGTTTTTTACACATAATCAAATCAACTATCATCCCAAAGGCTTTACTTGGCACAAACACTAATTTAAACACAAAAACACAACCATATCAGTAGCATAATTGTGTGCACACTCGAAACAGTAAAAGTAACATGAAAAATAAGATAATTATTGGGTTGCCTCCCAACTAGCGTTATTGTTTTACGCCCCTACCTAGGCATAATGCATAGTTTCAAGTGTTGTCATCTTTGGTTTTAATCATCTTAGTGGGATTTTTCTCAAACCTGGGGGTTATTTATGCTTCCCATTATTCTCAGAGAATGAAGCAATTTTAATATCTAAAATATCTAACCGCTTATTGAAAAGGGTAATCAAAGTATTCATGCGATTGAGGTTTCCACTAATATTTTTGAGGGGTTCACTAGACTTTTGCAACTCAACCAAAATTTTCTGCATATCACCTAGTTTGTCTAGGATTTGAATCCTTTCTGTGGAGGTGGAACTCCCAATATTCCCTCTACTATTTCATAAGCAGTATTGGCATCACTCTCAATAAAATTCCCTTTTGCGGCAAAATCCAAGAGTTGTCTATGGGGCATGGTTAAACCTACATAAAAATTGCGAAGCAAAAATTTTACATCCCCTTTTATAATGTAGACATGATAAGATTCCATTAACCTATACCAAGCATCTTTCAGATTTTCTCCTTGTTTTTTCTTGAAGTGGAGAACTTAAAAATCCGGTAACAAAGGAGGGATAGTTATGCTAGTCATAATGGCAAAGCAAGCAAACAAGCAAAAAGGCAAACAAAAAAATGTTTTTGTGTTTTTGTAAAAATGTTTTAGAAGTTGGGGAGATGAAAACAAGAGGCAAATGGCAAATAATGTAAATGCATGTAGATGAAAGTTTCTGTGTAGGTACTTGATAGATGTTGGTGATGTCTACCCATGTAGGAACGAAAGTATGTCTAGAGGGGGGTGATTAGACTACTTGACCAAATAAAAATCTATCCTTTTCACAATTTTTGTTGTAGGCAAATTTTAGCAATTATGACAAGTCAAGTAACACCGTACACATGCAAGTCTAAGAGTATAGCTGCGGAATATAGAACATTGCACATGTAAGTAAAGGGAAGGGTTTGGAGAAGCCAAACGCAATGGGGACACGAAGATTTTTGGCGTGGTTCTGATAGGTGGTGCTATCGTACGTCCACCTTGATGGACACTTCAACCCACGAAGGGTAACGGCTGTGCGAGTCCACGGAGGGCTCCACCCACAAAGGGCCCATGAAGAAGCAACCTTGTCTATCCCACCATGGCCATCGTCCACGAAGGACTTGCCTCACTCAGGTAGATCTTCATGAAGTAGGTGATCTCCTTTCCCTTACAAACTTCTTGGTTCAACTCCACATCATGTCGGAGGTCCCAAGTGACATCTAACCAATCTAGGAGACACCACTCTCCAAAAGGTAATATATAGTGTGTTGATTTTGAAATCCTTGCTCTTGTGCTTCAAATGATAGTCTCCCCAACAATCAACTCTCTCTCATAGATTTGGCTATGGTGGAAGAAGGATTTGAGTGGAAAGCAACTTGGGGAAGGCTAGAAATCAAGGTTCAAATGGTAGGAATGGAATCTCTTGATCTCAACACATGAGTATGTGGTTCTCTCTTAGAAAATGAATGGTGGAAGTGTAGGCATGTTCTGATGGCTCTCTATGGAGAAGAATGGGTGGAGGGGCATATATAGCCTCCTGATACGTCTCCAATGTAGGTATTATTTATGAAGTATTCATGCCATGTTTACAACAATTTTATATGGTTTTGGTATGATTTGAATGGAACTAACCCGGACTGACGCTGTTTTCAATAGAACTACCATGGTGTCATTTTTTTTGTGCAGAAATAAAAGTTCTTGGAATGGGCTGGAAATTTCTGGTGTTTTTTATGGACCAGAAGAGACCCACAGAGCACCAGAGCTGGGCCAGAAGAGCCGCGAGCGCACGACAAGCCTGGGGGGCGGCCCATGAGCTTGTTGCTGCCTCGTGGACCCCCTTGGTGTGAGATCGACGCCAAAAATTCCTATAAATACCCAAACCCCCAAATAGAACCCTAGATGAGAAGTTCCACCGCCGCAAGCCTCTGTATCCATGAAAACTCAATTGGGACCCTGTTCCGGCACCCTGCCGGAGAGGTGAATCACTACCAGAGGCCATCTACATCATTCCGGCGGCAACCATGACAAGGAGGGAGTAGTTCACCCTCAAGGCTAAGGGTTTGTACCAGTAGCTATGCGTTTGATCTCTCTCCCATGTCCTTGATTTGGCATGATCTTGATGTACCGCGAGCTTTGTTAATATAGTTAGATCATATGGTGTTTCTCTCTCTCTATCTTGTTGTGATGAATTGAGTTTTTACCTTTGAGGTTTCACTATTATCAGATTGAATACTTTTATGGATTTGAGAACACTTGATGTATGTCTTGCATATGAATACCCGTGGTGACAATGGGGTATTATATTGATTCACTTGATATATGTTTTGGCACTCAACTCATGGATTCCCGAGGTGACATTGGGGTAATCTATGCATAGGGGTTGATGCACGTTTTTGTCCTACTTTCTCCGGTAGAAATCTTGGGGCACTCTTTTGAAGTTCTTTGTGTTGGATTGAATATTATGAATCTGAAGTTGTTTGATGCATATCGTATAATCAACTCATGGATACTTATGGTGACATTGGAGTATCTAGGTGACATTAGGGTTGGTTGATGTGTATCATATGGTGTTATTATAGTATGAACTCTAGGGTTGTTTGTGACACTTATAGGAATAGCTCAATAGATTAATCGGAAAGGATAACTTTGAGGTGGTTTCGTACCTACAAACAATTTCATCTTATGTTCTTGATACGTCTCCAACATATCTATAATATGAAGTATTCATGCTGTTATATTATCATTCTTGGATGTTTTACAATCATTTTGTAGCAACTTTATATCATTTTTTGGGACTAACCTATTGACATAGTGCCCAGTGCCAGTTGCTATGTTTTTCTTGTTTTTTACTTCGCAGGAAATCAATAACAAACGGAGTCCAAACGCAACGAAAATTTTTGGAGAATTTTTTTGGACTAGAAGATCCAGGATGGGCTAAAAAATACCAGAGGGGAGGCCCGAGGTGGGCACAACCCACCTGGGCGCGCCCAGGAGCCCAGGCGCGCCCAGGGGGGTTGTGACCCCCTCGGTGACCTCCTGCACCGCCTCTTTGCCCTATAAATTGCCAAATATTCCAAAAACCCTCGGGGTAAACCTAGATCAGAAGTTCCGCCGCCGCAAGCCTGTGTAGCCACGAAAAACCAATCTAGACCCTGTTCCGGCACCTTGCCGGAGGGGGAAATCATCTTCGGTGGCCATCTTCATCTTCCCGGTGGCCACCATGATGAGGAGGGAGTAGTCCACCCTCAAGGCTGAGGGTTTGTACCAGTAGCTATGTGCTTAATATCTCTCTCTCTCGTGTTCTTGAGATGTCACGATCTTGATGTATCGCGGGCTTTGTTAATATAGTTGGATCATATGGTGTTTTTCCCTCTCTATCTTGTTGTGATGAATTGATTTTTCCCTTTGAGATTTTGTTTTATCAAATTGAATATTTTTAGGGATTTGAGAGCACTTGATATATGTCTTGCATATGAATACCCATGGTGACAATGGGGTATTATATTGATTCACTTGATATATGTTCTGGCACTCAACTCGCGGATTCCCAAGGTGACATTGGGGTAATCTATGCATAGGGGTTGATGCATGTTTTCATCCATGTCTCTCCGTTAGAAATCTTGGGGCACTCTTTGAGGTTCTTTTGTGTTGGATTGAGTATTATGAATCTGAAATTGTTTGATGCATATCTCATAATCAACTCACGGATACTCGCGGTGACATTGGAGTATCTAGGTGACATTAGAGTTGATTGATGTGTATCATATGGCGTTATTTTAGTATGAACTCTTGGTTAGATCGATCGGAAAGAATAGTTGGGTGTTATTTTAGTACGAACTCTAGGATAGATTGATCGGAAAGAATAGCTTTGAGGTGGTTTCGTACCCTACAAACAATTTCTTCTTATGTTCTCCGCTAGATAGGAACTTTGGAGTGATTCTTCATCGCACGTCGAGGGAAGGTTATATGATCCAATTATATTAGCATTGTTGAGAGATTGCACTAGGGAAAGTACGGACCCTAGGCCTCATTTTCAAGCATTACAATACCGTTTGTGCTCCATTTTATCAATTGCTACCTTGCTGTTTTTTATTGTTCCTATTACAAAAATCAATATCTACTATCATTACTACGCTTGTATCACCATCTCTTCGCCGAACTGGTGCACCTATACAAATTACCATTGTATTTGGTGTGTTGGGGACACAAGAGACTTTTTGTTATTTGGTTGCAGGGTTGTTTGAGAGAGATCATCTTCATCCTACGCCTCCCACGGATTGATAAACCTTAGGTCATCCACTTAAGTGAAAATTGCTACTATCCTACAAAACTCTGCCCTTGGATGCCCAACACGAGTCTACAAGAATAAAGTTGCATAGTAGACATCAAGCTCTTTTCTGGCGCCGTTGCCGGGGAGGTGAGTGCTTGAAGGTATATCTTTAGATCTTGCAACTGAATCTTTTTGTTTCTTGTTTATCACTAGTTTGGTTCATAAAAGAAAATTACAAAAAAATGGAATTGAGGTGGCCTCATATTATTCGTCTTTATCATGTCTTTCTTGAAAATGATGGACAGGAAGATTGTGCTCAATTCATAGAAGAAGAATTCAATAAAATGTTTGGCATTAAATCTTTGAATGGTGAGCATGATTGCAATGTTGTTGGTATGAACTCTTTGAATATCCATGATGCTAATGATATGCAAAACCATAAGCTTTGGGATGCTATATTTGATGAAGATGATATTTTTAGTCCCCCAAGTTTTGATGAGAAAATTTATTATGATGATTGCATGCCCCCTATTTATGATGATTATATTGTTGAAAGTGGATTTGGAGAGGTCATGACTTTATTTAATGATCAATCCACTATTTTGGAAGAGGTTGCAATTGATTATGACAACAAAGTTGCTATCTATGATGATTATTGTGATGACATGTATGCTATAAAGAATAATGATAACCATGAAACTTGTCATCATGATTTTAATTTCCAATCACATGATAGTTATTTTGTTGAGTTTGCTCCCACCACTATGAATGAGAATGAATTTGCTTATGTGGAGAGTAATAAAATTTCTATGCTTGTGGATCATGAAAAGAATGCTTTATGTGATAGCTATATTGTTGATTTCATTCGTGATGTTACTGAAAATTATTATGAGCGAGGAACATATGCTTTTACATATCTCAATAATATCAAGTTTTCTCTCTTTATGTTGAAAGTTTTGATGTCATGCTTGTTTTCCATTCCTATGGTAGTTGATTCTTGTTCCCATAATTTGTTTGCTCAGAAAATCCCTATGCATAGGAAGTGGGTTAGACTTAAATGTGCTAGTCATATGCTTCATGATGCTCTCTTCATGTTTCAATTCTTATCTTTTATGCGAGCATCATTGAAATCATCATGCCTAGCTAAAAGGCATTAAAGAAAAGCGCTTGTTGGGAGACAACCCAACACTTTTACCTACTATTTTTGTATGTTCACATGATTAGGATACTGTAGTAATCATGTTTTATAGAATTTGTTTCAATAAAGTGCCAAGTAATGCCTTTGGGATAGTGTGGATAATAGTTGACTTGATTCTGTGCAAAAATAGAAACTTTTGCGTCCAGTACAGAAATTGCTATCCTTGGAAAAATTCAGAATGTTTTACAGTTGATGGTATACAAATTTTCTACGTTGTCCTATTTTTTTCAGAATTTTTGGAGTTACATAAGTCTGAACTTAATTCAGCTCTTTACAGACTGTTCTGTTTTTGACAGATTCTGTTTTCAATGCATAGTTTGCTTGTTTTCTAGTTTCTATGGCTTATATTACTCAATATAAATTGTGGAAATGAGAAGGTACGGTAGGCATTGTGTGAGAACAATTATGAATCTTGTCTTTGACAGTACCGAAGTGAATGATTTGTCTTTATCATACTTACCTATCTCACGAAGTTTCGTTAAGTTTTGTGTGATTGAAGTTTTCAAGTTTTGGGTGAGATATCGATATGAGGAGAATAAGGAGTGAAAATACCCTAAGATTGGGGATGCCCAAGGCACCCCAAGGTCATATTCAAGGAAGATCCAAGCAACTAAGCTTGGGGATGCCCCGGAAGGCATCCCCTCTTTCGTCTCCAACAATATCGGTAACCTTACTTGAGGCTATACTTTCATTCGTCACATGATATGTGTTTTTCTTGGAGCATCATTTTATTTTATTAGGATTTGCTTGCTGTTATTTGGAATAATGTTTTATATCTTTTACTTCAATAAAAATGTCAAGTATAGCCTTTGCCATGCTTATTTTGCAAGTCTATGTGTTGCTGTTTGAAAACAGAAAGTTGCGCGCTAGTGCGAGAATTCTTGAGAAAAGTCAGAATGTGATAAAATGTTGAATTTTTTTTGCACAATAAGCTATTATTAATTTTCTACAGTGTGGTAAATTTTCAGAATTTTTGGAGTTAGGTAAGTATGAGTACAATTGCACTCTTTACAGACAATCCTGTTTAGACAGATTGCTGTTATGTTTGCATTGTTTGCTTGTTTAATGATTCTATTTGAGGATAAGAGTATTAAATATGCAGAGGCATTTAGTATGCAATGCTGAATAATAATTTTAGTGATTTTCTACAGTAGAGAATGATAAGGTTTTTGCATTGATTTATACTAACTTATCTCACGATTTCTTGTTGAGTTTTGTGTGGATGAAGTTTTTAAGATTTAGGGAAACCGTGATGTAAAAGGAATTAAGGAGACACAAAAGCTCAAGCTTGGGGATGCCTAATGCATCCCAAGTTAATAATCCAAGATGTCTCAAGCATCTAAGCTTGGGGATGCCCCGGTAGGCATCCCACCTTTCTTCATGAACAACTATCAGTTAGTATCAGTTGAGCCTAAGTTTTTGCTTCCTCACATGAGTTGTGCTTTTCTTAGAATGCCATTTTATTTTGTTTTGCTTGCTGTTTTAATAAAATAATTATATCTGAATATTTTAAATAAGAGAGAGTCCTCAAATAGCCACCCATTTACTTAACTACTCGCTTGATCTTCAATTATATCTTTTTCGAGTAGTTTGTCATTTACTCTTGTGCTTCACTTATATCCTATGAGTAAATTGTTGAATGAATTGAATATCATGAAGTTGAAATTATATGTTCATATCATGCCTAGTGTTAGCTTCCCATTGGGTTTAGAAAGTGAAATCTTTTGAAGCTTGACAATCACAATATTGGTCATACAAGCAATTCATGAATGATTAGTATAAGGAAGAGAACTTTCACATACAAATATATTATCTTGGACATCTTCTATGATTGTGAATAACCATTAATTATTTTCAAACTTGAGCAAATTAGTTGAAGTTGGACAAGGAAGACAACGTAATGAGTTATGTTTGGGTATATTTGCATAGAAGTTATATTGTCATGGATCCTCCAACATGTGGTGTTTGCCTAGGATCTTTTGCTAGCCAAAAATTTGTACTAAGTAGAGATACTACTTGTGCCTCCAAAAACCCTTAAACCCATTTTCTTGCCATGAGTGTCCACCATACCAACCTATGGATTGAATAAGATCCTTCAAGTAAGTTGTCATCGCTGCATAAAGCAATAAAAATTGCTCCTAAATATGTTTGATCTTTTATTGTAAGGGAAAATTGAGCGTTGTATGAACTTGTGATGGCAAAGTAATAAAAGCGATGGACTGCATAATAAAGGTTGCTATCATAAGGGGCATCCAAATAAAAAGCGCATGACAACCTCTGCTTCCCTCTGCGAAGGGCCTATCTTTTACTTTTCAGTATTTACTTTTATGCAACAGTCAATAGAATGCATTCTCATTCCAACCTCAATTATTCTCTAGTTGGCAAGCATCATGTGGTGGGGAAAGATCTAGGGACATATGACCAGTCAAATATATTTGATCATGATTTATTATTGTTGACAATTATCTCTATGATAAATGAGTTGGGAGGCGAAATATTAAGCCCCTATCTTTCTCTGTGTTCGATGGATGCCATTTGTTCTAAGAATATGCTTTGAGTACTAGCAATCATAGAAGACTATATGATGATTGAGTATGTGGAGCTCTTACTTAGAGTCTATTGAATAAGTTGAATTGCAATTGTTTGGTGACTAAGAATATAGGTTATTGAGTTTCAAGAGAATTAATTGTTTGAACCTTAACATGTGAATTGGTTGCTATTTTAACATGAGAAGTTTTTTGAGAAAGAATTGTTGTTATGATGCTAGGAAAAGTGATTGAATTTATCGTTGATCAAACTTATGCACTTTGCTAGCATTCACACTTTATAAATTATTTCTTTTATCATTTACCTACTTGAGGACGAGTAGGAATTAAGCTTGGGGATGCTGATACGTCTCCAACGTATCTATAATTTATGAAGTATTCATGCTGTTATATTATCATTCTTGGATGTTTTACAATCATTTTATAGAAACTTTATATCATTTTTTGGGACTAACCTATTGACATAGTGCCCAGTGCCAGTTGCTATTTTTTTCTTGTTTTTTACTTCGCAGGAAATCAATATCAAACGGAGTCCAAACACAGCGAAATTTTTTGGATAACTTTTTTGGACTAGAAGACCCAAGATGGGCTAAAAAAAGTACCAGAGGGGAGTCCCGAGGTGGGCACAACCCACCTGGGCGCGCCTAGGAGCCCAGACGCACCCAGGGGGGTTGTGCCCCCCTCGGTGACCTCCCCACCGCCTCTTCACCCTATAAATTGCCAAATATTCCAAAAACCCTCGGGGTAACCCTAGATCAGAAGTTCCGCCACTGCAAGCCTATGTAGCCACAAAAAACCAATCTAGACCGCGTTCCGGTACCTTGTTGGAGGGGGAAATAATCTCCGGTGGCCATCTTCATCATCCCGGCGGCCACCATGATGAGGAGGGAGTAGTCCACCCTCGGGGCTGAGGGTTTGTACTAGTAGCTATGTGTTTAATATCTCTCTCTCGTGTTCTTGAGATGTCACGATCTTGATGTATCGCGGGCTTCGTTAATATAGTTGGATCATATGGTGTTTTTCCCTCTCTATCTTGTTGTGATGAATTGAGTTTTCCCTTTGAGATTTCCTTTTATTGGATTGAATATTTTTATGGATTTGAGAGCACTTGATATATGTCTTGCATATGAATACCCGTGGTGACAATGGGTTATTATATTGATTCACTTGATATATATTTTGGCACTCAACTCGTGGATTCTCGAGGTGACATTGGGGTAATCTATGCATAGGGGTTGATGCACGTTTTCATCCTTGTCTCTCCGGTAGAAATCTTGGGGCACTCTTTGAGGTTCTTTGTGTTGGATTGAGTATTATGAATCTGAAATTGTTTGATGCATATCGCATAATCAACTCATGGATACTCGCGGTGACATTGGAGTATCTAGGTGACATTAGAGTTGGTTGATGTGTATCATATGGTGTTATTTTAGTACGAACTCTTGGTTAGATCGATCGAAAAGAATAGCTGGGTGTTATTTTAGTACGAACTCTAGGATAGATTGATCGGAAAGAATAGCTTTGAGGTGTTGTCGTACCCTACAAACATTTTCTTCTTATGTTCTCCGCTAGATAGGAACTTTGGAGTGATTCTTCATCACACGTCGAGGGAAGGTTATATGATCCAATTATATTAGCATTGTCGAGAGAATGCACTAGCGAAAGTATAGACCCTAGGCCTCATTTTCAAGCATTGCAATACCATTTGTGCTCCATTTTATCAATTGCTACCTTGCTATTTTTTATTGTTCCTACTACAAAAATCAATATCTACTATCTTTACTACGCTTGTACCACCATCTCTTCATCGAAGTAGTGAACCTATACAAATTACCATTGTATTTGGTGTGTTGGGGACACAAGAGACTTTTTGTTATTTGGTTGCAGGGTTGTTTGAGAGAGACCATCTTCATCCTACGCCTCCCACGGATTGATAAACCTTAGGTCATCCACTTGAGGGAAAATTGCTACTGTCCTACAAAACTTTGCGCTTGGAGGCCCAACACGAGTCTACAAGAATAAAGTTGCATAGTAGACATCAGTTCTCCGCTTGATAAGAACTTTGGAGTGACTCTTTGTCGCACGTTGAGGGATTATTATATGATTCAATTATGTTAGCACTGTTGAGAGAGTGCACTAGCGAAAGTATGAACCCTTGGCCTTATTTTCAAGCATTGCAATACCGTTTGTGCTCACTTTTGTTACTTGCTACCTTGCTGTTTTTATTTATTCAGATTATAAAAATATATTTCTACTATCCATACTACACTTGTATCACCATCTCTTCGCCGAACTAGTGCACCTATACAATTTACCATTGTATTGGGTGTGTTGGGGACGCAAGAGATTTCTTGTATTTGGTTTCATGGTTGTTTGAGAGAGTCCATCTTCATCATATGCCTCCCACGGATTGATAAACCTTTTGTCATCCACTTGAGGGAAAATTGCTACTGTCCTACAAAACTCTGCGCTTGGAGGCCCAACACGAGTCTACAAGAATAAGTTGTGTAGTAGACATCATGCTCTTTTCTGGCACCGTTGTCAGGGAGGTGAGTGCTTGAAGGTATATCTTTAGATCTTGCAATTGAATCTTTTAGTTTCTTGTTTTATCACTAGTTTGGTTTATAAAAGAAAACTACAAAAAATGGAATTGATGTTGCCTCATATTATTCATCTTTATCATGTCTTTCTTGAAAATGATGGATCAAAAAATTGTGCTCAATTGATAGAAGAAGAATTCAATAAAATGTTTGGCACAAAATCTTTGAATGTTGAGCATGATTGCAATATTGTTAGTATGAATTCTTTGAATATCTATGATGCTAATGATATGCAAAGCCCTAAGCTTGGGGATTCTATGTTTGATGAAGATGATATTTTTAGTCCCCCAAGTTTTGATTTTATTGTGATGATATCATGCCTCCTATTTTATGATGATTATATTGATGAAAGTGGGTTTGGAAGAGTGTCAACTCTAGGTAATGATCCCACTACTTTGGAGGGTGTTGAATCTTATTGTAATAATTATGAAAGTGGATCTGGAGAGGTCATGACTTTATATAATGATGATTCCACTATTTCGGAAGAGGTTTCAATTGATTTTGACTACAAAGTTGCTACCGATGATGATTATTATGATGACATGTATGCTATAAATAATAATGATAACCCTGAAAGTTGTCATCGTGATTTTAATTTTCAATTGTATTATGCCAATCAAGTGTCACATGATTGTTATTTTGTTGAGTTTGCTCCCACTATTATGAATGAGAAGAAATTTGCTTTTATGGAGAGTAATAAAAATTCTATGCTTATGTATCATGAAAAGAATGCTTTATGTGGTAGTTATATTATTGAATTTGTTCATGATGCTACTAAAAATAATTATGTGGGAGGATCATATGCTTGTAGGCTTCTCAATAGTACTAAGTTTCCTCTCTATGTGTTGAAAGTTTTGAAGTTATGCTCGTTTTGCCTTACTATGCTAGTTGATTCTTGTTCCCATAAGTTGTTTGCTCAAAAAATACCTATGCATAGGAAGTACGTTAGGCTTAAATGTGCTTGCCATGTGATTCATGATGCTCTCTTTGTGTTTCAATTCTTTACTTCTATGTGAGCATCATTGAAATCATCATGCCTAGCTAAAAAGGCATTAAAGAAAAGCGCTTGTTGGGAGAAAACCCAATATTTCTACCTACTGTTTTTGTGTGTTCACATGATTAAGCTACTATAGTAATCATGTTTATAGCTTTTATTTCAATAATGTGCCAAATAAAGCCTTTGGGATAGTTTGGATCATAGTTGATTTGATTCTGTGAAAAAACAACTTTTGCGCCCAGTAGCAGAATTGTTTAAATTCACTGGAATGTGCTTTTGATCAGAATATTTTACATGAGATTTATATACAAATTGCCCACGCAGTCCTCATTTTGCAGAATTTTTAGAGTTGCATACGTATGGTCATTATTCAGATCATTATAGACTGTTCTGTTTTTGACAGATTCTATTTTCAATGCATAGTTTGCTTGTTTTATAGTTTCTATGGCTTATATTGGTCAATATAAATTGTGGAAATTATATAGTACAGTAGGCATTATGAGGAAATAATTATGAATCTTGTCTTGACAGTACCAAAGTGAGTGATTTGTTTTATCATGCTAACACATCTCACGAAGTTCCATTAAGTTTTGTGTGATTGAAGTTTTCAAGTTTTGAGTGAGATGTCAATATGAGGAGAATAAGAAGTGGAAGTACCCTAAGAGCATCTCTAACAGACCCCGTATAATGCTGACCCACAAAACGCGCTTACAATTCGCGGAAAAACGGCTTTGCGTGCCGGCGCGGGCGGCGGCAGAGTCAGACCCCGCAAAACGGACCCGTCAAAAAGGACATTCGCAGCAGATGCTCTTTTACGGGTCGGCTACGCGGGGTCTGCTCGGGCACCGCCGCGTTGACCCGCAAACCGAATACCCCTGATAAGCGAATTTGGCAGAGATTCCGACAAATGAGTCTAAATTCAAACAATAAAACATAGTTCGCGCGCAAATAAAAGCATAGTTTTGTAGGACAAACGCAAAAGGACTTGATGCAAAAGCGACAACCATGTCCGTCATCATCTTGGTCACTTTTCATCCGTCGTCATGATCTTCACTCCACACCACCTCCATCGAGGTCATCGCCGCCCTCGAATCCATCGCCGGTACTTGTTCCAACTCCAGAACCGAAATCATCGGCGGGCACACTGAATGCATCGGCGACATTGGTTCCAAATCCCGATGAGAAAACATCGTCGGCACTGTAACAAGCACCGGCCGATGCAAGCATCATCCTCTTCAAGATGACTCTCCTTGCCATATCATGCCATTCTTTGGTGATGTTGTCCATGTCACTTCGGTTCAATGTCATGATCCTATTCTCTTCGGCAAGAAGCTTGGACATGGGTTTGTTCTCAGCGGCACGTGCTCTTCTCTCCTCAATGGCTGCCTTGCGCAACCCCTCGTCCTTGAGAAATTGCCACTTCTCTTGCTTCTTTCGTGCGTTCTTCTTGGTCAACTCTTTCTTTGTCTCCAATGCCTTCGCTAACATCAACTCATTTGATTGCATCATGGCATCTATCTTGTCCCGCAAGCTCGATGCTTCGTGTTCCCTCTTGATCTTCTCCTTTGTCTTTTGTCACCATCGGGCTTGTTCAAGTTTCTTGGGCCATCATCATCTTCATCTTCATCCATGTACGTAAGTGAACCTCTCTTCGGTGGGCATTCTTTGTCAATCAACTTCCACTTTTGTCGCACTCTTTGAGCATATCCCAACAATGCTTTAGTTTAAAAAAATTGCCTTCGGAAGCTTCCATGTCTTTGTATCTTTGTTGGGCAATTTTGTCCTACACAATTAAAACAAAGTCAAATGATGCAAATCACTTCATATGGTACAAATGCTGTGCACAACTTGGGACGTGAAAACTAACTCACATCGTCGAATTCCATGGTTCCACTTGGAGGTGCATTGTGAACTCGTTCCAAGCAAGCAGCCCAACGGCTACAAATCGGCTTGATCATGTCCCAACGACCTTGGAGTGACCGAAAGGTCCATGGAGTCCTATTGGGATGCTTCGCCATCATGCGGAAGTATTGATCTTTGATTCTTTCCCAATACCTCTTGGAGGTTTGAGATGTACCCGTGCAAGCATCAAGAGACACCGCACTCCAAGCCTTGATCAAGATTTGATCTTCCAAGATCGTGTAGTTCTTTGATCTCACGCTTTTTTTGCTTGCGCTTGTTCATACGCCCCCTCATCTACCTCCTCCACTTCATCTTCACCATCATGATCATCCACGCCCCCTCCATTTCATTGTAATCGAAATCAGCGAACGGGGCTTGATCGATGTCAACGGCATTGGTGTCCAACAAGTTCACGAACTTGGCAGTGGCATTGTTTGAACCACCGCTACATTGAGTGACATCAAGTCACAAGCTACCACAATGGCGAAACATGAAGCAAGAACAAGGGATCAAAAGATGCATACCTTCAAGCCATTTCATCGAACACCTTGCCTGCGGTGGAAGCAGCGCCGTTGAACGGCATCGTCAGGGAACATCTTGCCGGGGCGGAGGGGGTGGATGAAGGCGCCGGCCTTTTCGTAGGAACCTTCTTGCGCTTCATGCCTGAAACCTTGCTCACCTTCTCAGCCAGCGGCCGTGCAGATCACGCAGTGGCTGCGGCACCCGACATGCGTGCCTTTCCGGCGGGGCCAGCCGGATTGCCGCCATGCATGACAACGTTGCCCTGCCGCTTGCGGGCAGGCGCGATGGTGCCTTGTGTGATGGGCGGGGCGACAGGACCGACGACGAGATCCGCCGGAGGGGATTGCGTGTGCGTGACCTCCACGGTGATGGGGGACGGCTAGGAGGCTTCCATGGTGGCGAAGAATGGCCAGGGAAGATGCACCGGAGCGGGCGGTGGCGGGGCAATGGCGGCCGAGGAGGGGGGGGGAGCGGGAACGGCTGCGCGGAAATTTCCCTCGCGCCAAGTCTCGCTGCAGATAGGGGGCGAGCTCGGGTCGGCCTCCAACCCCATGAATCTAAAGGTGAGGGCAAACTTTTGCCGCGCCCCGCAAAAAAATTTACGGGTCAGACGCGTTTGCGGGGTCTGCTCGTGCAAAATTTTCCGCGCCGACCCGTATTTTGACGGTTATTTTGCGGGTCATGAAATTATACGGGGTCTGCTAGAGATGCTCTAAGCTTGGGGATGCCCAAGGCACCCCAAGGTAATATTCAAGTAAGATCCAAGCAACTAAGCTTGGGGATGCCTCGGAAGGCATCCCCTCTTTCATCTTCAACATTATCGGTAACCTTACTTGGAGCTAATTTTTATTCATCACATGATATGTGTTTTGCTTGGAATGTCATTTTCTTTTGTTGAGATTTGCTTTTTGTTACTTAGAATAATGTTTTGTGTCTTTTATTTCAATAAAAGTGTCAAGGATAGCCTTCACCATGCTTAGTTTGCAAGTATATGAGTTGCTGTTTCAAAAGAAAAAGTTGCACACTATTGCGTGAATTCTCTAGAAAAGTCAGAATGTGATAAAATGTTGAAATTTTGAAATAAATAAGATACTATAAATTTTATACAGTGTGGTAAATTTTTAGAATTTTTTGAGTTAAATAATTATGGATCCTTCTTCATTCATTATAGACTATCCTATTTAGACAGATTGCTATTATGATTGCATTGTTTGCATATGTTTCTTATTTAATGATTCTATTTGAGGACAGGAGTATTAAATACATAGAGGTATTTAGTGTGCAATGTTTAATTATAATTTTAGCAATTTTTTAGATTAGAGAGTGATAAGGTTTTGCATTGATTTATACTAACTTATCTCACGAGTTCTTGTTGAGTTTTGTGTGGATGAAGTTTTTGAGATTTATGGAAACTGTGATATGAGAGGAATTAAGGAGACACAAGAGCTCAAGCTTGGGGATGCCCAAGGCATCCCAAGTTAATATTCTAAGAAGTCTCAAGCATCTAGGCTTGGGGATGCCCCGATAGGCGTCCCACCTTTCTTCATCAACAATTATCGGTTAGTCTCGGTTGAGCCTAAGTTTTTGCTTATTCACATGATTTGTGCTATCCTTGGTGTGTCCGTTTATTTCCATTTTGCTTGCTGTTTTAATAAAATACTTAAGATCTGAAAATTCTTAAATAAGAGAGAGTCCTCACATAGCTACTTAATTGTTTGACTACTCATTGATTTTCACTTACATCTTTTTGGAATAGTTCTTCACTTATATCCTTAGAGTAAATTGTTGAATGGATTCAATATCATGAAGTTGAAATTATATGGGCTTCATATGCTTGTCTCATGCTTATAAATATTTCACATTTGGTTTAGAAAGAAAAATCTATTGAAGTTTGACAATCACAATATTAGTCACACAAGCAATTCATGAATGACTAGTATAAGGAAGAGAACTTTCACATACAAATATATTATCCTGGTCATATTTTATGATTGTGAATACCCTTAATTATTTTGAATCTTGAGCAAATTAGTTGAAGTTGGACAAGGAAGACAACGTAATGAGTTATGTTTGGGTATATTTGTATAGAAGTTATATTGTTATGGATCCTCCAACATGTGCTGCTTGCTTAGGATCTTTTGCTAGCCAAAAATTCGTACTGAGTAGAGATACTACTTGTGCATCCAAAAACCCCTAAAACCAGTTTCTTGCCATGAGTGTCCACCATATCTACCTATGGATTGAATAAGATCCTTCAAGTAAGTTGTCATCCGTGTAAAAAGCAATAAAAATTGCTCCTAAAATGTGTATGATTTTTTATTGCAAGGGAAAATAAGTGTTGTGCGAACTCATGATGGTAAATAAATAAAAGTGTTGGGCTGCATAATAAAAGTTGCTATCACAAGGGGCAATATAACATGACGGTCCTTTGCATTAAGGGCTTGCACATCCAAAAATAAAAAGCGCATGACAGCCTTTGCTTCCCTCTGCGAAGGGCCTATCATTTACTTTAATATATTTACTTTTATGCAAGAGTCAATAGTATTCCTTCTTATTTCAACCTCCATTATTCTCTAGTTGGCAAGCACCATGTGGTGGGGAAAGATCTAGGCACATATGTCCATTCAAATATATTTGATCATGAGTTATTATTGTTGAAAATTATCTTTATGATAAATGAGTTGGGAGGCGAAATATAAAGCCCCTATATTTCTCTATGTTCGATGGATGCCATTTGTTCTAAAAATATGCTTTGAGTACTAGCAATCATAGAAGACTATACGATAATTGAGTATGTGAAGCTCTTACTTAGACTTTGTTGAAAATAAGTTGAATTGCAATTGTTTGGTGACTAAGAACATAGGTTGTTAAGTTTTGAGAGAATGCATTTTTTGAACCATAACATATGAATTGATTGCTACTTTATCATGATGAGTTTTATGAGAAAAAGTTGTTGTTATGATGCTAGGAAAAGTGATTGAAATTATCATTGATCAAAGTTGTGCACTATGCTAGCATTCACACTTCATAAATTATTTCTCTTATCATTTACCTACTCGAGGACGAGCAGGAATTAAGCTTGGGGATGCTGATACGTCTCCAACATATCTATAATTTATGAATTATTCATGCCATGTTTACAATAATTTTATATGGTTTTGGTATGATTTGAATGGAACTAACCCGGACTGACGCTATTTTCAGCAGAACTACCATGGTGTCATTTTTTGTGTGCAGAAATAAAAGTTCTCGGAATGGGCTGAAAATTTATGGTGATTTTTTATGGACCAAAAGAGACCCACAGAGCACCAGAGCCGGGCCAGAAGAGCGATGAGGGCACGACAAGCCTGGGGGTGCCCCACGAGCTTGTCGCTACCTCGTGGACCCCCTTGGCGTGAGACTGATGCCAAAAATTCCTATAAATACCCAAACCCCCAGAAAGAACCCTAGATGAGAAGTTCGGCTGCCGCAAGCCTTTGTATTCATGAAAGCTCAATCAGGACCCTATTCGGGCACACTGCTAGAGAGGGAAATCATCACCGAAGGCCATCTTCATCATCCCGGCGGCTACCATGATGAGGAGGGAGTAGTTCACCCTCGGGGCTGAGGGTTTGTACCAGTAGCTATGCGTTTGATCTATCTCTCTCTCATGTTCTTGATTTGGCATGATCTTGATGTACCGCGAGCTTTGTTGATATAGTTGGATCATATGGTGTTTCTCCCTCTCTATCTTTTTGTGATGAATTGAGTTTTTACCTTTGTGGGTTTACTATTATCAGATTGAATACTTTTATAGATTTGAGAACACTTGATGTATGTCTTGCATATGAATACCTGTGGTGACAATGTGGTATTATATTGATTCACTTGATATATGTTTTGGCACTCAACTCACATATTCCCGAGGTGACATTGGGGTAATCTATGCATAGGGGTTGATGCACGTTTTCGTCCTACTTTCTCCGGTAGAAATCTTGTGGCACTCTTTTGAAGTTCTTTGTGTTGGATTGAATATTATGAATCTGAAGTTGTTTGATGCATATCGTATAATCAACTCATGGATACTTGTGGTAACATTGGAGTATCTAGGTGACATTAGGGTTGATTGATGTGTATCATATGGTGTTATTCTAGTACAAACTCTAGGGTTGTTTGTGACACTTATAGGAATAGCTCGATAGATTGATCGGAAAGGATAACTTTGAGGTGGTTTCGTACCTACAAATAATTTCATCTTATGTTCTCTGCTAGATAAGGACTTTGGAGTGACTCTTTGTCGCACGTTGAGGGATTGTTATATGATTCAATTATGTTAGCACTGTTGAGAGAGTGCACTAGCGAAAGTATGAACCTAGGCCTTGTTTTCAAGCATTGCAATACCGTTTGTGCTCACTTTTGTTACTTGCTACCTTGCTATTTTTATTTATTCAGATTATAAAAATATATTTCTACTATCCATACTACACTTGTATCACCATCTCTTCGACGAACTAGTGCACCTATACAATTTACCATTGTATTGGGTGTGTTGGGGACACAAGAGATTTCTTGTATTTGGTTGCAGGGTTGTTTGAGAGAGACCATCTTCATCCGACGCCTCCCATGGATTGATAAACCTTAGGTCATCCACTTGAGGGGAAAATTGCTACTGTCCTACAAAACTCTGTGCTTGGAAGCCCAACACGAGTCTACAAGAATAAGTTGTGTAGTAGACATCACCTCCACACAAAATCCAACCGTTACACACTATTGACCCAACTCGGTGGCACCGATCAGAAATCTCGGTGGCACAGACCTGTGTAAAAATATGAATGTTAGGAATCTCGGTGGGACCGACAGGAACAACTCGAAGGGACCGATGTGCAATGGCTTAGGGAAAACCTCATCTCGGTGGCACCGATTGCATCATCTTAGTGGGACCAAAGTGAAGCAATAAGGCAATAGAGAGTTTGGCAAGCCATCTCGGTGAGACCGATTGCATCAAGTCGGTGAGACCGAAGTGAAGCAATAAGCAACAGGGAGTTGGCAAGGCCATCTCGGTGGGACCAAGATCCATATCGGTGGATCTGATATATTAGCGTTTTGGCAGTGGCTATGTCCAGATGAATTCGGTGGCTGTGGGTACGAAATATCGGTGGGGTCGAGTTGGAATTTAGGGTTTGGACATATTTGGAAAGAGAAAGTGGCTGAGGGTTTTGGAGCAATATCACTAAGCACTTGAGAAACAAGATCATTAAGCAACACCTCATCCCCTTTTAATAGTATTGGCTTTCCTATGGACTCAATGTGATCTTGGATCACTTAACCAAAAATGAAGATGCTTGAGCTTTTGCCAATCCTTGTCCTTAGCATTTTGGGGGGTCCACATCTCTAGTCCTTGCCATGCCAATCATTGAACATCCTGAAATATTTATCTTGAATGGACATTAGTTCAATGAGGTATATGTTGTTATGAATTACCAAAACCACCCGGGGATTAGTTGCACTTTCAATCTCCCCCTTTTTGGTAATTGATGACAACATATAGATCAAAGCTTCAATAAATGGTTTAAAGAATGAAATACATCATCGCTTTGATAAGTATGTGATAAGCAAGAGCTCCCCTTAAATTTATGCATTATTAAAAATTTGTTTTTGAATGCAAATGCACAATCAATTAGGATCATGGGTCACTCTTCCATGTCACATACAACTTGGTGGAGCACACAAAATGATATGAATGGAATAGTAAGCATGCATCACCAAAAACATAAGTGAATGATCGTACAAGAATAATGATAGAGATAAGCATTAAGCATCACATGAACGATAGTATGATCAATCACACATAACCAACGTAGCATATCACAAGCATAACAACCAAAGTAGCACAAATCAACCAGAAATAGTAGCAAGAACTCAAGAAAAACCAACGAGCAAAAGCGAGACAATCTCTCTCGAAGCCTAATGATCTATACAAATTCTCCCCCTTGGGCAACAAGTACCAAAAAGTTCGAATAGGTAATGATACGTCTCCGTCGTATCTATAATTTTTTGTTGTTCCATGCCAATATTATACAACTTTCACATACTTTTGGCAACAATTTATATGTTTTATTGGACTAACATATTGATCTAGTGCCCAGTTCTAGTTACTGTTTGTTGCATGTTTTTTGTTTCACAGAATATCCATATCAAACAAAGTCCAAACGTGATAAAATTTTACGGATAATTATTTTATCCATATTATAACAGCATGGAACAATCAAAAATTCTAGATACGTTGGAGATGTATCAGGCTGGTGCTGGACGAAGACGAGGGGGGTGGACAGGTGGCGGCGGCGGCCGAAGAAGAGCGGCGGCGGCGGCTTGGTTAGGAGCGCGGCAGCGGTGCTTGAAGTAGGCGAGGAACCCGACAGCGTGACGAAGACCGGTGTGGACAGTGTCGTTCCCGCACCAAGGAAGGCGGCGCGACGCATACCACGGGAAGTCGATGCGCGGGGACGGCGGTGGAGCACGGACCACGGCACTACGGCCCGTAGGGGCGACGCAGCGGTGGCGGGCAGGTCGGGGTGACGGCTGAAGACCTCGAGGCGGTCGCAGGGACTGCTGGCCGCGGCGCTATAGCCCCCCGAAAGAGCGGTGCAGCGGCAGAGCGCGGGTCAGTGCAACCACGGGAGACGGCCTTGGGGCCGCATTGGGGACCACGTATCGCGGCACTACGGACCGAAGGGGTAACACGCGAGTCAATGCAGCCGTAAGGAGAACCACGGGGCGGCGGCGCTGCAGCCCGACGGGGCGACGCAGCGGCAGCCCATTGCTCGATCGATGGAGGGGCGCGCTGAACTCAAGGACGATGTTCATGGGACCTACGGAGGCACGGCAACCGACGGGCAAGGTCGGTCGCGGGGCGTAGATGAGACAAATCGCGGCGGCGAGCGGGTGATCAAGCCGATCGCGCGCGAGGTCGGGGAGGCCTCTCGGTGGAGGTGGGATGGCGGTGGAGTCCAAGATGAAGCCGATGATGACAGACGGCATGAGACATCGTGCGACCAGCACCTGGGCAGCGAGGCCTGAGCGACCAACGTAGCAGCAGCACCCGAGTTGAGATACTCAACGAGCCTGATGCAGCCGGGGATGAGGCCAGCAAGGTAGACCGCAGGGCCGCTGTGCAGACGCGGCGGAGGCGGGTGGCGTGGATCGATGGGCGGGCCGACACGCGTACGGCAGCTATGATGAGCCGCAGCATGGCGTGAGGCCGCCGGGTCGGGGTGATGCAGGTTTCCCTGTCGGAGAGGGTGGTGACGGCCAGCGTAGATCGACGAGCAGGCCGGCACACAAACGACGGCCATGAGGGGCCGTATGTCGCGCGAGGCCGCCGTGTCGGTGAAGAAGCCTCCCGGTCGCGCCAGTGTCAAAGTAGAGGCTCACAGGGGTCGACGGCGGCGGCAGGTGACGCAAACCGATCAAGCATAGATCGGAAAACCAAAAAGAAAATGCCGATCAAGATTACCGGCTGGAGAGAGAAAAAAACCCAGAGCAAGTGCTCGAGAAAAAGACTCTCTAGGGAAGCCGGTCAACACGACCGGTGGATGAACCCGAGGTACGAGCGGCGCGGCCCCCGACAGCAATCATGGAGGCAGACCGCCCCGGGGGTGGCGCCCGGGTGCGGAAGCGACGGCGGCTAGGGTTTAGGATCAAGGTAAGGTTGATACCATGTTAGAAGGGAGAGAGGGGGATTGGTGGAATAGTTGTTTTTTATTGCTTGAGCCTCGTGGGTATATATATAGGAGTACAATGATATCTTGGAGTACAAGGCAAGGTAGAAAAATATCCTACGCTATCCTAGCTTTCCTAATAATCACGATACTAAACAATATCTTTTGAGTACGGCTTTATAGAATGCTTCATGTGCTTCACTTATATCATTTGAAGTTTGGATTGCCTGTTTCTCTTCGCATAGAAAACCGCCATTTGTAGAATGCTCTTTTGCTTCACTTATATTTGTTATAGCATGGGAAAATCTTTTGTAGAAAGAATTAAACTCTCTTGCTTCACTTATATCTATTTAGAGAGTCAACAGGAATTGGTCATTCACATGGTTAGTCATAAAATCCTACATAAAACTTGTAGATCACGGAATATGATATGTTTGATTCCTTACAATAGTTTTGCGATATAGAGATGATAATATGTGGGAGGTACTAGTGAATGATTGTGGTTTAGTAAGAATATTGGTGTTAAGGTTTGTCATTCCCAAAGCATGCATGTATGGTCACGCGTTATGCGATGAAGTTAGAGCATGATTTATTTTTTATTGTCTTCCTTATGAGTGGCGGTCGGGGACAAGCGATGGTCTTTTCCTACCAATCTATCCTCCTAGGAGCATGCATATTAGTACTTTGCTTCGATGGCTAATAAACTTTTGCAATAAGTATGTGAGTTCTTTATGACTAATGTTGATTCCATGGATTATACGCACTCTCACCCTTTCACCTTTGCTAGTCTCTCTAGTACCGCGCAACTTTCGCCGGTGCATTGAACCCACCATATACCTTCCTCAAAACAGTAACCATACCTACCTATTATGACATTTCCATAGCCATTCTGAGATATATTGCCATGCAACTTCCACTGTTCTGTTTTATTATGACACACACCATCATTGTCATATTGTTCTCATATGCATGAGGCATTCATATAGAGTCATATGTTTGTTCTAGTATCGAGTTGTAATTCTTCAGATGTAAATAAATAAAAGTGTGATGATCATCATTATTAGAGCATTGTCCCGTGTGAGGAAAGGATGATGGTGACCATGATTCCCCCACAAGTCGGGATGAGACTACGGATTTAAAATAAAAAAGAGGCCAAAGAGCCCAAAATAAAAAAATAATTAAAAAAGTGGCCAAAGAGCCCAAAAAGAAAAAAAGAGAAAAAAGAGAGAAAAAGAGAGAAGGGACAATGTTACTATCCTTTTCCACACTTGTGCTTCAAAGTATCACCATGTTCTTCATAATAGAGAGTCTCCTATTTTGTCACTTTCATATACTAGTGGGAATTTTTCATTATAGAACTTGAATTGTATATTCCAATGATGGGCTTCCTCAAATTTCCCTAGGTCTTCATGAGCAAGCGAGTTTGATGCACACCCGCTTAGTTTTCTTTTGAGCTTTCATACACTTATAGCTCTAGTGGATCCGTTGCATGGCAATCCCTACTCACTTGCATCGATGTCGATTGATGGGCATCTCCATAGCCCGTTGATCCGCCTAGTTGATACGAGACTTTCTTCCTTCTTCTATTTGATCCCTACCACCGCATTCTATTCCACCTATAGTGCTATATCCATGGCTCACGCTCATGTATTGCGTGAGAGTTGAAAAGATTAAGAACATTAAAAGTATGAAACAATTGCTTGGCTTGTCATCGGGGTGTGCATGATAAATACTTTGTGTGATGAAGATAGGGCATGATAAGATTATATGATTTTGTAGGGATAACGTTCTTTAGCATTGATATTTTGAAAGACATGATTGTTTGTTGGGATGCCTGAGTATTGATGTCTTTATGTCAAATTATAGACTATTTCTTTGAATCACTCGTGTCTTAATATTCATGCCATGATTAGATTACATGATCAGATTATGCTAGGTAGCATTCGACATAAAAAATTATCTTTTTTATCATTTACCTACTCGAGGACGAGCAGGAACTAAGATTGGGGATGCTGATACGTCTCCGTCGTATCTATAATTTTTTATTGTTCCTTGCCAATATTATACAACTTTCACATACTTTTTGCAATAATTTATATGATTTATTAGACTAACATATTGATCCAGTGCCCAGTGCCAGTTCCTGTTTGTTGCATGTCTTTTGTTTCGCAGAATATCCATATCAAACGAAGTCCAAACGCGATAAAATTTTACAGAGAATTATTTTGGAATATACACTGGTACATCGAGGTGCTATACAAACGGTTTTTAACCCCTTTCCACGACGGTGTTTTGAACCGTCGCCTAGTGAGTGACTGCGATAGGGGTCCTTCCCACACGACCCAGAAACCATCGGGGATAGGCCCTCCTGGCACACACGCACGGCAAAATGAGGTCGTGTGCGACGGGTGAGCGATCAAATACGGTTATACATACAGTTGTGCTAAAAAAAAAAATTATACAGGCCAAATCATTTCCAGTCATAAGTACATCCCACACAGTCAGTCCCGGCTAAACATTTTCATTCATATGTGCATTCCACACAATCAATCCAAGGAATACATTTCCGTTAGTATGTACATATATCTCACAGTTAATCCAAGAAGTACGTTTCCGTTCGTATATACATCCCACACAGTCACGCCAAGGAAAACGTTTCCGTTCGCAGGTACATCACACACAATTTTCCCCATTAAATCGTTTGTGATAGTGTTGCCATTGCACACGATATTAACAATTTTATCGTTTGCGTTATTGAATGCATCACACACGGTGCGTAGAAGAAACTGTGTGGCAAAGGCTGTCCATCACACACACTATTTATGTGGTAAACGTTTGCGCAAGGTGGCCTAATGCAAACAGTTTTCAAGAGGATGTCGTGTGTGATTGTTCATTGATCCAACACGGTTTATTCCTAGAAACTATGTGTGTTGCCTGAGGTCATCGCCCATGGTGTTTTCTCAATAACCGTTTGCAATAGAAAAACCCAATTAGCAGGCTAATTGGCCATTAGTAGGCAAATTGTCCTATTATTAATAGTCCATTATTAATCTAATTGGCATTTCATATTAAGCACACAATATATTTCATTTTCATATTAAGGAAGCAGGATTTCAAAATTGAAATACATCAGAGTACAACATCATATAGCTTCAGCACTCAGCTACCCCATTAGACAACTTCACCAGCACCAAGTTTCACATGCAACATCTATAACCTTTCAAAATTAGCATCATAGACGGTACATAGACAGATGAATCTCATCTAGAAAACTGCTGAAGCGAAAGGCGAATATTGAGCCTTCATTGATGTTGAAGGTCTCTGCAACTTTAGGCCAGTGCCTGTGGATGATTGACCGTCCATCCTTCGTCCTCTTCAGGAACACTTCAATATTGAACCGTGGGTGTTGTATGAATACCTTCCTCGCCTCCTGACCATACAGGTGGTTTGAGAGGTAATCATCAGTGAACTGCTTTGGAAAGGCCTGAAAACAACGATGTGCATAAATATCTTCTCTATATTGGAAATGGGGCAAAGGAATAAAAAAGGCAAGGTATAATAGTTAGTACCATCCTGTAGTGAACTGATGTCTTCTTCATTGTGCAGACAAAGATCTTGTTGTTTTTTGTCGCTAATTTCTTTATCCTAACAATCTTTCTGAGTTTCTTAACTTGACTGATATTCATGGACAACTCATTTCCCCATATGCAAAAAGGGTCGAACAGTGGGTCAAGACCTCTGACAGTAGGACCTACATGTGCAAGACCAAATTGTTAAAAAACTAAATATTAGAATGGTTCCTGCAATTGCACAATAATGTGTTATTAGACAAAGGACCATGCATGTGCAAACCTCGATTGTAAACCTCGGTGCTTCCAATTGTTTCCCTGCAACACATATAAGGTAGTTAGTGATCAGGTTAAGTGAGGGTTCGCATGCTATCAGTAAAATATGTTGATGAAAAATAAGCACATTGCAGATTCGTCAGATTAATTCAAGCCACATGGAAAACCCATTTATCCAAACCAAGCATGATTAAGAACTAGGAAATGTAGCAATTGTATATGTTTCTCATATATTAAGTGCAGCCAAATTCGATTTATTCCTCATATGCACAACAATAAAAAATTCTACCCACGACAATTGGATATCGCATTGCAGAATTGAACCAAGCAGTTAACTAAACACCACAACAAATGAACCAAATATTAACTGAGCACCACATTGCACAATATAACATACTCCTAATAGAAGATCAGACAGTTAACCAATCCAAGCATGCTTAACAACTTTGAAATATAGCAATTGTATTTGTTTCTCATGTATTTAGTTCAGCCAAATTCAATTTATTTCTCACATGGTATACAATAACAGAATGCACCCACAACAATTGAACATCACATTGCAGAATTGAACCAAATAGTTAACTAAACACCACAACAAATGAACCAAATGTTAACTGAGCACCACATTGCACAATGTATAACATACTAGAAGATCATACAGTTAACCAAACCAAGCATGCTTGACAACTTGGAAATATAGCAATTGTATTTGTTTCTCATGTATTTTGTAAAGATAAATTCGATTTATTTCTCACATGGAAGACAATACAAAATTGCACCTTGAAGAATTGAACATCACATTTGCAGAACTGAACCAAACAGTTAACTGAAGACGACAACTAATTAACCAAACAGTTAATAAGTGAGCACCACATTGCACGATAGATAGAACATGTACACTAGAGTAACAAATTGCATGGTAAAAGTAGATAGGACAATTCACTAGAATTTGTTAAGGAAAGGCAGGAGCAACACATGCAACAGGTAAACCGAGCATGCTTAACCGGCATAGCTAGCAAACTGAACATAGGTCCTTATAGTGAGCTAATAAGACAAGCTACTCCTCATCGTCGGAGATATCGATGATGATTGGCTCCTTGGACATGGAAGAGGGTGAGGCCTCCACATCGTGGGTGCCCTCGTCGTAGTGTTGAGTTTCCTGAGCCACTCCGAGCACCAACCTGCTGCCTCTCGAGTTTAGGTAAGCACGGGCACACTGAGAAAACACCTCGTAGTCTTCGTTGAAGGCACCGACAGTGGCCTCGAGGAAACGCCACAAACTGTCGTTTAAAGTAGCCAACCGCGTCGCGGCATCGGCATGCGAGGGGTCGACGGTGGCCTTGATGGTGAGGTGCTCCTCCAAGATCTGGGGGTCGGCACGAATGGCAGCCATCGCGACCTCATCCGCGCATGCGGCTGCGATTTGCTTCTCCGCTGCCAAATGCTTCTTGAGCTGCTGGCTATACTACGTGCACCATGGCTTAGGGCAGCGCTTATTTGGGGGAGGGGTTGGTGATTTGGGTGGAAGGTGTCGCGTTGGCGGTCGGGGCATCTGGGATATGGAAGGATGAGGAGGAGGATGGGGGTCGGGTGTGGATTACCTACCTGGATCGACGAGGCCGAGCAACGTGAAGGAGGGTCGCCGGCGAGGAGGCGGCGCTGCAAGCAAGGAGTGAAGGTTTCAACTTGGAAAGGAAGGCGGAAACAGGGGAAATGTGGCTTTTGGTAAGGGGGAGGGGGCGGGGAGGTAGATATTTCCGCGGAAACCGAAAATTTTGGATCGGTGCAGCGAAAAAACTGGAGCGCAAAGTGTCATCAAACACGGTCCTTTATTCAGCACTGTGTACGATATGTGAACATCACAAACGATTCATATAGCTTAACCCGTGTGTGATGAGTTTGAACTTCAAAAATTTTGGTTCGAATTTCCCTGGTTACAGTGGTCATCCACGTCATTGCATAATTTGGGTACACAAAGGAGACTACAGCACACCCACACTTCTTAATTGAGCAAGTTCAGTAATTAAACAGAGCTAGCTGACCTAAACATTACTCTAACAAATTAAAGACCAGTGCTCTTAATTAAACAAAACAAAGAGTACTACTATGGTTGGTGCTCGTCGATCTTCACCGCCTCCTCCATGTCCAGCTCGCACCCGACGATCTCCTGGGGAAGGGGCTCCATGGCATCCATCGCACCGTACTAGGCAAGCATCTCGCCATCCATGTCCGCCATCTCTTTGGAAAAGGCCGCCACGAGATGGGCGTGGGCGGCCGTGATCTGGGCTTGGACGGGCTCCATTGTGGCAAGGTATGCCGCGGAGGAAATGACGGCTGCTCGAACACTCTCGGCGATTGCCAACTCTTCGGCCGTGGGTTGCCGACCGTTGTCGGAGAAGCTTCGTTCGATTTGTGCGGTGACCGCCATGAGCTGGGCGTGGGCGGCCTCCATCAGGGCTAAGGTCGCCGCTGTGGAACGGACAGCTGCCGTGCCGCTCTCGCTAGTTGCTATCACCGAGGCAGATGTTGCTGCCGCCACCTGAGAAGCAACAAAGGCCGTTTGGGCTGCCTTGGCCGCCTGGTCGCAGATTGCGGCCGCGCTCATGTAGCTTGTTAGCACGCGCATGGCGGCTGCGGCCGCGCTCTCGCCAGAGTGGGCTGCCGAAGGTGCCCTCACGACGCGGGTCCATGTCCCCATCTTTCCCCGGCGACGATTGAACAGTGAAATGATATTTGGGGAGCGCGCTTGTGTGCTTGACATGCCGGTTGTGGACTATAGCCGACGCACCTTCTCACGTAAGCCATAGGCATACTATACTCCGACGGTGCTCCAAGATATTTTGTACTGCATCTCACACGGTTGGTTATAATAAACTGTGTGCGATCTACTTGATTTTTGATCTTGATTTGAATTATATAATGGGGTCACAGGGGTAAAGGAGGGTGTTTGAATTGCTAGAACTTTTATCTGTAGTGAACATGCAATTGTAGGTGTGTCTTCAAAAAATTGGAATTATTCAGGGTTCGCTTGGACATTTTTATATATTAACTTGGTTTTCTAGCCATTTCAGGTGCACAATTCAAAATTAAAATACATGCACATGCTCCAGTGCACCAAAATGGGTTGTAAAATCATATATGTGTCCGTGGGTTTATGCTTATGTCCCATGCAAGAAATGGGGATAAATTTCGAACACCACAGCACCATGGCTCTCTGGCAAACGTTGAGGTACTTGCTTTTGTAATTCTAGTAAATCCAAAACCCGTTTGAAATTCATGAACCTTGGCATGCTATCATGGAATGGCGTCAACATGCTGGGGTAAAAAATATTGTCCCATTTGGGGTAGGTTATGGTATAAGCTTCTCACAAACCAGAGCTTCTCACAAGAAGCCTCATGGTTCTGTTAGGGAAACGTGTCACCTTTGTGGACAAAATGATATTCATCGCCTCTTCTTGCTTTCAAATTTTTTTCTGGTGTCAATATAGAACAACAGGAGTGTCGTGTTAAATTTTGGAATTTTTTGGGGATCATTTGGACATTTTTATATGTTAACTGAGTTTTCTAGGCATTTATGTGCATAATTCAAAATTGAACTACATGCACATGCTCCAGTGCATAAAAATGGGTTGAAAAATCAAATGTGTGTCCTTGGTTGCAAGCTTAGGTCACATGCAAGAAATGAGAATGAATGTCAAACACCTTGACATTGTCGCTCGGCCACTAACATTGAGATACATGGTTTTAAAATTCTAGTAAATCGAAAACTCGTCTGAAAATCATGAAACTTGACATGATATCATGGAATAACATCAACATGTCGTGGTAAAAACATTGTCCCATTTGGGGCAGGTTTGGGTATAAGTTTCTCGCAAACGAGAGCTTTTCACAACAAGCCTGATGGTTTCGGTAGGGAACGTGCCACCTTGGGGGACGAAACGATATCCATTTCCTCTTCTTACTTTCAAAAATTTTCTCGTGTCAACATAGAACAACAGGAGTGTTCTGTCAATTTTTGGGATTTTTTGGGGTTCGCTTGGACATTTTTATACATTAAGTGAGTTTTCTATGCATTTATGTTCATAATTCAATTTTGAACTACATGCACATGCTCCAGTGCATATAAATGGGTTCAAAATTGAAATGTGTGTCCTTTGTTGCATGCTTAAGTCCCATGCACGAAATGAGAATGAATGTCAAACACCTTGCCACAGTCGCTCGGCCGCTAACATTGAGATACATGGTTTTTAAATTCTAGAAAATCGAAAACGCGTCTGAAATTTATGAAACTTGGCATGCTAGCATGGAATGGCATCAACATGCCGTGGTAAAAATATTGTTCCATTTGGGGCAGGTTGGGGTATAAGCTTCTCACAAACCAGAGGTTCCCACAACAAGCCTCATGGTTACGGTAGGGAACGTTTCACCTTTCTGGACGAAACGATATCCGTTGCCTCTTGTTGATTTCAATTTTTTCTAGTGTTAACATAGAACAATAGGAGTGTTGTGTTAAATTTAGGAATTTTTCAGGGTTCCTTTTGACATTTTTATACATTAACTGAGTTTTCTATGCATTTATCTGCAAAATTCAAATTTGAACTACAGGCACATGCTCCAGTGCATGCAAATTGGTTGAAAAATCAAATCTGTGTCCTTGGTTGCATGCTTAGGTCCCATGCAAGAAATGGGAATGAATGTCAAACACCTTGCCACCGTCGCTCCGCCGCAAACATTGAGATACATGGTTTTTAAATTCTAGTAAATCCAAAACTCGTCTGTATTTCATGAAACTTGGCATGCTATCATTAAGCGGCATCAACATGCTGTGGTAAAAAAATTGTCCCATTTGGGGCAGGTTTGGGTATAAGCTTCTCGCAAACCAGAGCTTCTCACAACAAGCCTGAGGGTTTCGGTACGGAACGTGCCACCTTTGGGGACGAAACGATATCCGTTGCCTCTTCTTGCTTTCAAAATTTTTCTAGTGTCAACATAGAACAACAGGAGTGTTGTGTCAATTTTTGGGATTTTTCGGGGTTCGCTTGGACATTTTTATACATTAACTGGGTTTTCTAGGCATTTTATGTGCATAATTCAAATTTGAACTACATGCACATGCTCCAGTGCAGAAAAATGGGTTGACATATCAAATGTGTGTCGTTGGGTGCATGCTTAGGTCCCATGCATGAAATGGGAATGAATTTCAAACACTAGGGCACTGTTGATTGCCGGCAAAACGTTGATATACTTTGTTTTTAAATTCTTGTAAATCCAAAACTCGTCTGAAATTCATGAAACTTGGCATGCTATCATGGAATGGCACCTGACATGCTGTGGTATTTTTCGTGTCCATTTTGAGAGAAGGCGCACTCGAATAACATCCAACAAAGGCATTTTGAAACAAATAGCTACCACTTTAACATCTCAAACATTTGTATAATTTAAATCGTGTGCGTTCTGTTAACCATTCACGTGACGCCACTTTTGATGGCTATAGGAGGTGCCGTGCGGACAACTGCTTGACTAAATGGGAGGCATGCGAGCGCAGTCCAGTGCGCAGGCTGACCGAGAGGCATGCAAGCTGTCCTCCAATGTGCAGGCTCACCGGGAAGCATGCGAGCTATACGGTGCGCATGCTCACTGGGAAGCGAGCCCTTTGACTTCCATGGCCGCCCGCCTTGCTCACATACTCTCCATTAATGGTGCCTGAGCCGCTGTTTAATGCGGGCGGCCTCACTGTTCGTCTCCCATTCCCCTCCCTCCCACAGACCTCCACCAACACCATGGCGCAGAAGGATCATCTGCCACTAGTCTTCCAGTTTGGTGAAGTCAACTCCGAGCCGGAGGAGATAGAAAATAAGGAGAAATGGGGCCTCATGGACATGGCTCTGAACGAGCTGGCCGCGGCGGTTGATGCCCCCGTGCCCGTCCCAGCTCCCATCCCCGCGCCCGCGCCAGCGACCATCCCCGTAGCATTGACGGGCTGGTCGCCGAGCACTATCGTAGAGCTGGAAGCCGCTGGCGTCAGCGAGGTCTCCGCGGACCCGCGCGAGCTCGTGTACATGCCAGTGCCAGTGCCCATGCCCTTGCCCGTGCGCGCCCATGCACCCACCGTGACGCCGGTCCCCGTGCGTTTGCCTGCACCCGCCGCGCCCATGCCTGTGCATGCGCACTCCTCAGCGGCATGGGACGCCGCCGTCGACCGCTACCTCGCAACGCCGCGAGTTGCCGTCCTCCCGCGCCCCGCCTGTCGATCACGCGACGACATGATGTTTGATTTCTGAGTGAAGAACATTCTGTGCTGCCTTGAAGACTTCAACAACGGCGTCCCAGAGGACGATAACGACCACGTCGTCGCGGCACACCACCTCCGCTGCCGCCAGAATTAGTTTTTTTGGGGGGGGGGGTTTAATACTTTATCAGTGTATCTCGATCGTATGAATATAAATTCATAGTGTGACTGAATGAAAGATATGCTTTGAACGAACTTGCGTTTTTCTCTATGAATGTTAGACTTATCAAACAATTTTCTTTAAAAACAATGTAAATGGTTTTTAAATATAAAATACTCATCGCAAACGTTTTAGATAGAACACCCGTATGCAAACCGACAGCTTCCCCAGGAAGCCAAGGGAAAATGTGCCGAGCAGGATTTGTGCAGCTCTTGATCGCAAATGTTTTAGATAGAACACCCGTATGCAAAGTGAGAGCTCTGGTCTTCCCCAATAAGCCAAGGGAAAATTCACAGCGCAGGATTTGTGCATCTCTTCAACACAAACAGTTCAGATTGAATACGGTATGCAAAGCCAGACTTCAGCGCTAAGCCAAGAGAAAATGTGCCGAGCAGGATTTGTACATCCCTTCAACGCAAACGGTTGTTTTGGATGACCCATGTGCAAGCACGTACAGACAATTTAGTAAGATTTGCATCTGTCATATTGGGTATATTGCCATTTGTCAAATTGGAAAGATTGACATTTGTTGATCTAGTAACATTGCCATTTGTCAAGCTTGTAACACTGCCATTTGTCAAAATATGCAGCTAAAAATCACTAGCAATATTATTTTTTGCAACTAAAATTCAGTAATTAAGCATAGATTTCATTCATAGATTAAGCAGTCGTTCTTTTATGCAAACAGTTCAACTCGACAGCTGAACCGACCAAACTTTTCCCCAATTGTTGCCAACCACGTACTGAAATAGCTAGTTCAACTATATATACTAGCTAATTTTAAGTACGTTGTACAGTTCCACCACATCTATAGTCAGATGAACTGAACAAAATAGCCCCTAAATACTACTACTACAGAGGGACTTTGTACTACTTCCGGCAGCCTCTCCTCTGCCGAGCGTGCTTAGTAAGAGGCAGAGGAGGACGAGCCTACCGACGAGCTGGAAAACTGCAATACAGTGCCTGCCGCTGCTGCACCTTCAGCGACACTAACCTCGAACGCCCTCTGCCGCTCCAAACGACCCCTCTTGAAGCGGTGGTTCTCCTTGTAGATCTTCTGATTGCTCGCCTCTGCGGCGGCGTGTGCTGCGGCCACGGCGGCGGTAAGGCTCTTTGCGTGCTCGACGAGGCGCTCCTCCTCCTCCCACAGGAACTCGATGTAGCGCGCAAGGTCGCTGATGCACGTGCGGGCCTCCACCTCCGCCTCCCGCCTTTGGGCGGCGGTGGCAGAGCGGGTGATGACCCCGGTGGTCGACGGTGGGCTGGCGGCCACGGCAGCCAACGATGGGGTGGCAGCCACGACCACCACCTCCCGCCTTCGGGCCGTGGTGGTGGAGCGGGTGATGGCCACGGTGGCCGCCAGTGGGGTGGCGGCCACGACGGCCACCTCCCGCCTTCGGGCCGCGGCGGCGGAGTGGGCGATGGCCCTGGCTTTCGACGGTGGTGTGGAGGCCACGGCGGCCGGCAACAGCTGCCGACGGGCAGTGGTGGCGGAGCGTGTGGTCGGTGTTCCACGAACACCCAACAGGGACGCCACGTGCACTACACTAGGCCGGGGATTGCACCGCCGCCGCGGTGTAGCCTCCCATCTAGAGCTGTCCTCTGATGACGGTAGAGTGGCTGAGCGACGACAACAGAACGGTGCCATTGGCGATTGTGGGAGAAGCAGATGAGATAAGCTATAGGGAGGTAGGGGAAAATGCGATGCAGGACTCGCTGGCCGTGAGGGTTTATATAGCAGGCCGGTACGCATTGGGATTTTGGGGGATTTCACCGAGTCGGGCTGGAAGCTTGCGCGGGAACAGGCTCACCGACGATTCATTGGCGCCACTTCGAGCCACCGTTTGGCTAAAAGAATGCCCCCGTGCGCTGCGCAAGCTTGCGCTGTAAGCCGTCTGCGGCAACGGGGTGACAAGACGTGCGAGAGGAGGACGAAAGGACACGTACACATATGGTTAATAAAAAAATGTTTGCAATTTAATTACCTACTACCCCCGTCCTGGTTTATGAGTCATCTATGTATTTTTGTGCCAAATTTTGACTAGAGATTTAACTAATAAAATACGAATGCATGTCGCCGAATATTATATCGTTGGATTTGTATTTGAACATAGTTTCCAATTATATAATTTTTATAACATGCATCAACATTTTGTTGGTTAGATTTAAGGTCAAAATATGGCACATAATATAAAGGGGACTAATAAACGAACATGGAGGTAGTAGCACACGGCCACTCCCTACGCAGCGTCGCAACTGTCGGCCGGCTTGTAGACGACCATTCCCTGCGTGTTCAACTGCTCTATGCATGTAGTTGCTCATGGTTGAGGCGGCCGTGGCGCACTCTGCTCGTGTCTCGCCGCACGCGCTGTGCTCTCGCTTCCCTCCGGGCGCTCTGCCCTCATCCCTCCACGCGCGCTGCCAGTGTTTGGGGCCGGCGCATGATCACGTATGTTCGTGCTGCCATTATGCATGCGGTTGTGCTGGGCGCGGTGCCACGATGCAGTTACCCGCTGCAAAAACTGCCATGCGGACACCCCGAGAATCCAGGCCGCCCGGCCCCTATTTATTCCTGCGGCCATTTACCTTCATCTCTTGCGCCACACGACACAATAAGCACACCCATGATGACACATACAGAGAGGACATCCAACGGTTCCAATGGAGCTCCCCGTGGCTCCAATGGCGCTCCCAGCGGCCGACGACGACAACGGGGGGCAGTTCACCACGCATCACATGGTGGACACCCACGTGAGGGGGAAGGCCCTCTCACCGGTGTACACAAACGAGCCGGTCTCGGTGGAGAGCTCTATCCAAACTATGGAGTAGTTGCTTGCTGAGGACAAGTACCAAGTGGTCGGCTTCGACCTCGAGCACACCATCGGTCGTGCCGGGCACGATCAGAAGGTTGTCGTCACCTAGTTGTGTGTGCGACATGACATCCTCATCTACCACTACCACCTGGCCATAAGGTCTTGCGAGCATTTCTCTAGGTTTATCAACAGCTCCGACTACAGTTTCGTTACGATGGACACCACCAACGATCTAAAAGTGCTCAAGGTTTCGGGCTTGAAATGCCAGAATCTTGTCAACATCCAGGACCACTACCAGGTCTGGGGCAGAGACAACAACAAACAAAACTCCTTGGTTGATCTCGCCTCGGCCATCATCGACCCCTACTACATAAAGATGAAGGATGAGAGCAAGAAGGACAAGAATGCCTGGCACAGTGTCTGGCATCAGAGACTGGATGAACAACACGTCAAGTACGCGGCCAAGGATGCGTACACAAGCTACGAGATGTACAGGCGGATCGTTGACATGAGTAAGTGTCTTCTTCCTGCCCTAGACGAGGGATCGAGCCATAGAGCAGTGGCGGGAGCATCACAAGAAGTAGATGACTAGATGATCGTTTCTCCTAGTTTAGAATGCATGCAATTGTTTATTGAGGTGTGTGCGAATGATCTGTATAGTCACTTATGTAATTGGATGTTATTTTTCTGTAGACAGAGCAAATCACACGGCTCATTAGCTGCAATCATCTGTGTTATTATTGGTCTTCGCACACATTTCTGATTACGGACCTATTTGCCACGTATCACACACATCTTGTTCAGTCGAACTGTTTCTGTTGTCTTGGCTCATCACAAACAGTTCATCCGAGTGAGCTGTATGCCCTCCATTGCACAGACCTTGATCTAGCTGACCGTTTCTATTGTGTTGCCTAATCGCACACAGTTCATCCTAGTGAACTGTATGCCATATATTGCACACACCCTCATCTGGCTGCCCATTTCTGTTGTTCTGCCTCATCGCAAACGGTTCTGCTGGAATAACCGTATGCCACGCATCACACACGCAACTCTAATCTGAACCGTGTTTGATGTCAACGCCATCGCAAATGTTTTGTATCTTTTTTGACGGTTTTATTACATCACCATTTGTGATTAATGCATCACACATAGTTTCGTCGAAGGGTCTCTGATTGGACTGTCACATTTGGACCAACCTGCAGTAGTGATATGTGATTTTTGGGAATCAGAATCAATGCGAAATGATGCCCGAGGGGCCCACAAGCTCGAGGGGCACGCCCCCTACCCTAGACGCGGCCAGCAGGCTTGTGGGGCCCCTGTAAGACAGTTGGTGCCCTTCTTTCACCACAAGAAAGCTAATATCCGGATAAAAATCATGTTGAAGTTTCAGCCCAATCGGAGTTACGGATCTCCGGGAATTTAAGAAACGGTGAAAGGCCAAAAAACAGGAACGCAGAAACAGAAGAGAACACAGAGAGAGATCTAATCTCGGAGGGGCTCCTGCCCCTCCGCCGCCATGGAGGCCATGGACCAGAGGGGAAACCCTCCTCCCATCTAGGGGGGAGGCCAAGTAAGAAGAAGTAGGGGGCTCTCTCCCCCTCTCTCTCGGTGGCACTGGAACACCGGGGCCATCATCGTGACGGCGCTCTACACCAACAACTTCACCGCCGTCATGACCAACTCTCCCCCCCCCCTCTATGCAGCTGTGTAACACCTCTTGTCCCCACTGTAATCTCTACTTAAACATGGTGCTCAACGCTATATATTATTTCCCAATGATGTATGGCTATCCTATAATGTTTGAGTAGATCTTTTTTGTCCTATGGGTTGATTGATGATCACGATTGGTTTGAGTTGTATGTTTTATTATTGGTGCTGACCTATGGTGCTCTCCATGTCGCGCAAGCGTGAGGGATCCCCGCTGTAGGGTGTTGCAATACGTTCATGATTAGCTTATGGTGGGTGGCCTGAGTGACAGAAGCACAGACCCAAGTAAGTGGGTTGTTCCGTATGGGAGTAAAGAGGACTTGATACTTTAATGCTATGGTTGGGTTTTACCTAAATGATCTTTAGTGTTGCGGATGCTTGCTAGAGTTCCAATCATAAGTGCATATGATCCAAGTAGAGAAAGTATGTTAGCTTATGCCTCTCCCTCATATAAAATTGCAATAATGATTACCGGTCTAGTTATCGATTGCCTAGGGACAAATAACTTTCTTGTGTGACAAAAAGCTCTCTACTAAAACTAACTTAATTGTTACTTTATCTAAACAGCCCCTAGATTTTATTTACGTGTTCTTTATTATGTTGCAAACCTATCCTAGTCCACCTACAAAGTACTTCTAGTTTCATACTTGTTCTCGATAAAGCGAACGTTAAGCGTGTAGGGTTGTATCGATGGTCGATAGAACTTGAAGGGAATATAAATTCTACCTTTAGCTCCTCGTTGGATTTGACACTCTTACTTATCGAGAAAGGCTACAATTGATCCCCTATACTTGTGGGTTATCAGGTATAGAGCTATACGTCTCTCTAGGCACGATCCTCGGTAGCTCCAGAAGGTGATCTCAAGCTGGTGGCTCCGGTGTGCGTAGATGGTGTTGAGAGAAGCATGTCTGCAAAAGCTTCATCTGACGTTCGCTGAACTGGTCGAGTAGAGACTGGAGGTGGCACTGTAGAAGTGGCAGCAGGTGTAGAGTGAGTCGTCTTCGTGTCTGCAATTGGCACTGCAGCAGATCTGGGTGCTCTGGGTACTACCTAGTATCTCTCAGTCATAGCTATGTCATCTCCACTGTCATATGCTCTAGCTATGTCAACATCATCTCTGAGCTTCTCTACAATGGTTTGTACCTTAGTGATCTTCACATCAAGATCATGAATCTTAGTCTCGACTATCCACTCTAGGCTCTCCTGGTTCTTGGCGAGGTTGGCCAAACTTTGCTCAATCCTCAGGGTAGCTTCCAGCAGATAAGTCATTTGGTCATTCCTGGACTTGAGGTTGGCAATGGGTGCATTGGGAGCAGAGGCCTTCTGTGCTTCTTTTGCTCCTGCAACTGCCTCAATTTCCTCTTGAGCTTGAGCAGACGAAGAATGTGAAGGGTCCATCACTACAACATTGTCCTCAAACTCAAGCTGTAATGGAAGATGATAACGATCAAGTAACATTGTGCTCATTCCAACCTTAGAGTTGATGATCAACTGAATGTGCGGAGCAAATCCACATGATCTCTTCTGGTTAGCTACGGTTCTCTTGATAGTCTCAATGATAAGGCTCATTACTTTGAACTTCTGCAGAGTATCAAACAAATGTAGCAAGTTGATGGAGTGGCCATGGATCATCTTGTCATCTCCAGACTTGGGCAAAAGAGTGTGCCTAAAGATAGTGTGGTGGCCAAACCAGCAAGCAAATGCTTTACAGAACCAAGCTTATGCGTATCAAGATCCACTACAAAAAAACACTTCCGTGATGATACGTGTTTGTCATAATAGGTCACGTTTTCTGTCATGGATGTACATCCATGACGATTTTATGACAGAATCAAGATAGTCATACATGTGCTGTCAAGATAGTCATACCTGTGCTGTCGTACAAGTGTTCCATGACAATACTTAAATTATCATCACGGAAGTGTTCACTTCCATGACGATAAATGATGCGTCATGGAAGTGCTTTCGTCAAGGGTAACCGACATGTGGCTTCCACCGTAACGGTTCGCTGTTAAGCTATCGGGTCCGGTTTTGGATCTGATAACCCGCTAACAGCAGTGACCAATGCCGATTTTCCACGTGTAAAATTCTCATTGGCCGAAGGAACCACGTGTCAGCTTCGCGTTTGGACAGATGTCATCTAGCCAATGGACGGGACGCGCCTATGATACATCGACACGTGGCTCGGCCCAACAGTGGTCCATTTAGATTAAAAGGGCGGCCCGTTTGACTTGGTCAAAAGTTAGCAAGCTGGGCCATGAAAGCATGTTAATGGCCTGTTCGCATATAGCCCATTTACAGCCCGCTAACTCATGGCCCATTATGGACTATCCGGATTAGGCCCAGTAGCGTCATCTAGGCCATTCCATATGATTCCAGCCCGTTGTAACTTCCAGCCCATGTATGGCCCATGAAGTCTTTCGGCCCATATGAGGCCCTTCGTAAATCAGGGCCCTTTAACGGCCCGTGGTGAAACTTGCCTATAATGAACAGTAAATAGCTTTATACCAATCGACGGCCCATTATTCCGTTGGGCCGTTTTCAGCCCGTGTTACCTTTCAGCCTTCTAAGGGCCCATTTACTCTTGGTCTCATTTCCAGCATATGATTACTTACGGTCTGTTCCTAGCCTGTTCCGCAGATGGGCCAAATTCAGCCCGTGGTTACAGTCGGCCTGTTTGTGGCCCGTTAATCTAGTGGGCCATTTTCGTTGCGTCATCTAATATGGCCCATTAATGACCCGTTATGCCTGTCGATAGAATTAAACCCGTTATACATACCGGCCTATTAACGGCCCATTATTATCGGCCCATAAATAGATGATTCCCATTCTAGACCATTAACGGCCCACATTGCGGACAACTATTGGTCCACGAATAGTACGGCCCATGTTGGACCAATCAATCATATGGCCCGTATAAGGCCCACTGATTCTCTGGCCCATAGAAGGCCCATGGATCCTAAGGTCCGTAGGAGGCCCATGGTCACTACAGGTAGCAGGACCATAGTTACAACGGTCCGTATGTTGCCCATGGTTATTATGGCCTAGTTTTAAATAAAAAGGTTACCGCGGAAAAAGAACTGTAATGACTACAAGCAAAAACATAAACAAGACAATAAGGAAGTAAATATGCAAGCAACTTACGCTAGGATATTATGGATATTACAAATATTACATCCATTGGGCATCAAAGTTTGCCACCAGAGCAAATATAGTGAACAAAGCAGCATATTACATACACTGGGTGTCTAAATTGGCCACCAGTGCAAATAAATGTGGCAGCAAAACAAGTCCAGAACTGAAACCACTTCAGAAGAGCTCAAGAAATGATATCCTGGATACCCACCATGCTAACAAGATGCTTGGCAAGCTTATTAGCTTTCTCTTGTTTGGTGCTTAAATCCTCCAGCGCTTGCTGTTGCACCAGAAAGTATGCATCTGAATTCTGCAGGGACTTCCTCAGTCCTTCGGCTTCATGTCGCAACACTTCTGATCGATGTCTTTCAACTTGAAGTTGAGACTCAAGAAGCCGAACTGATTCAGGCAGCGAGTTCGAAGAGCTTGTGCCAGCAGTAGTGGCCAGTAACTCGAACAGTACATCAAGACAGGACTTTGGGGTTGTCTCACTGTCTTCAAGATAGTTTTTATCAGCTTTCTTGGAGACCAACAGGGATGTCTCACTATCTTGAACCTTATTTGCATTACTTCCTTTACCACTGCATAACGGGGTACTCTTCTCCAATATTATGCCCGCATTCTAAAAGAGAAACAAGCAGACGAATCACAAGTTTACCATGTTGTATATGAAACTCATTTTGGTAAACCAGTTCAGTAGTAAGGTGGATAGGATAACAACATGAAACAAATGTATATCTATGTACTATGGTCACTGTATGGTCTATATCATTCTAGTTTATGTTGCCAAATCAAGATAGAGATAGTTCAAATCATATCTGTTTAAGACAAAGCAGCATAGACAGAATATAAGTGCGGGAAACTACACAACACTAACAACACTTGTAATGTGCATGACATGAGAACATAACTGTTTATTCAATTGAAACTGAAATCAACATAGAACAAGTTACAACAGCAAACTAGTTAAAGAAACAGGTTTAAAACATACCTGTTGCGCCATTGGAGTTTCAATTGCATCCTTCAAATTTGAAATTAGTTGGTATGAGTAAATACAGTGATGCAAGGGCAAAGGAGTATGAACCATAGCTACGGAACCTGACCTGAGAACAATTCTTCTTCTGCTTTAAGCGTTGAGTAGGGGTTCATAGTGGTGGTCCTCGTGCTTTGGGCACTGCAGTTGCCTTACTAACTGCTCGCGTTTGGGTGCTCTGTGGTGGAGATGGTGCTGTGTCAACTAGAACTGGGTTACTATCTGTTGGGGTTAGGGTTAGAAGAGGTGTAGCTGGTTGTCTGTCCAACTGGGTAGGGTACAATCTGCGAAAGTCTGGGTTATGTGTGGTGGGGCTGGTTCTTGGGCAAGTACAACTGTGGTTCTATCTGCATCGACGGGTAGCACTATCTTCTCCGAAGACCGTGTTTTTACTCCCTTAGATACTTCCATCACCCCCTCCAATTCAAATGGCTGATAAACAAGAAAAGTAATTGAATGTACAAACATTGTATGATAGACAGGTGCAATGCACTACAAAAAAAAGACACATCCATGACATTTTGGGCCAAACGAATTTTTTTTCTGTCATGCTTATGACACTTCTATGACGATAATTATGACAAAACCCGGTATCATCATAGATGTGGTGGGCTCCTACTTCTATGACAAAAAATCATGATAGAAAATGGGCTTTTCATCTAGGGCGGGCTGGAGATGCACCTGCATGACATTCTTTGGGCCGTCCATGACGAAAAAATCATGGTAGAAGAGAGAGCGAGGAAAATTTCGGGGAGTTCCCGGTTACGGTGGGTGGTCGGGGCCGAGCGATGCACGAAAGGATTGCGCGTTTCTCTCGTACACGTATGCGCGTGTGTGCCAGGCATTGCACTCTAACTGAACCCGAGCGAGGCGTTGCGCTCTAACTGAACCCGAGTGATTGCACTAGCTACGTTACTGAACCCCGGTCGATCCCTTGCGGTTAACTGAACCTGAGTGATTCCTTCGCTACTGCCGCTAACTGAAGCCGATCGAAGCTGCCTCTTGATGAACAGTCCCCTGTGGGGGTTGGATGAACAGTTCCCGGTGGGGGTTGGATGAACAAGATCCCGTGGTAGTAGAGGCTGTTGCCACTGGATGAACAGGACCCCGATCGAGGAGGCCCGGTGGAGGGTGGATGAAGAGGACCCCGTGGAGGCTCCATGAACAGTAGCCGGTGGATGGTTGATGAACAGGACCCCGTGGAGGGCTGGTTGAACAAGAGCCAGTGGAGGCTGGATGAATAGGACCCCGTGGAGGGTTGGTTGAACAGTAACCGGTGGAGGCTGGATGAACAGGTCCCCGTGGATGAACAATAGCTGGTGGAGGCTGGAGGAAGTCGACGGTGGATGAACAGTAGCAGGTGAAGGCTGGAGGAAGTCGATGGTGGATGAACTGTAGCAGGTGGAGGCTGGAGCGAGGCAGTAGATGATGGATGAACAGTAGCCCGTGGAGTCCCATTTTGCGGTACGCCACACCCCTCCCGATGAACAGGACCCCCGTTTTGACCGTAGGCGCTCCAACACAAGTCCGTTTCCTTCGTTTTGCGGTACGCCACACCCCTCCCAATCAACAGCACCCCGTTTCGACCGTAGGCACTCGAACAGAAGGCCGTTTCCTCCGTTCTGCGGTACGCCAGACCCCGTTCCGGCTGTTCCGTCCAAGCCGGTTGGCTCCCGATGAACAGGACGCGTTCCGACCCAGTGGCTTGGCTCCCGATGAACAGGACGTGTTCCAACCCAGTGGCTTCGCTCCCGATGGACAGGATGTTGTTTCCTCCGTTCTGACCCAGCCAGTTAGCTACCGATGAATAGGACAACGTCTCCATTGCCTCTCCATGTACACGAGCCCTGGTCGTACAAATGCGCGAGTAGGCGTTCGAGACCCCGCCTGTATGTACGTACGTGGCCGTATTTTTTGGCATCTGGCTGTACGTATGTGTACACGGTTTTGACTGGACTGCCTGAACTGCTACATCGGGGGCTCTACTACTACACGTGCCGCTGCTAGCTCGGCCATAGTTTCATCGTTGCAGAGAGACCGATCGACCAGTATGTACGTACACGTTCGCGACCAGAATGACAACGCTACGCATGCTTTGACCAGGTGGGTCCCGACTGTCAGGGAGGATAAGGAGGCACTTCCTTGCATGCGAAGTTATTGATGATGGGTCCCAGCGGTCAGGGGGAGAATCATTTTTTTTCCGTAATATGGATGCACTTCCTTGCGTACGAAGATGTAGCTGGTAGGTCCCAGCTGTCAGGGGGGAAACATTTTTTCACAAAATACAGAGTCCCTTCTGGTGGGTCTCCGCTGTCAGGTGGAGGAATAATTATTTTACACGTAATAAGAAGGCACTTCCTTGCTACGGCCGTGGACCCAGCTGTCAGCCTCTCCACGTACAGTCCTCTTCCGATGGAAGTCGTTCCTTGACCATGTTGACCACGCCGCGCCAAGAGCACCAAGGCAATGGACGACAGTGAGGCCTGGAAGGGGACGACGCGGAGCCGAGGAAGACGCGGTAGTGGATGCCCACGCGGAGAGGAGTACGAGGGTTGACTGGTTCGGCTGCGGTGTGAGGCTGTCGTCGCCTCAGAATAACACGGGTTGTGGGTGAGTAGAGGGATGGCCTGGCTAGTGGTGGGAGTAGGGTGGGGCGGTGAGGCCTGCGCGGCAGCACAGCCGGCCACTGGAGGCAGGAGCAGGTGGTCTTGCCGGCGCTGGTTTGGGGGGCTGGTGCAAGAAGAGCAGCGATTGAAGAAGCAGCAGGACCGTTCGATTAAAATCCAACGGTCACTTCTGCTAGAATCGTTTGTTGACTAAGTTGACAAGGCCCCGTGTACGCGTCAACTTAGTAGGCCCATAGGTCAGCCTCCGAACCGGTGCGCCCCAGATGTCAGTGGGAGGAATCATTTTTTTGCGTAATAAGGAGGCAGTTGCTTGTGTGCGGCCATGGACCATGGGGGTCCCTACTGTCAGCCTCTCCATGTACATCCCTATTCTGATGGCTATCGTTTGTTGAATGTTGAGCACGCCGCGCCTAGAGCACCAACGCGGTGGACGACGGTGAGGCCTAGGAATGGAACGACCCAGAGCCGGCGAAGACACAACAGTGGATGCCCACGCTGAGGAGAGTATGATGGTTGACTGGTTCGGCTGCGGCGTGAGGCTGCCGTCATAGGAGAATAACAGGAGGTGCGGGTGGGTAGAGGGATGGCTAGGCCAGCGGAGGGAGTAGGGTGGGCCGGTGAAGCCTGCGCGGCATCATAGCCGGGCACAAGAGGAGGTAGCAGGCAGTCCCGCCGGCGCTGGTTTAGGCGGCTCGAGCAGGAAGATCAGAGATTGAAGAACCACGTCGACCGTTGGATGGACATCCAACAGTCACTGCTGCTATCGTGTGTTGACTGACAAAGCCTTGCGTAAACAAGTCAGCCTCGAAATCTGTGGCGTGTACAACCCATTTGCTATTATTTTTATAATTTACAGCCCATTTGCTAATTCATATGGAATTTATTGCAGCCTATTTTCCAATTTTAGAATTGCTGCCCATTTTCTGGTCAGTGCCAGGGTTAAAAATTTGAACTAAAAAATATGTGAAATTTTAAAAATTCGCATATTTTTGCTCGGGAACAAAATATTCTTAATCCAAAAATTAGTAGCCATACTAAAACAAATTTAAAAATAAAGTAGTACTATGTCTTGTTAAAATCCAATGAAATATAAAATATCAGTGAAGAACAAAAACAAAAAATGAAACTAATTGCCCATTTGCTATATTTTTTTTGGAATTTGCAACCCCTTTCATATTACTTTTAAGATATACTGCCCATACTCTTTAGCCAGGCCGGAATGCATCCCGCCTCGTCTTGAAAGATTTGTAGCCCAGTAAGTCGGAGAAAACAAATAGGCCTAGCTTGGGTATTGTTCAAAAAGAAATAGTGGGCTACCTATTTTCCCAAAGAAAAAATTGTTGGGCTGGTCATGTTGTTAGATGGGCCACAGAGACCGCACAACCTAGTTTATAGCCTACTCCTCTGAACAAATCCTCAAAAAAAGTTGTGCAATTCTGTCGTTAATTGACTATACGTTGACAATGATGTGGGTCCCAGATATCAGCAGGGTGGATTAGAGTAAAAAAACAAGGGGTGCATTTGAGTAGTAAAAGAGGCGCTTGCTTGTGTTTGGGAGTGGACCTGGTGGGTCCGTACTATCATACTCACAACTACAGTGCTCTCCCGATTCACTATGTTGACAGGGCTGGACGGCGGCGCCACGGCGAGCGCACCAAGGCGGAGGACGACGCCGAGGCCTCGGACGGGAATGAACAGGAGCCAGGGAACATGCGGCAGTATGGCCGTAGGCGGAGGGGAGTACGAGGGTCCACTGGTTCCGGTGCGGGGTAGGCTGCCGTCGCGGGAGAAGAATAGGATGTCGGGGGGAGTAAAGGGATGGCCTGGCCAGCATTTCAGGGCATGATAGGGCGGCGATGCGTGCACGGCAGCGCAACCAGCCGTAGAAGGCGGGAACAGGCGCTCCCGCTGGCACAGGTTTGGTTTTCGCGGCTGGACCTGTCAGACCCAAAAACTCATTATGCTGGATTATAAGAATTAATTTATATGGCTAAAACTTATTGTAAAATGCTGCGGAGCACCTTTTTCTTCTTGAGGTTTTTTTTAGACAATTTTCTTCTTGAGGTGTGATGCCGAGCACATTTAGAAGCCCTGGGATAAAGTGGTGTCACCAATGTGTTGGGCATTCTTATCGAAAAATAATAATGGATCGGAACTATTTATGACGTTGACTACGATTTGCATGGGTCCGCTGGTTGCAGGAAGAAAATGGTGGGAGAAAAAAGACCGGTCGCTATCTTTGCCTAAGAATAATATCGACTGAATATAACGACACTCTCATAGGAAATAATATCCTCCTGTTAAAATTTGACTTTTCAAATCGTAAATTTAAAGAACTGGTGCATAAGCATTTAGCTTTATTTATTTATTTACTTATTTATGATTAGGGGACCATGAGCATGTACCTGGGCCGGATTCATGTGAGAGCCTCCCTTCTAGTTAATTATGGGCTCCTCTATTGGGCCTTCATCAGTGGGCTGCATGTTATCGGCAAGTGGAAAATATTTTCCGTACCAAAAATAGTATGCGCTACGTACGGGGCACTAAAGGATCGGACCATGCAACGACTTCCAAAACATTATGTTTGTCATTCTAACAACACATTTATTCAACCAACAGACGAAATATATTATTGATTGTACATTGAAAATAGCAGCAGCAACCAGGGCTGGGGGTGCAACAGAAGTAGTAAGCAGGCCAGAAGAGTAAAGACGCAGCTCTCTCTTCCAAACCAAACATCAGCCATCATTACAAAAGGGCTACCAAAAAAGAACAAGTGTATGCATCAAAATAAATAAAGATCCTACTACACCAAGTGTACGCATCTAACTAACTGGCTCAGTTAGACGTTACTATTTATTAAGCTGTGGAGATTGGCTGACGGCTTGAACCAGATGGGTGCCTGATGGGGAAACTCCGGCCAGCGGGTCAAAGTCTGATACTTGCGACCCTCTCTCCTACTTTGGGCTACAGAGCATGGCGGCACATATCAGGGTATGGTGCATGGAGAGACACATATGCTGTGTACACAAAGTTTTGCCTGATGAACAAAACTGTGCTGCCTTCATGATCCTTGCCGTCGGTTATCTCCTGGTTAATCGGATAATTCAGTCCGAGAAATAGAGAGGGTGTACCAAGGCTACTTACCAGCCTCCAGTAAAAAATTCCTGAAGGCCCAGAGAAGCTGGGATCCTGCTCAAAGACCTTGCAGTGACTGTGATTGTATTCCACGAAACAACACGTCCGGTACATGCGAACGATCATCAATCGTTCGCCGTCGTCTGATCAAGCCAAGAACCACCAGCAACTGCCATGCCTCTTTTCTTTGAAAGGTTCTGGGATTAGGAAGGGTAGGGACACCAGGCGGCCTACAACATCATATCAAGTTGGAGTCAAATAAAAAAGGGCTCATACTGTAGTCATTCTTAAGAACAACATGTTATGAGCATGAATATTTTTTCTATAAAAGTTGACAGTAATATAACCAAGCCATCATGATATCATAGGAAAGTAACATACTGCTGTAACAGCCATTTGTAGCGATGACTGGAGTAGGCCAGCAATACGTCCAGCCGTAGAAGGAGTCCACAGCGTAAATGAAGCCCTTGTATTCAATGGCATCAGAGAACCATGGGGGATGTATGATCCTGCGATGGACGTGCAGATTTATCCACTTACTGCAATGACCTGTCAGATAGGCAAGACCGTGGTTGAAGAACGCAATTAGCCTGAAGTCTTTATAATTCGCAGATCTTGTGGGCACTTGGCAGATTACAACCTTGAGCAAATCAAACTTGGTATCATGTTGGCTACTGTAAGATTCCGAGTATTTTGGGACGTGGTGCCAAAGCAGTGCAGTGTTAATCGAAGGAAGGGAGATCAATCGCCGGGTGTAGACCTCCACGAGCATCCAGCTACTGCGACTGTCGACGAGCACCATCCAAGACGTGTTCATGCCGACCCAGTACATACCATTAATGTAGTTGAGGGTGACGGGGATCAGATCGCAGTCGAGTGGGTTGATGCTCGCCACCCTACGATCATTATGCTGCGTGACAGGCCATTTTTGAAGATCAGGCGGCATCAGCAAGCAGGGAGCTGGCTTAAAAAGCTCTGGCCTGAGGGCTTTGAGTAAACAGTATAGCCCCGACGAGCATGCGGCGAGCGGCATGGTACTCAGATTGTCCACACGCGAAACAATGAGCTTGATTACCTCTGTGGGGAGTGAATTCTAGCCACTCTTTCGGCGGACACTGCTTGGTTCTGCCATTGTTAGTGCTTGGGTTCCGAAAGAGGGGGGAGGCGCCTTAGCAGGGATGGAAGATTGGACGATTATGTGCAGACGAGGATGGAGAAGCGAATATGTGCTGCGGGAAGTGGACAGGTGATGATGACAACAGCATGCCGCTTGACTTACGAGACACATCCCAGCAGCGTAGGGTCATATCGATGCCAGACAACTTGCTTGAGTGATCACAGTACTAGTACAATAAACTACAGTACCTACTACTATGCCCTAGTTTGCATATAGTGGAGTAGGACTCTGCTCTACTACTAGCACCGGAGGAGTAGTATATTCTAAAATAGTTACAAACTTCAATGCCCGAGCGTGGAATGACTATGAACCACCATCGGTGCTAACTCCAATCCCCAGCAAACATTCGCTGGGAGACATGGCAGTTGCAAACGCCCGCGACGCAGTTACAGTACGTGTGTAAGGGTGGCAGTTTTGTCAAATACTCCTACTATGGCTTAAAAACAGGCCACCGTCGGATGGAAATCTGACGGTTATGTGGGATTCACCAGGATTGGGCTCGTGGCGAACAATCGCCAGATATCATTACTAAAAAAAGGTTAAAATACCCGGGGCTATAACTTGCACCGGCTGACCACTAACAATGATACTAACATAGTTGTAAAATGGTCAAAGAACATGTCTACGCGGTGTTTGGAATTATATGCAAACTAGCAAGATGCCCGTGCATTGCACGGAACATAAAGATGCATTTTTTACAAAACACCTATTGTGATTGACCCATGCAGGAGTAATCCCATGTGTAAAAACTAATGATATCTTGAGAATTTCATCGAACAAATGGTATCTCGAGAATTTCATCGAAAAAAATGATATCTCGAGAAAGATGAGAGATAAGGTGAGGAGGAGTGGGGCGTGGTGGTGACTGGTGGTCGGACTGGGCGGAGGCATGGGGATGGATGGCACCGGCAGCGGCCACCATGCCAGATTGTTCCAGAGACTTCCTTTTTTAATTGCTCAGAAATGAGGTTGTGGGAGATAAGGATGAACGAGGCAAGGCCTTATTTGCAAATGTGGAGAGGGTGTGGGTATCTTTTTGCAAAATTGCCATAGTTTCCTTCCTATCCGTCAGATATAGATCGGACGGCCTATATTGCAGGATGGAAGGCACACCATCATCACCAACTCTGTTTTATATCTAGGGAGTACTAGTAAGGACACCATCTACTGCTTCGTGTCCTACTCCTGCGCTCCATTCGGTGGGCGCAACGTCCCCTACAGCCACTCCCTCCTGCGCTCCATTCAGTGGGCACAATGTCCCCTACAGCCACTCCCGTTTCATGGACGGCCTGGTCGATGCCTGCAAGGTGCCCTGCGTCTACAAGAGTTTCGGCTGCGAGAGGTATGTCGACCAACACTCGCTGGCGGAGCATAGTTCCAGATGCGCACATGCGCCCTGCTACTGCTACGAGTGCACGCCGCCATTTGAGGGCTCGCCGACGAGCCTTGTGCATCACCTCACGACACCGTCCGTCAATCACTACTGGCCCGCGGCGGTGAACATCAAGTACGAGGCATGCTACCCGCTCGCCGTGCCGGAGTCGCTGGAGGATCACCGCTGCCTGCTAGTCGCGGAGGAGGACGGCAGCGTCTTCCTCTTGGCCATGGGCACCGGCAAGGCCCGCGCAGACCGCCGCCCTGTCTCTGTAGTGTGCGTCAGGGGCAACGCCGCTGATGCTAACACGAGGCCGGTGTACGGGTGCTTGCTCACTGTTACTGACCCTCCGAAGTACGAGGGGCCCACGCCGCCTCCATCACGCTGACTGGGATTGTACCGAGCTGCTCCGTTCCCGGCAATGTGGACATGGAAGACGCCCGATATGATTTTCACCCCAAGATGGTGCACGGGGACTCCAAGGAGGTTCACCTGGTCATATACATTACCAAGTCAACTGTTCATCATTAGTCTTCGCTCAATGTAATCCGCTGTCTAAGCATGTGGAGACTTCTTATTTATATAGTATAGAACCTTCCATGCATGATCTTGCTCTATTAGAGTATCACACTTGAATAAAAGTGTATCCATTTATGGTTTAGTCTAGAATCTTCCATGTATGCTTTTGCTCCATTAGAGTTCTCGCTTGCCATTTATGAGATTAATTGAGAATTTTTACTACAGTAATGGTGAAAGACTTATGATGAACCATTTCTTACATCTCCTCTGCCCCAGCTTTTCCCATAAGACTATAGTCACAGTGGAGAGTAACATAAGGCGCCTCACTCATTCATTTGGGCTTCTAAACTACTACCTCCGTCTTGGTTTATTAGTCACCATTGTAATTTGTGCTAAATTTTGACCAAAGATTTAACAGATAAATGGTTAGTGCATGTCAACAAAAGTTATATAATTTTTGGTGACATGCATAAACATTTCATTAGTTAAATTTATGGTCAAAATTTGACACATATTACAATGGGGACCAATAAACCAGGACGGAGGTAGTAGTTATGGGATTACTAATCTAGAAGCCTAAAAGAACTGGCCCCTGGTACTCCTAGTAGTAGTACTCAAGTTGGAATTCCAATTGCACAGCACAACTTGTTAGGCAAAAAATTCGATACAGGGTGTACGAAGCGGTTTGGGAATTTGCATGCCTTCCCGACCAGTGAGATACTCCGTACAAAGTATGATATAGAAATAACCATAGAGAAGGAAGCTAAAAGTAAACAATCAAACAAGCATTTTTGCATTTCTTTTGCATTGAATCGTTTCACAAGCTTGACTAGTGTTGTTTTTCTACTTTTATAAAAACCGCATCGTAATGTTAAAATGTGCATTTGCATGTACATAAGTAATAGTAGTAGCACAATCTGCAAGCATATGTAGAGAGAGACGTGTAGTGCGATATATAGTTAAGTTTGTACTATATGCACGTACTTACAAAATGCGTACGGATACACAAGGTTTCAAACTTTTCCTTTTACATACTTAATTAAGGACGCTAATAATTCACAAATGTTCGGGATTTATCATTTGCATCCCAAAACTAATGAGATCGCCTTACGAAACTAAATTATTCCTTAAAAAGGCCACGGCGCTCGCACAAGCGCTTGCGGCGTGCCACGAGTGCCCTGGTGCGCAGCCGTTTCCCAGCGCGCCGACACAACACCTCTTCCTCAACCTTGCAACTCGTGAGGTGCTGATTGGCGGCTTGCCGGCGGGCGAGCGCGATCTCACCGGTGTGGTGATCCGGCGCCAACAGGTACTCCTCCTCGTTGGAAGCGTGCACCCGGTCCATGTACCGCCAAGCATAGATGAGGCACTGCGGCCTGACTGCACTCAGGGGTTTGGCACGGGCGTCCTCCGTCACCCTCACGGCCCTCGCACGAGCCTTCTGCCAAAGAGCCAATTGCCTGAATCTCCCGGACACGACATAGGCCTACCAGGCAGCATGCCTCGCGGCGCGCTTCTCTTCCTCGGCCTTCTTCTCCGCCTCTATTTTGGGGCGCTCTGCCGGAGGTAAAGCCTCCGACAAGGCGATCTCCATTTCTTTCCAAAGCTCCTCAAGGCTGGGGGGGGGGGGGTCGACGGGCGGCACGACATTCTCCTCATGGCGGGGAGCTGACGCATCCTCCGACGCGCGTGCTGGTGAGACTGGGAATGTCAACGCGTCCACCTCGACGCGTCACGGCGAGGAGCGGAACGCTGACGCGTCCACCTTGACGTGTCACAGCGAGGAGCGGAACGCGGACGTGTCCTCCTCGACTAGTGGCGGCGAGGAACAGAACGGTGATGCATGACCCTCCGCGTGGTGTAGCGAGGGGCGCCTAGTGCTTGGGAGGGGCGATGCCATGGTGGTAGATGTGAGAGGGAAGGGGAGGAGATAGCGATGAACGTGAGCATTCTTCTGAATGTCATGGGAGGCGCAGTATTTAGAGCGAGCAATGGCACACCTACGTAAGATATGTTGCATGATTAATGTAACAGCTACGTGGGCATATTTGTTGGAGTAAATTACGGGGGAGGGAAGGGGTGGAAAGATTGCTGGTCACAATGGATTGGACGAGCGCGGGGGGAGGAGAGTCATGCATGCAGATTTTTTCCACACGGGGTAGAGTGGTGGGACTGCCGGAGGGAGAAGGAGAGTCAAGCAGGCATATTGTTTTCAAACATGGAGAGGAAAAGATTTGGAGACGAATAGGCTTCCTGCAGGTATGGGGAACGGTGCATAATAAGTCATCTTACATGCAATGAACTGACCATTGCATGCCGGGCTAGGTACAGTCTCAAGTCATTAAAAACATACACGCCCCACACATGTTCAGATTTCAAGGTGCACTAAATTATTGCATGCGATGATTAAGGCTGGCCATAGTGGTGGTATCTTAGCTGGTATCATGCAAACGGGAATAGCAAACATGCTGATGTAGCAACGAATTAAAGAAGAGAGGGGGGGTTAGAGTAACATAGGTAGATACCGTATCATGTTAAATACTATGCTACTTTGTGTCATGCATGGCACTATAAAGGTAGTCCCGTATCATACACTAGTATCATGCACATGATACTAGTATATGATACTTTCCACTATGAGTAGCCTAAAGAGAATATTGACTAATGCATGTAAAAATCTTTGTCATTTACTAGTGTTCATGCATGCATGCAATGCGATAATGCATTGGTAAACACATTTTTTTGTGAAGAACGAGAGCATTAATTGAGTACTTTTGCAGACTACAAAAACTATTCCAATGCCTCTATCTTGGTAAGAGTAGGTGAAAATTTTGAATCGAGCCCTTTAAACTAGAAGGGAGGTAGTAGTACTCTAATAGCTAACCTTGTTGTGATGACTAGATAGGACATGGCACGCACCTGGACGGAGGAACTAGTCTGCATTGTGCATATAAGTTTTGTCTGAAGTCAATGTACCTCTACTCTGACCAAACTTATAGAAAAATGTATCAACATTCACAATGTCAAATCAATATTTTTATACTCATTATGAAATGTAGTTTCATAAAATATATATTTGGTATTGTAGATATTGATATTTTTAGTATAAATTTGGTCAAACTTTGCAAACTTTGACTTGACACAAATCTTACGCGGAGTAAAAAGGACCAGAGGGAGTATCATGCATGCGGATTAGGCAAAAAAAATGCTCATTTATAGCCGTCCGAAGTCTCAAAGGGCGCGATCGCACGAGGGAGGCAAAGGTCGTGGGAGGCACGACGGTTGACGGAATTAAGTGAAGTTACATGCACACGCCGGCATGGCGTGCGAACACGCAGAAGCTATACTATCAGGCCTACGATATGGGTCTAGTAGACATGACATCTAGTGGGTCCCGCATAGTACTCGAGAACTCTTTGGGGGCATGCAGCCATTTATCCACTGGGCAAGCCACCACCCCACGCCATTCGCACGCCCTACTTGTCCCCGTCTTCTACCTTACAATAGTTCACATCCCAGTCGTCCCGTCCTTTCACATTACACCAGTTCCACTTCTCCTAACCCGCCTCCAAAATCCATGGCCTCCCAAATCTCCATGATCGGCGATGAGTACAAGGTTAGAACCATCACCGGCGATGAGTTCATCATCATCTACACCCGTAGATCCGCGATGGTGGAAGCATGCCTTGGTCGCTTCCTACACATGTTCAAAAGTTCAAAGGATGAGTGGGTCGCTGGGCTAGATGTTGAGTACACCACAGTCCTGGAAAGGGAGAAGCTTTGAAAGGAGGCAGAGATGAAGAAGCCCGCCGTGATCCAGGTTTGTGTACATAACGTGTGCTTCGTCTACCACATATGCCATGCCGACATTAGGTGCCAGGATTTTGAGTTCTTCCTCGAGGACAAAAGAGTGAAATTTGTTACTATAGACTTTACGAACGGCAGGAGAGTCCTGGGTCGGATAGGCCTCGTTGTAGGCCAGCCCTTCGATCTCCAGAAGGAAAGCCTGGTGTCCTCCTCTCAGCCTTCAATGCTGACCCTGGCAGCAGCCATGATTGATCCTTCATATGCTCAACTGAAGAAACCTCACCCGGAGTTCAATCATGCATGGGAGTCGAAGACAATAGATGAAGATCACATCGTGTACGCAGCAACGGATGCCTACCTTTGTTTAAATATCTACAAGGGTTGGATGAAGAAGCAGAGCCCAGTGTTTGGTTCAAGCAAAGAAGTGTTGGCAAAGAGGAAGAGGAAGAGGGACGAGGACGAAGTCAAGGACGTGGACTCGGACTCCGAGTAAGGTGGCAGTGCCGTTGCTCATGCTGGTTCTACTGCAGTGTCAAGCGGACTAGTTGCTTAGTTTTATTTTAGGGGTGTGTTGTGCTGATCCCCCAGCAGAACTATGTTTATGTTCTTTCTCGTTATTTGAACTCTTTAGTACGTATAGTACTAGTATGTCTTACTACTGTTCTTCTTGTAGTTGGTACTACTACTCGTATCTTCGCGTTCCTACTGTACTTAATACATACTAGTAGTATAATTTGGGTCAGTCGATTTGTGAAAGAAGTTCGACGGAGCGAAGGAAGAAGACGGCAGAGAAGCTACTGCAGTATCTATATTAGGGTGGCAGGGTGCCCATGATCTATCTTATTAGTGTTGGGTGTGGAATGCAGTTCACCAGAAAAAATGGATCGTGCCCGGGGTTAAACGGATGGTAGCGGGGGTGGGGGGAGCATGGCGGTTCAGGGGAGGGCAGGTCGGCAGCGGCAGGTGGTTAGGTCTGTGGCGGGCTAGTGGCTCGATGCCTGAGAGAGAAGATGAGCAGTGCATCAATTTCGAAGGTTGAAGAAGCCCTTCTGGCCGTCCATGTTGCATCCAACGGCTCACAAGAGTCGACTGACCCAAACTGTTCCTTCAGATTGCAGGATCCATGTGGCATTCAAGGTCTCGAAGGTAGATTCCATGTCCGCACCCGGTTTGCGGGCTCGGCGCGGGCGCGACCGGCTTCTGCCGCGATAGCCACCATGCGCGCCTCCTCCGCGCGGGCGAAGACGACAATGACATGCTAGCTCCTCCTCGCCGGCGTGCTGGAGCACGCGCTCGTCCTCCTCTTCGTACGCTGTGGGCATAGACGTGGCTCCACCTGCTCGCGTGCTTGGCAGCGCGGCGGCATCATGAGGAGGGACTGCAGACGACGTGAGCGGGCGAGCCTTCGGCTTCATGGCATAGGGATGGTGGGGACACGGCGGTGATGGGTGAGAAATGGTCGGCCGAAGCAGGCAGGCACTGGCATGCGCAACGGCGGCGGCATATTGATGAGTGCGCGTATGGGAGCTTAGTTTAGTTTTATATAGGGTTGGTCAAACTTAAAAGAACATCATACTAGTACACGTAAACATTAGACTGAGGCGGCGCTTATACTACCACATTAGTCAGCACAACATCGATACGGAAACCTGTGCAAGCGCGTGCACCACTGCCGCGCGGTCGATCGAACGGTGCGTCACCGTGTCGCACTTGAAGGACATCCACCGAACCTTTTTGTGTGTGTGAAAACAATCCCCGAATATTACTCTACTTTTTTTCCTGGAAAAGTTCTTCACGCTACAATATTTGCATATATTTGAATTTAGCTTCAGTTCGTGCTTATTTGGATTTGGACGTTTTAGGTGCGCCCTAGACATTTTTTTAATACTAATTCTGTGTGTGTGACTGAGAGAGAACGTGTGTATGTGTCCATATGTGTGTTGTGGCAGAAGGGCAATGTGGAGACGGTGTGCGTGTGATAGAGACATAGAGAGGTGTGAATGTGCAAATGATCATGCATGAGTCAGACATAGAGAGATGCCGATATGTTGTCTATACATGAGAGAACGGTCTTCTATTTGTACTTGTGTGTGTGCGAGAGAGAGAGAGAGCGAGAGGAGCATCCGTAACACAACAACCATCTCTCTCAATTCGTCCGTCCCTCGCACGATCGCATGTAACACATGCATCAACGCACACATTTTGACACCCTCACCCGGCCCCTGCCCACCTTAAGGCCCGCACATCGCTCTCTATCTCACACGCACAATCTCTTCATGAAAACCCTATTTAGCATGTAGCTTTCTGTCACATACACACACATTCTCTCCATAGGTTTGATTTCTCTCAATATCACACACACACACACACACACACACACACACACACACACTGCACACACACTCCCCCCTCCCCCGAGCACACAATTCATCCCCATCCAAGGTTATATGGTGACCACTCTCGCTTGTGCTTCTCTGGACCCCAGCATGCACACCACCTCAATCTTCAAAGAGGGCATCGAGGAGATCAAAGATGGCGACCACGCTGCACTAGAGAATGCGGGGCCATTTGGAAGCAGGATGATGTGACGATGGCTGACTGACTCCTCCCCCCTCTCTCTCCCGCACAAAATTATCAATCCCTCAACCCACGAGATCCTTCCCCTCTCGTCCATGTTTTTCCAACTCTCTCATCAAACCCGTTGTCTCTTCTCCTTCCACATGTACAAAATCCGGATGCACACGCATCTCACGTATATTACATGTCTCCATCTTTCTCACAGACCTAACTTCTTCCTCTCTCTCTCTCTCTTTCTCTCTCGTTAGGTTTGTCTCCTACTCTCTCGCCCACATACATACAATCTTTCCCGCCCTATTTGCTCCATCTTCGCAAGCTCTCTCTACATGTTTCATTCACACATTGGGATGTGTTCAAAATGTTGCTTTATAATGGATCATGTAGAGTTGTGGTTGGTTTTGTTGCATCCTACAAAGTAATAACTATGAAATGCATTTAGATTTTCATTTGACTGAGATTATGTGAGTTTGAGCATATTGTGAAGTACTATAGACCTCATATACATCTTGGAATTCAACAATGATTCTAACTATTGAATTGTATAAACCATTACATTCGAAGTCAGTAGCCTAATATATTTATTTCACGATTACAACAAATGATTAATTCCACTACAAACTAAGAAAACAAATGTGTACTCCCTCCGTTTTTATTTAAGTCCGTGTATTAGCATTGGTCAAAGTCAAGTTTTGTAAACTCTCACAGAGTTTATAACAAAAAATATTAACATATACAATAACAAATAAATACCATTAGATTCATTATTGAATGTACTTTCACATCATACATATTTGCTATGGTAAATGTTTATATTTTTCTATAAACTTGGTCAAACTTTAGGAAGTTTGACTTCAGTCAAACCTAATATGCAGAGTTAATAAAAACAGGGGGAGTACTAGTAGTTACTAGTACTACTCGCTAGTTGCTTAGCCCAATCACCCAACACGCCAAACGGGGAGTTCAGTGTAACAAAATTTTGAGGTCGGCGGGAAAATCTCCTGCGACCCTGATTCGAGCAGTGCGAAGTTACCATCATACCCTTTAGAACAGGCCTATGGATGCTGGTGGGTAGGGGGCTGTTTTGGTAACTTCAGGTTCACCCTACCCTGCCAACCCCACCCCGGCACCCAGAGTAGTACACCTGAATACTCCCCATTTTCTATCCCCACCGCAATATAGACTTCTCCACGGCACCGCAGCCTTCGTGCTCCTCCCCTTCTACATCGGTGCACTCATCCACCGCAGCGCATCTGCCTCATCAATGACATCGTACGCTGCACTAGAGACGGTCCACCATCATCGTCGTACAAGGAGCCTCTTCCCCGGCACCATCTTCCACGGTCTTGGATCTGCTTCCCGGAAGTCGACGCCAAGCGCAGAAGCACCACTGTCGTGGACAATGAACTGACTCCCGTTGCCGACCATGATGCACAGAGGCCGCCGCGACCATCGTACTCCTCCTCGATTGGTAATGTGTATATCGAATCTCTTAGCAGTACATGTGCAGTTCCAATTTTGTTCATACCTACCCTTCAAATTTCCTGGTTGCTATTGTTCTCTTAAAAGTAATTGGTTATAGCTTGCATTGTCCAACAGAATATCACCTTGTAATTGCACGTCGCTCCTGTATTGCGCTGTGCTTGGGTAGGTTCTTCATCTGCAACCAGTAGTGTGGCAAATGATGGAAAGTTATTTAGAACTAGCAAGATGCCCATGCATTGCACGGAACATCATGATGCATTTGTATGAGTAGTTTATCTTGTGGGAGAAAAGGATGAATGAGGGAAGGCCTTATCTGCAAACATGGAGAGAGGTGTGGGTATCTTTTTGCGAAATTGCCATAGTTTCCTTCCTATCCGTCAGATATAAATCGGACGGCCTATATTGGAGGATGGCAGGCACACCATCATCACCAACTCTGTTTTTTATAAGAGTAGTGATAAATATAAATATAAAATAAATATAATATATATATAATATAAGAGTAGAGAAGAGAGTAGAGATAGCAGGGACGTCGGGAAAGGATCACGCGCGCGCGGGAAAAAGCGGCCGGACGCGCGCTAGTTTTAGTGCGCGGCGTCCGGCGCGCTTTATAAATCCAACGTCATCCCACCACTCTGTGCCTCGCCACCGCTCTCTCCCCGCTCTTTCTTGCCTCGCCACCATCGCGCCACCATGCCGCCGCGCCGTCGGGAAACTTGGGGCTACCGCGGCGTCCGCACGCGCCCCTCCGGCGGCTTCTCCGCCGAGATCCGATTTCGTGAGATGCGCCTCGGCCTCGGCACTTTAGACACCGCCCACGAGGCTGCCTGCGCGTATGATGCGGCGGCGTGGATTACACACAAGGTGCCCGTTCCCTAATGATGCTGGATTAGACACAAGGTGCAACTTCCCAGATGATGCTGGATTACACACAAGCCAGGTGGAGTCGTCAACTGTTCGTGTCCTCGTGGCTCTAGTAAAGGCTTAAATAAAGAGTGCAACAACCCTTGAGAATGTAGCTGAGTTCCTAAAGAAGCGAAAAGAGCAATCAAATGCTCTCTTCACCCAAGACAAAGAAGAGATGGAAGAAGCCAGAAAGAAGCTAGCAAAGGCAGAGCAGGCTAGGCGTCTCCTGCTATCTAAAACTATTGTCAATACAAATTTTCCTTCATAATAGCTTGGTTCAAAAGTTTATCCAGTCAGCATGCCTCTTGTGATGTCCGTGCATCTACTGATGTGGCACAAAATTTTTTTGGGTCATGTAATAACAACAATTACTTTCCAAACAATAATAGACGAAGCATTGGACATGGTATAGTTCACACGCAAGCCCAACATTCCAAGTTCAACTTCCACATCAAACTCATGTTCACCGATATCTGCACATTCATAGATAATGTCCACAACCATGATTCACTTCAAAGCCAAAAAAATGTGAGGAGAGTTATAAATAAAGAAAAATCTCTAGTTCCTACTACCAGTGCGGGCACAACAAGTCAAGACCATACACAATTAATTATATTTTGGACATTTTTTGACTGAACGCGAATAACTTCTAGAAGCAGATATAATTTCTAATGCCAGCCGCGGCTGGGGTCCATGATGTTTTGAGCCAAACCGGGCAACACACCGGGTGTCTGCCAGCGACGCTGTGGTCATAGCATTCGTGGGTTCGGAGCGGCGGCAGCTCCCGTGGTCTACTATTCCTCAGTGTCGGCAGTGGCCGCAGACGTGTTGGCCACCTCCGCCAGCATGCCGTGGTTCCGCCAACGTTTGCGTCGGATGGCACGGCCAACCATGGTGCACTGGACGCCGTGGTCCCCCGTGTGCCGGCGTGCAGCAACTGGCCACTCCTCTGCGAGCAGGCTTGGAGCGTCGAGTTGATGCACCAGGGGCTAGCTTGGAGCGGCGGCTTGCTCCTTCGCTTGCCCGCCTACAGCCTCGCCCATGGTACTGACGGCTTGGGCGGGGAGGGAGGTGGGGCAGCGAGTTGCCTGGCTCGTCGGGGCACCCAGCCGGCTTTTATGCCTGAGAACTCGTCTTCCTGCTCACCGGATGCTATGGAGAGTGTGGAGAAAATGGTGCAAGGAGGATATGGGGAGTGGCTGTGTGGTGCGCTTCTTGCCAGGCGTCTGGCCTCGTTTAAATAGCGAGCGAACGAGAGGAGCTAACCGGCGTTGTGTTCTAAAATGCCGGCCGGCTCATGAAAGGACGTGTTGCCGGCACACGCGCGGATTCAATGGAGGCAGGCAGGGCAGTCTGAAGCTGGTTGCATGCGGCAAGGAGGCGTGTTCAGCCTAGCCTGCAGCGAGTGGGGCCCTCTTGGCCGGCGCGCTAGTTCAATGCCTACGCTATGAGAGGTCATGTCCATGCCAGAGCAATCACTCCCTCCAGTCCTTCTTTGTTTGGGTATAACAAAATCTCATTTTCCATTCACATTTTACAAGTAAAATTCGTGGACAAACTTTGACCCAAAATACGATGGGGACTTGTAAACTAGGACGGAGGTAGTAGTTATGAATTCCATTTTCAGTCCTTGCCAATTGTTCTAAAAACTAGTATAACGTGCCATTGAAAATCGAAACTCTTACCCCGCTAAAAAAATGACATTTTAAACATGGCTACTTGATCAGTGGTGACTGGCGAGCCACCGCCTCCAGGTCGTTCACCTGTGGTCCCGACCATCAAGTCCTACGGATCAAATTATCACGCGAGCTGACTATTCCTACAAAGGTGTGCTCCACCACGTACCCGCTACCTGCGCATGCAGCAATCATGCACCTAGGGTTTTAGGGTTTATTTGTTTACGGTGCCTTTACGTAACTCTCATGTGTGCGAGACAGTGAGAGACCGACTGCGTGCGTGCGCCTCTTCTCTTCGTATATGTACTCCACCGTTTGTCTGGTGTCCAAAAAATTATACAGTAGTAATAACTAGCAATGTGCCAATGCGTTGCCACACGTTCAAAGTAGATTAATACATATTCACCGATTTGATAGAAAAGAGTCTAGTTTTGAAATATGTATATCACTAAAAATATGTTATGTTTCACTCAAAATATATTCCTTTGGCGGTTTTGATGAGATAAGGGAGGAATGTGGTTGGTTTCAAGATTCAAGAAGTGGTATATTGTTGCAAAAAGCCCATGTGTGTGTGTGTGGTGTGTGTGAGAGAGAGAGGGAGAGAGGAGGAGGATGGAGTGCGTGTGTGACAAAGACACAAAGAGTGTGTGTGCGAGAGGTATCACCATAAAATGAGGCGGTAGTGTGTGTGTGTGTGCACGATCGAGAGGGCGTGTCTCAAGAAGGGACAAAAATCTACATAGATACAAAGAGCGCAAGAGAGATATGTATGAGATAGTGGAAGCAAGAGTGTGCGGATGTATAAACCTATCTGGAGGCTAGTCGATCAATGTTTGTGAGAGAAATACGACTCGGGGGTGCGAAAGCGAGAGTTTTGTGTGTGAGAGAGAGAGACGGTAGTCGGGAGGGGGAGTGGAAGCAGGAGTTGTGTGTGTGAGAGAGAGAGAGAGAAAGGGGGGAGAGTTTGTCTGATCAGTAAACAAATGAATAATGTCAGTTTTATAACTGAGATGAAGACGGAAAGGAGACCACAACAAATGTTGTGTGTGCGGGAGAGAGTAATTTTAGTGATAGGAGTCATATCTATAAAGATATAGGGTGTGTGAGAGAACCCTAGAGATAAAGACTAAGTGAAAGACGAGTGAGTGTGTGTGTGTGGCGGTGAAAAAGAAAGCTTAGGTACCTAGTGATACCAGAGAATGATAGAGATGTGAGGGATAATGAAAACCGTGTAATGTATAATGATAGGGAGAGTGTGACACTTCTCAAGGGAGACGTCGAGAGACCATGTTTGCGAAAATAGGAGAAACATGAAGTGAGCATGCGGGTGAGCTAGAGAAAAGAGAGTGGTAGCTACATGAAGGAGCACGCGAGAGAGATGGGCGTGAAAGAAGATTCAAATATTTAGTTGCGTGTATAGAAAATGTGAACATAAAAGGGATTCAAATATTTGAATTCGAGATGATGATACATGTAATTCATACTCAAACCAAAATTGATCTATCAAACATGCATACTCATATGAATTCATGCGCATCTATGTTATTTAATATCTAGATATTACTGATCCATACATTTGAGTAGAACATAATTTGGTTTAAAATTTTTGAATTCAACCTTATGATTTTGAGATCATTGTATTTGTAAATCATATTATATATATAAAGGAGCAGAATTCTTTGTTGTGCTTTTGAAAGTATATATAAAAAATGATGTATATAGAGTTTTATTCGAATCGAAAATGGATCCTGCCCGAAAAAAAGAATACAAAATGGATTGGAATTGAGTTGGCACGGTAAACGTGCAAGCTTTTTCTCAAAAATTTGAACGAAGCTGCTAAACTCGCAGTAACTGCCCGAAACCAAAATATGGGAGATGGAAATTACTGCCTGTCCCTGACATGCAACACATGTCGGCTCGATTTCAATAGGTCTTGATAGGGGCATGTTTGTAATTTCACTCAAACATGACATAACCGCCTCTCACCCGGATTCATACATGGTGGGCGCCAAAACACTGTGTCTCCTCGGCCGAGATCACCTCTCACCCGGATTCATACACGGTGGGCGCCAAAACAAACTCTCCTCGGCCAAAATCTCCGTCGGCAAATATTCGGTGTATGCGAGATTACCGTCCTATCCCCAACAGCCCAATATTACTGTGATGTCTGAAATTTTAAACGGGGGATAAGTTGGTAACCTTCCCCGCATTTGAGACAAGCGCGTCCCAAAGACATGGTTCCCCCTACCTCTCTCCCTCCATTTCCCCATTCGTACTCCGTGGGCGCCAAAACACCCTCTCCACCCCAGCCTCCTCCGTCCGCCACCCCATCCACCGCCGTCCTCCTCCACCATGTCGGAGCTGATACCCCGACGCCGTCGTCCATTACAAGAGATCGACCTCTCTCATCCACGGCTTCAGACCAGGATCCTTGCATCCCATCCTCTCGCTTCATCCCAGCCGTCGTCCACCTTGCTGGCGCTGCTCCTACGACTGTCTAGTCCACTGCGCCGGGATATTCCCCCCCACCACCGTCTACCCTCCTAGATCTGCTTCCATGCCGCCGATAGCCATCGCTACCGCAGCACCATCAAATTCTCAGCACATGCATACATGGCACTGCACCAAAGGCGGTACTCTTTCGTATCTACTCAACTTATTTATTGTAGTAAGAAAATAGATTGCCACTGCTTTACTATGATTTCTTGCCCATCACTTAGGATCTTACTTGTTAGTTGAAGGCAAACATTGGTTGCGAAGTTGCCTTTGTTCGATTCGCACCTTCAGATCCACCATGGCATGCTCAACACTATACTCGCAATGCTTATGGTTTTCCCCTTTTATATTCCACACTAGTTAAATGACAGTAGACTAAATTTCAAAATTGGGTCAGTCGATTTTTGAGAGCTCGCCGGAATTTGCCGGAGGGAAGGATGGGGCTCGGGTGGGGATGGTGGTTATGGGGGGCAGTGGCCTGGCAGTGGTGAGGCCTCGCCGAACGAAAAAACTCGACGCGGGTGTGGGCAGGGGTGGGGGGCGGTTCAGGGGAGGGTGGGGGGGTCAGGGCCGGTGGTTCGGCCGGCGGCTCGTGCGGTGTTCTGTAGGGGAAGAATCAGAGACGAGGAAGAAGAAGGGTTAGGAGACATAGGATCTTCATCCAACTGCCTGAAATGGTCGACTGACCCAAATGACAAAAGTCACGTGACTTGCATGCAGACATTCCTTTATATTTAGTACCATCATCATAGCTACTTAGCACTGGTGCTCAATCCATCAAGCTAAACAACGTGCCACTCATAATTCCAAACTTGTTGCTCAAATACGAATCTGATATGATGCTGATATATTACTAAAACAGATAACATTTAATTGGTCAGCTAATGTTCCTACTTTTCTTTCGAAAAGCACGTGCACCACATATAGAGAGACAGCAGGGAGTTACATTCTTAATGCGCTCTGGTTCATCATGTGTGGGCACTGCGCAACGAACATTTTATTATCCAAAATCTGCTTGCTCTTCTTTAGCATGTTCCTCTTCTATTCTTCTTTAATAAGTACTCTCTCTGTTCCTAAATACAAGTCTTTGTATAGATTCCACCATGGACTACATATGGAGCAAAATGAGTGAATCTACACTCTAAAATGTATCTGTATACATCTGTATGTGATCCATAGTGGAAATCTCTACAAAGACTTATATTTTGGAACGGAGGGAGTATGATAGTAGTACAATATGTTCCTTGTAGTGAAGAGGAGGAGGGACATTTGCAGTGTAGAGGTCTATTCGGTCGGTTGTGATGGACACTTTCAACTCTTCGGGCCTCTTTGATTCGTAGGATTTTGTAAACATAGGAATAGGAATTGTAGTGGCCTGCCCACTTGAATCCTATAAGATTAGCAAGGAAATGTGGGGAGCTGTGTCGCCTTTGAGAGTTACACTGATATTAACAGTACTGCACCTTCAGTTGAAGAGAGCTGATATCCGAAGCCTTTCTAGCCGTACCGGCAATTGTAGCTCATATTTTCCAGCAAGTTCCACTTTCTTGATTTTACTTGTGATGCTTACGGTTTTCCCGTTATATATACACTATGATCTGTGTAGCTGCTTTGTGTCGCACTAGCAGCAGGCCACTCTTGAAGCTAAACAACACACCAATCATAAGTCCAAAGCTTACTTCTTCAAATATGAATTGTGATATGATACTGATATTAGTTAAAAGACACACATTTAATTGGTCAGCTAATGCTCCCACTTGATTTTCCAAATGCATGTGGCCACATATAGAGAGACAACATGGAATTGCATTTCTTTGGGCGCTGTGATTCATCATGAGTAGGCAACCAACATTGTATGGAAAGAAGCGGAACCTCAAGAATATGCTTCCTCTTATGTTCTTTAACATGTTCCTCTTTTGTTATTCTGTATTTAGTACGTACAGTATGTTCCTTGTCAGGAAGGAGAGCAGGGACATCTGCAGTCAACAGCTGATAGAGCTAGCCTGTATGTGATTGATAGGCTTTCAATTAGTAGTGGCAATACAACACCGTATTTTCCAGCCAGTTCCACTTTCCCGATTTATATGTGCTAGTTATGGTGTACCCCTTTTATGTACACTACGATCTGCCTAGTTGCTGTGTGCTCTTGTTATCATGGTTTGGCAATAAACTCTCTATACAGTATATTATGAACTTATCATCTGCCAACTATCCTTACTTCTGAAGCCTATTTTTTGTGTACTTGTGCCAGATTATATTAATGCATGCACCATATTACAGCACACATGGGCTCTCTCATCAGAATCCAGTGATAGCACACAAGGGTTTACAGGGAGCCCCTATATTAGAATATCCTCTGCATTACAAAGATAATCTCACTACTATTTATGTTTTCATGCTTCTCAGATATTGTACGTAATCACAATGAATATCAGAATGCGCGCATCAGAAGAATATTGTGGAACACTGCAATGACTAACAAAATTGGCACCAAGGCATTGAGTTCCATTCTGGATGCAATGAAACTCATACACTCCCCACCTGCAGATTCTTGTTCAGAATATGATCCTAATGACTATTCTGACCTCGAGGAGTCGAAGGAAGATGGCCTGTCCTATTCACCCATCAAGGTGCCTGTTCTAATTTGGCAAGGTTTTATTGATTGTGCGTATCTTGTATAAGGTGTCTTGCATTTCTTCTACTTTGTTGCACCGCCATCTGCTTAGTTTACTCATCATATATGTCAAGATGCCATGCCCATCCATTATCAATACATATTCCATCTGTCATCATACCATGTTTTTCCACTCAAATGTTGTTCTTATGCATCAGACATAAAAAAGGAAGAGGGTGATTTGCCGAACCTGAAGGAGCACCAGCAAAGTCCTTGAAAAACATGGTGGTGCCGGAGAAATCAGATAGCACCCCACTTATATTGGCTCTACAACTAGTGACACAAAACATAGGACCGACTCCAGAAGACTGTACCCATACTTCACTGGCCACACCACTAGCCCCACCACACAGGACCTGCACTGCAGCAAAAGGTATGCCGATTTCAGTTGCCATAGCACCAGCCGTACCACAGAAAAATCCTACTCCAGCAAAAAGTACTGCAAGTCCACGGGCCGAAGACCTATCCCAACTATAGAGACGGCCAATTCCTGCAGATTGGAACCCCATTCCAGTTATTCCTAGTTTAAAAGACAATGCTTTCAATGTTGTTAGGGGCTACGTGCATATATTCCCATCATGGGAAGATTATAGTGAAGACAAACACCATTTTCACATCTTCCTATCCCGCTTACATGTAAGTGCTATTATTCATGGTGATTATTTTCCTATTTTCTGCTGATTGAACACATCAATGATTTACATTACATTGTTGTAAGTAGGCGAGGGTCGATATGGATAGTCATGACAAGCAAAGCTTGCTTGCGCTTTTCAAGGAAGCATTGCAGCAGTATCGGTGTTACCTGAGGAAATCACACTTTGATGGCAAGTCTATAAACGAATTTCTGGTGAAGTCTCCTGTGAGAAATTTAGAAGACATTGAATGGACAAACCTTGGTATGCACTGGTCTCGTTCCCAGGATGAGGTACTGTCTATGATATCACATGACAATTTGAACTTCTACTTTTCTGCATGTGCCTTACGGATCTCTTTTGCAGGAAATCTACTCGAAGAAGAATTCCAATTTGAAAAGGACGACAGGATATCGCAAATATGCTGCCCGCTGCTTTGCTCTTGTTAGTACCTGTTGTCCTGTATCATTGTACTTGCATTCATACCTGGTTCATTATGTGACAGCAGTATGCATGATAGCTTGCTTATCAATTGTTCGCTCCAAATTATCAGATCTGTATTAATGGTTACATTAATGTAGAATATACCCAATGCCAATGAAAAAGTTTAGCTCTGCATTGTTCTTGTAAGTACCTGATATCCTTTATCAGTGTACTTATATTGACAGCTAGTTGTTCATGTACCATCACTCTACAGCTTATTTTCATTTGCCCTCCATTTTCTACACATCAGATCTATATTTACTCTTACCATAAGGTTGGATAACACTAATGGTACAGAAGAAGTTTAGCTCTGCATTGCTCTTGGCTGTACCTTTTGCCTGTATCACTGAACTTAAATTTATAGCTACTTGGTTATGTAGCATCACTCTTCATCTTATCTTAAATATTCTCCATTTTTTCTTATATTATCACATATATATTTACTCTTAACAAAATGTAGAATAAAGGCAATGCTTATGAAGAAGATTATGTGGTAAACTTCTTGAATTGCCCCCCATCAGCATGGACAAGGGCTTTATAGAGCCAGTCTTCACCACTAATGTAAGTTTGTCCTTCTCAAGCCTTCAAACTTTGTTGTGTATATTTGGTTAGGCATGACTGCAACAGCTATTTATTTTTGGTGTTTGCATCAAATTGCATGTTTAAAGTTTATTATGAAGTTCATAAACAAAAGTTTGTACTTCTCAATTTAAGTTTTCAGTTGTACAACCAAGTTCCTTCTTCATACCATGTAAATTAAACTATACAGAGCAAGTGATCTTCTTTTGCACTGCATGTATGCTTCTGTTCTTGATCCGTAATCCAGTGGTGTGGTGAAACTACCCGCTACAGCACAATGTCATATTCTGCAATGTCTTAACTATGAACAATGTCATATCATTCTACTATTATTTAAACCGTCTCTTTATTTGCCAATCTGAAATGGGATAAATTGACAGCACACTAACCATTATTGATACTTATGAGTTCTTGATCTGTAATCCAGTGGTGTCGTGAAGCTGCCAACTCCTTCACAATGTCATGTCCTGCCATGTCTTAACCTGAACAATACCATATTGTGTTAATGCTATTTTAAACTGTGTCACTTTATTCGCCAATAAGAAATGCGATGAATTGTCAGCACTGATACTTATATGTGCAAAACCTGTCATCTGTCTGCTTGTTTCTCTATCAAAGTGAGGAGGATATAAGCGTCAAACAAGCGCAGTCTCATCAGCTTGCTCAGCTGCTTGCGCTGCAGCTCCCGAGCAGGGCTAACCTTTATTGAACTCTATTGAAGTGCTGTCGGTTTTGTATATTATTTTGTCGACGTGTTTATTTGCACTGGTGGCGATCTTTGATGCCCAGTGTATGTAATCTGCTGTCTGCTTATGCTTTATTATCATAGTGGCGAACTTTGATGCCCAGTGGATGTAATATGTCATAATTTCTTTATTGTATAGTCTAGGTTTTTTCTTATTCATGATGCCGCAGTTATTTTACTGTATATATATCCTGTCTTCGCTCCATGAAAAGTAAACCGGTCAAACCATAAAATTATGGTACATAATCGGGCCGTCATGCAAATCACTATGTATGGGCTGCATCATGTGCCCAGTCATCTTGGTCCGTTAACAGGCCTAAATGTAAACTGGCCCACTAGTAGTTTCGGGCCTTTAATAGGCCGAGTAAACCGTCGGTCCTATTTTGGCAAGAAAATTCAATGGGCTTTTAGTAGGCTGAAAAATAGGTTGGGCCTGAATCGTGCCGAACAGCTCATGGGCCGACAGCAGGCCGAAATAGACCCCGGCCCATGATTGTGCCAATCACATCACGGGCCATTAACAGGCCAAAATTGTCTCGGTCCTTGTTTGGCCCAATCAGATTATCGGCTGTGAGCAGGCCGGATGCAAAGTGGGCCATAATTAGGCCCAACTATATGACGGGCTTTTAATAGGCCGAAATGTTAAACGGGCCTTTAACAGGCCGAAACTAATATCAGGCCGTACTATTAAATGGGCCTTTAGCAAACAGAAATCCTAACCAGGCCTCAAGTTGGCCCAAAAGAACACCGTCCAGTTGAAGGGCCGAATCTAATATGGGCCATAATTTAGCCTAAAGAATGAAAGGCTCTTAAATGGCCGGATCTGATATGGGCCGTAATATGGCCTAGAATGTGTAGGCTATTAACGGGCCGGATCTAATATGGGCCCTTATTAGGCCCAGAATGTGGCAGGCTATTAATGGACCGGATCAAATATGGGTCGTCATTTGGCCCAAAACATGGCAGCCTGTTAACGGGCCGGCCCACTAGTGTGTTCAAAATCTTGTGGGCCTTTAGCTGGGCCAGCCCATTATGATCTCTAAAATCTTGTGGGCCTTTAGCTGGGCCGGCCCATTATGGTCTGCAAAATCTTGTGGGCCTTTAGCTGGGTCGGCCCATTTAATCTTTATGGGCCACTTTTGGGCCGGTCCACGTGTCAACATATCATAGGCACATCTCGCCCATTGGATGAGTGACATCTGTGCCAACGCGGAGTTGACACGTGCTTTCGTTGGCCAATGAGAATTTTACACGTGGAAAATCACCATTGGTCGTGGCTGTTAGCGGGTTATCGGATCCAAAACCGGACCTGATAGCTTAACGGCGACCCGTTATGGTGGATGCCACGTGTCGGTTACCCTTGACGAAAGCACTACCATGACGTGGCATTTATCATCATGGAAGTGGACACTTCCATGATGATAATTTTGGTATTGTCATGGAACACTTCTACGACAGCACATGTATGACTATCTTGATTCTGTCATAAAATCGTCATGGATGTACATGCATGACAAAAAATGTGACCTACTGTGACAAACACGTATCATCACAGGAAGTGGTTTTTTTTTGTAGTGATGGATAGTGGGGAATAAAAGAGGGCATGACATCATTCATATTTATGTTGTCTAACCAAACAGCATAGCATGACACAATTTCAAATATATGATGGCTATTTAAACAGGATAGCATGACACAATTTCACATATATGATGGCTAACTAAACATGATAGAATGACATAATTCAAAATATGATGACTATGTAAACAGGATGACATGATATTACTATATGATGTGTCTATTAAAGTGGTTGCCATGCTATAATTCATATACATGTCGTATATGGAAACCAGATGGCATTATATAATTCACGGATAGAATGACAAAATTCAAAATATGATGACTATGTAATAGGATGAGATGATATAACTAACATGATGTCTTTATTAAATGGGATGGCATGGCATAATTCAGATACATGTTGTCTAAGTAAACATGATGGCATGATATAATTCAAATATATGATTTATGTACTAAGCAAGTAAGCAGATGGCAATCGCATATATGATGTCTAAACTAAGCAGATGGCATTCAATATTTTGTATATGATGTAAAAACTAAGCAATGCAAGACAACATACGCATGATATGAGTAATATAACCCTGCCCAGTTTGAGCATACACCTCAGGGGGGAAATAGGAATGGTCATCTGTCTCTGAATCCTCCTCTGAGGAGCTATCTGTAACCCGCAAGATATCTGCTTCAGCAGGTAGCATTGTTTGCTCTGAAGACCATGTTTTCACTCCAGATTTTTCCATCACCAATTCAAATGGCTGATGCACAGGAAGAGTAGTTGAATATAAGAACATTGTCGACAAATGGAATACGTGATACAAAAAAAGGATGGCATGATATAACTCACATATATGATGCTTGGCTAAACAGCATGGAATTGCATAATTCACAGACATAATGCCTTGCAATAAGATAGCATTGCATAATTCACATATATAATGCCTTGCAACAATATGGCATTGCATAATTCACATATATATGGTAATTAGACACTAAACAGGTGGCATTCACACAAAGAATGTCTAAACTAAGCAAATGACATAGCAAGGCAAGACACCATATGCACGATATGAGCAAGATAACCATGCCAAGTTAAGAGCATACACCTCGGGGGGGGGGGGATAGGATTGGTCATCTGTCTGTGAATCCTTCTCTGAGGAGCTATCCGTAACTAGCAAGATATGCGCTTCGTGAGATAGCATTGTCTGCTCTAAAGACCTTGTTTTCACTCCAGATTTTTCCATCACCGTGTCAAATGGCTGATGCACAGGAAGAGTAGTTGAATGTACATACATTGTTGACAAATGTACTACGTAATGAAAAAAAAGGATGGCATGATATAATTCACATATAAGATGACTGGCTAAGCAGGATGACATTGCAAAAATCACATATATGATGTCGGGCTAAACAAGATGGTATTGCATAATTCACATATATGATATTGAAAGTAAACAGATGGCATTCACACAAAGCATGTCTAAACTAAGCAGATGACATTTTTAATGTATAAAGCAAGCAATGCAAGATGCCATATGCATGATATGACCAACATCAACATGGCAAGTTAGAGCAAAGACCTCAGGGGGTAAATAGGAGTGATCTACTCCCTCTGAATCCCCCTCTGAACAGTTATCTTCCTCTTGATTACAATCTGGAATGGAGGCTGCCTTTGCGCCCACCATGGAGCAACGTCTGCATGAAATTTTATTGCCATGCAAGGCTCGTCCCTTTTGCTCTACATGTTCAGCACCATTGTGTACAATAACTGACATGCATAGGAATAAAACATAGTGAGATTATGTAAGGAGTGCATGCAGAGATCTGGAATGATGGTAGCAACCTGTGGATAGACCCAAAACCACTAATAGCAGGCAGATAATAGTTGCCATTAAAAAATACAGATAATGGCTCCTTTACTGTTTGTTTCCCACCCAACATGAAACTCATAGTAGACACCCGAGATTAACTAGGTAGTAAATAGATAATATTCATTGCTGCACCGATATGTACCCCACAACCATTTAAAAACTTAAGTTTGAGCATTAGTTTGGAGCTGACTCGGAGTCTAACAGGTGAAGAGGATGATAAAGTAGTAGGTAATATTAAGCGATGCATAACGTAAGCAGACACGAAAGAGTGCGACCTCTCTTGCGGACCCGTGTAGTCCTCAACGTCATCAGCTCAGTTGATGATGGTAATGCAGTTGTGGTGGCTAACGGTGATGTGGAAGAAGATCTGAGGCGGCGAAAGACAGTTTGGAGGGCGGATCCTTGCTATGCTGGACCCTTCCGTCGTTGGAGCAGCTGAGCTAGGGTGGACGACGATGCGGCAGGAGCGGAACAAACCACACAAGGTTTTCTTTGACACCTATCTGTAACAGAAGTAATTCTGTAAGGGCTCGTTTGAATTGGAGGATTCTAACAACGCAGGGATAGGAAATACACAGGAATAGGATAGGAATGCACGTGCAAAACAGAGCATTTGCAAATACAGGATTTCTGTCAATCTGGGTGTTTGTTTCACAGGAATGCAAAGAAGCATGGTCAAATTAAGTCAAACAACAAGAAAATGTACAGTTATAATGCTATTATGCTACTATCACTTAGTCTTGTTCTTAATGAATAAGAATTTAAAAAGGATGGCCAAGTGGATATTAAAATTCCTACGATTTTTCTTTGAAAGAGACACTAAAGGAACAAATAATACTTTGGACCTAGGCCACTGCCCTACTAGCTCAACTCCTAGGCCCATCTACACATGCATAGCTCCAACGCGCAGAAATAAATAATGATGGCTTTCGAGAGAGTCCATCATGGATAGCTAACTTGCCTAGTACCCACTGCTTGTCATATAGGAGAAACTAATCATATTCCTCATTACTACGCGTGCTTAGTGGACAATATATATAACATGTAAAGTAAAAAAAGAAATGCAACAAGTGTACAACCTCTATGGCGAAGCCATGTCGATCTCAGCATCATTGGGTTGGTAGCTGAGGATGCTGAGGATGCTGGGGCTGATGTGGCTATTGGAGGAGGGGAAGAAGATCTTAGGCGTCTGGAGATGGAGTCGAGCGTACTACTCCGCTGTGATGGAGGGTTTCGTCGTTGGAGCAGCTCCGGTGAGGTGTAAGATGGCGAGGCTGAAGCAGGACAAGAGAGACAACATTAACCTGAAGTGGTATTCTAATAGCATCTCCAATAGATGATGTAAGTAAAATACATCACCAAAAAGTGCTAGATGTAAAATACATCAGCCGCTCATCTCTGAACTTAACTGTCGAAACTAAATTTTGTTGTCAAAACTGAATTTTACTGTTGAAACTGAACGCACTAGTAGCAGAAAAGCAGTGCACTAATAGTTTTGGCCACTCGAGCACTAGTGGTAGTTGAGCAGTGATCTAAATCGGTAGCCACTCCAGCAGGGAACGTACTACCAGAGAGTAGCCGGGGCAGCTGGTCCTATAGTAGTAGCAGTGCCCGAAGCAGCAGCGCGTGCGGGAGCCAGGGCAGCCGGTCATGTAGCAGCATCTCGGGTAGCAGCAGCAGGGACTCGAGCGAGAGCCGGAGCTGCTGCTCGTGCAGCAGCAGCGCGAGAAAGAGTAGAGGAGCAACGCAAGCAAGAGAAAGAGCAAGAGCAGCAGCGGAAGCTAGAGCAAGAGCAGACGAGGCAGGGGACCGAGAGCAAGATCAGAGCAGCAGCGCGAGCGAGAGCCGAAGCAGCAGCAGCAGCAGGGCCAGCGACAGCAGGAGCAGCAGCAACTCCTACTGATGTGGACGTCGCCACAGAGGGATCGACGCCGTGGAGGAAGTGGCCGGTGTGACGCCCCCGGCTCAATTGTGCACTAATCATACACGCAAATGCACATGATCAAGCCTAAGGACTCACGGGAAGATATCACAACACAACTCTAAAACATAAATAAAGTCATACAAGCTTTATATTACAAGCCAGGGGCCTCGAGGGCTCGAATACATAAGCTCCCATACAAGCATCAGCGGAAGCATCAGATATCTGAGTACAGATATAAAAGAAAACACAGATAGGCCCTTAGAATGCGGGGCAAAAGAAAACACTACGATCGAAAGGCGCAGGCCTCCTACCTGGGACCCTCCGATGCTACTCCTGGTCATCGGCCAACTCGTAGAAGTAACCACCATCGGGGTAGTAGTAGCGATCATCGGCGGGGGCAGCTGTATCCGGGGCTCCGTCAACTGGTTGCATCAAAGGATATGGGGGAAAAAAGAAAGCAAAGCAACCGTGAGTACTCATCCGAAGTACTCAGCAAGCAAGGATCTACACTACATATGCAACATTATCAAAGAGAGGCTGTATATGTGGACTGGGCTGCAGAAATGCCAGAATAGAGAGAAGGCCTAGTCCTAACGAAGACTAGCATATCCTGCGGTCTTGCAGCATTAGAAGAGTGTAGATTAGTTCCGTATAAAGTAGTAGTATCGATAAGTCTCAACCTCACCCAGAGATCCTTCCTCGACTCCCTGTGAGAAAGCAATCCCAGAGCCATACAGTCATCAACCTCGTCCAAAGATCCCTTCTCGACTCTCTGCGAGAAGCAATCCCAGAGCCATAGTATCCAATTCTAGTTGTATCGATCGGGAAACAACTCCGAGTGTCCGTTACCGAGGATTCGGCTATGCATAGATTAGTTCTTCCCTGCAGGGGTGCACCAACTTACCCACCACGCTCGCTTAACTACGGACGAACACACTTTTCTGGGTCATGCCCGGCCTCGGCCAAACGACACATCGCAACCCTACCTAGAACTCAGCAGAGAGGTCCCCATCGGTCTACATCCTAAGCGCTCAGAGGTCTTGGGCCATCGCCCTGTGCACTCCGAGTCGTTGCGTGCTGGGGGAAGCCAGGTACCAGGGGGGCACCGGTCCGTCCCGGCCGCAATGCTGAACTGGACGTCTGACAGAGCTTTCAGCTGATGCCACGATGCAGAGTACCCATATTTATTCCCGCGTGATGGTTACTGCTATCGGCCCAGAGGCCCACTCGAATCAAATATCCAAATCGTTAGTACCTTGGGGGTGCGGTAATGAGCAGAGACTCATGATCGATGTGACCCCGTCGCCCCGTCTCGAGGACTTGCGGCAAGGGCCAAGAATGCCTAGCCACGCCTCGTATTCATCACTCGGGTACCATCCAGGTCAATCCGTCTCCATATCACTCGCGGGTACCCCTCAGGGTCGACCCGCCTTCCAAGTAATAGTGTAAAGTCCAATTATTCGTGTGTCCATAACATCAAGGGAAATCCGAGGTATCACCCTCGTTGGATTCCTACTCGATGTAACCGTCAAGGTGAACTTAGGAGGAATCACCCTCGATGGGTTCACACTTGATGTGTTGCACGACAGGGTGGTATCGGAAGTGGAGAAGGAGGAATCACCCTCGATGACCACGACCAAATAGCTACTCTATAGAGTTAACATCTGAAGTGCTACACGAGGTATCACACTCGGCACTCGATAGTAACGCTGCAGTGTCGTTACAACTAAGGGGGTGATGTGCGGTGCCGGGGCCTGTCTTCGATCCCGTCGATCGGGTCTTCTGATAATCCAGCGGGGCAATCGAAACAAGTGGGATCACTGATAGGTCTCTACCCAGCCTATACTAGACAGTTTAGGATAAGCAGGTAAGGTTTCAATAGCAGGTTACAATAATCAGGCTATGCATCAGAATAGGTAAAGCAGTAGCAGCAGCGTTTCTAATGCAAGCATGAGAGAGAAAGAATAGGCAATATCGGTATGCTCAAGGGGGGGGGGGGTGCTTGCCTGTTTGCTCTGGCAAGAAGGAGGGGTCGTCGGAAAGCTGCTCGTCCGAAGCGTAGCCGTACTCAGCTGCAACAGCGTCGGCCTCGGCGTCTATCGAGAGAGAAGGAGGGGGGAAGAAACAGTAAATACTAAGCAGACAAGTGCTACACAATGTATGACATGACAATATGCAGTGCCGGGTGTGTCCTAACGTATGGTTGCACGTCACCGAGGAAGGGGGAATCCATCCGGGAATGTTTTCCCGGTTCCGGACATTTGTCAAACAGATGACCGGAGGGGAACGGTTCCATGTTCGGATAGTTAGGGATGTGTGACGGACGAACGGACCGTGTATTCGGATTCGTCTCGAAATTCTGAGCAACTTTCATGTACAAAGTTTTTCGATCCGAGCTACGGATTATTTTATATGATTTTTCAAAGTTTTATTGATTTTCTGGAATTTATTTAATTATTTAAATTCAAATTATCCAAAACAGTAAAAGTGACATCAGCATGATGAAATGATGATGTTAGCAGTCAACTCTGGCTGACCAGAGTCAAACCTGACAGGTGGGTCCCACTGGGACCCACATGTCAGCCTCTGTAACTAATTAACAAGGTTAACTTAAACTAACTAACTTAATTAGATGGTGGGCCCTACTCGTCAGTGTATAACTAACTAACTAATTAACATAATTAGTATTAATAGGTTAATTAACTTTTATCTATTTATTTTAAAGCGTTTAAAGGGGTGGGACCCGTATGTCATTGATTGGGGCCTGCCCAGTCAGCACAGTTGGCTTGGTCAACTGGTCAACAGGGGGCCCCGGGCCCATCGATCAGTGGCACAGGGGCGGGGCCCACCGGGGCCAGGTCAGCGCCGGCCGCCGGAGCTCTCCGGCGAGCCCCGAGCGGTGGTGGAACTCCGGTGAGCTCGGGTTTGAGCTCTGGGGCATGGTTTTGAGCACGGCTAGGTGCTCTGGAACAGCCTCACCACGCCGCGTCTGATGGTGGGGAGCACGGCGGCGGGGGTGGCCGGAGTTGAGCATAACGACGGCGATGGCGGACGGCGGCTTCGGTGAGCTGCGGGGGCAATGCTACGATGTGCAAATGAGCGAGGCGATGAGCTGGGGATGCTCCGCGTGTCACGGCGAGCAAGATGGGCACGGGCACGGGGCCCAAAGGTCGCCGGAAGCATGCCGGTGACGTGCTCAGCGGCGGAGGGCTCGGGCAAGTTGGGGGCGGCGGCTACCGCGCAAGGAAGAGCACGGGGAGAGAGAGAGGGAGGCGGAGCTCATGTTGATCCTGCAGATGTGCTGGCATGGGCCCAGGGAGGGCTTGCCGGAGCGAATCGACGGCAACAGTCTTCGGCGTCTGAGAGGGGAGGCGTGGTCGTGGGCGAAGAAGCAGAGGCTCCCGGCTCGAATTCGGAGGTGTAGGAGGCGTAGCCGGCAACGGGGAGGCCGGTGGGCACGTCGGGGAGGCGAACGGAGATCGGTGGCCGCGAGCTCAATGGAGCGCGTGCCATGGCTGCGCTCGGGTTGTGGTGGAGAGCAAGGGAGGAAGGGAGGGAGAGGAGCCAGAGCGGTCAGGGGAGTGCGGAGCGGCGTCCTTATCCACGGCGTGCGCGGCGATGCGCTATCGAGCGAGGGGAAGGGGGGCCTGGCTGTGCGCGCGCGGGCACGCGCTATGTTCGACAGCGGTGCGGGGACGAGCAGTGCGGGGGGGGGGTGAGGGAAGGTGTTGCACGGGCTGGGCCGGCCACTGTTGACCTTAGGCCCAGGCACAGTGGGCCTCTTTTCCTTTTTCTATTTTCTTTTCTACTTTCTGTTTTTGTTTTCTGTTTTGTCTTTTGTTTATATTGCAAATGGCTTTTGCAAAATATGTGACTGGTCCAAATATTAACAGTGCAAAATTAGTCACTGCTAGAAAATGGTTTGATGTCCATATCTTTTTATTTGGATTTTATTTAATTGAAAAAGGATTAGATAGTGTTGTTTTGCTGCTGTTACTTGCTGTTAGAGTTACTTAATTAATTTAATTAATGTTGCTGCTATTTTTATAAATTCCTTGGGAATATTTGCAACATGATGGACATTTTAGTTCCTGGATTTGAACAACTTTTATATTTACTTAAAGTTTGAATTTCCATTTGAATTTGAGTTATGAAATGAGATATGTTAATAATGATGATTAAGCACTGTTGATCATGATGACATGGCACAATCAAAAGGGTGATCACTGTAGCTTAATACATGGGGGTGTTACAAGTCTCCTCCACTGACAAGAATTCTCGTCCCGAGAATTAAGAGGTAGGAGGGAAAAGATCGGGGTATTCAGCACGGAGGTTGTCCTCGCGTTCCCAAGTGGCTTCATCTTCAGTATGATTTGACCACTGCACTTTGAGGAACTTGGTAACCTTCTGACGGGTTCGACGCTCAGCTTCATCGAGAATGCGGATTGGATGCTCCTTATAAGATAGGTCATCTTGCAATTCGAGCATCTCGTGATCCACTGCTCGGTGCGGAGACTCCTTGAAGCAACGACGAAGTTGCGACAGATGGAAAACATCGTGGATATGAGAGAATTGCAGCGGCAACTCCAATTTATATGCCACCTGACCACGTCTAGCAATTATGCAGAAAGGACCAATGTAGTGTGGAGCTAGCTTGCCCTTGATTCCAAAATGGTGAGTGCTCTTCATAGGGGTGACATGCAAATAAGCTTGATCACCAGGTTGATAAGTCAAACCCCATCGTTTGCGATCGTAGTTGCTCTTCTGACGGTCTTGAGCCGCCTTGAGATTTTCTCAGACAATACAGACTTGTTCTTCGGCATGTTGAATAATGTCCGGTCCCACGAGTGGTCGTTCCCCTATTTCTGACCAGTTCAGAGGGGTTCGACACTTACGTCCATAAAGTACTTCGAAGGGAGCCATTTTCAAGCTGGCTTGATAGCTGTTGTTATATGAGAATTCCGCATAAGGAAGAGATTCTTCCCACTTCTTACCGAATGATATAACACAAGCTCGAAGCATGTCTTCAAGCACTTGATTGACTCGCTCGACTTGGCCTTGGGACTGGGGGTGATATGCTAAACTCCAAGTAATATGAGTTCCCATAGCTTCTTGGAAACTTTCCCAGAACTTTGAGGTGAAAAGACCACCACGGTCCGAACTGATCTCCTTCGAAATACTGTGGAGTGATACAATTCTGGAGATATATAATTTTGCTAACTGACTAGCAGTGATAGTTTCCTTGACAGGCAGAAAGTGTGCAACTTTGGAGAGTTGGTCGACGACGACAAGAATAGCATCGTGACCCTTCTGTTACTTGGGAAGGCCGGTAATGAAATCCATTTGAACTTTATCCCATTTCCATAAAGGAATAGGTAACAGCTGCAGAATTCCAACAGGCTTTTGATGTTCTGCTTTAACGCGACGACACACATCACATTCAGCAACATACCGAGCAATATCCTGCTTCATTCTAGACCACCAGTACCTTTGATGGAGATCACGATACATTTTGGTGCTACCCGGATAGATAGACAGTGGTGTATCATGTGCCTCCTTCATGACCTTGTCAGTCATAAGCTCAAAGCGAGGTATGACAATGCGGTCTCTGAAATACAAGGTTCCATCTGCAGACAGCGAGAAATCCCTGTACTTTTCCAAGTGAAGATCTTTCTTCATCAGATCAATTTCAGCATCTTTAGCTTGCGCATTCTTGACAGCTTTCTCAAGATCTGGTTGTATCACAAGGTTATAAAAAAAACCCTATGGAACAATAAGCAGATTCAGCTTGCATAGTTCTTCAAAAAGACGAGGTTGAGCTCGCCTAACCATGAGGTTGTTGCAATAGGACTTGCGGCTTAAGGCATCAGCCATCACATTAGCCTTGCCAGGGGTATAGGAAATACCCAAATCATAGTCCGCAATGGCCTCCATCCATCTTTGTTGATGGAGGTTTAGAGATGGCTGAGTGAACAAGTACTTCAGACTTTTATGATCCGTGTATATCTCGCAACGATTACTGAGAAGGTAATGTTGCCACAACTGTAGTGCATAGATGACAGCAGCTAGTTCTAGATCATGTACCGGATAATTCTCTTCATGTGAGCGCAACTGTCGAGAGCCATAGGCAATCACTTTACGCTCTTGCATTAGGACACAGCCTAATCCTTCACGGGATGCTTCACCATAGATCACAAAATCTTTGCGAGAATCTGGTGGAGCAAGTACTGGGGCAGATGTTAGCTTGTCTTTGAGTGTTTGAAAACTTTCCTGACATTTTTCTGTCAAAGGCTTAGCAATCTTGGAAAAGTTCTCGACAAATCGACGGCAATAGCTTGCAAGGCCGAAAAAACTTCTCACTTGCATGACGTTCTTCGGAGGAGTCCAGTCCAGAATAGCCTGAAATCATTCCGGGTTAACAGCAATTCCATCCTTGGAAATCACATGACCAAGGTAGGTTACTTCAGAAAGCCAGAATTCACATTTGGAGTATTTGGCATACAACTGGTGTTCTCGGAGCCTTTCTAGAACAAGACGAAGGTGTTCAGCATGTTCTTCCTTATTCTTTGAATAAACCAAGATATCATCTAGATAAACCACAACGAATTTGTTGAGGTAATCCATGAAGATATAATTCATCAGGCGGAAAACGTAGCTGGAGCATTTGTTAAGCCGAATGACATGACAGTGTACTCATAAGAGCCATAGCGAGTAACAAATGCAGTCTTCGGAATATCCTCTTCACGAACACGGATCTGATGATAACCCAACCTCAAGTCGAGTTTAGAAAACACCGATGATCTAGCAAGTTGATCATACAAATCATTGATCCGGGGAAATGGATATTTGTTCTGGATTGTGGCTTGGTTAATGGGCCGATAATCCTGAACCAATCGGTTAGTTCCATCCTTCTTCTTAACAAAGAGTGAAGGTGCTCCCCAAGCACAAGAACTGGGGCGGATGAAACCCTTCTTAAGTGACTTGTCGATTTCCTCCTTAATTTCAAGAAGGTGGTGCGGAGGCATTTTATAAGGATGCTTTGCAATAGGAGTTGTGCCTGGTTTCAAGTCGATGACAAACTCGACAGCTCTAGCAGGGGGTATTCCTGGAAGTTCTTCTGGAAAGACATCTTGAAAATCACGAACAACTGGAACATTCTCGATGCCTTCAAGAGGTGAGGCATTCAATGCATTCAGAGCATATATCTGGCTCTCAGCATCCTGAGCTATTCGGGCTGAGTATTTGACTATCTGGCCAGAAGGGTGAGTGAGCTGGACTGTCTTAGTAGCGCAATCAATCAAAGCATTATGGGCTATCAACCAGTCCATACCGAGAATGATGTCTATGTCGGAAGGTCCAAGAGCAATAAGGGAAGCAGAGAACATCAACCCTTCAATTCTGATCTGATTGTTGTGACTTACCATCTTGGTTTGCCACCTGGAATGGGGAGTGATAATCTCTAATGGTGTGGGCAATAACTCTAGAGGTAGCTCATGCCGCTGAGCAAATTGTTGAGACACAAAGGAATGTGATGCCCCAGAACCAAAGAGAACAGAAGCTGCAACTGAATTAACTGGCAGAGTTCCCATCACGATTTTAGGAGACGCACGAGCTTCTCCCATTTTGACGTGAGTGACCTGGCCTCGGTCCATAGCAGACATCCTGGCCTTACGATTTCTGCAACGATGGGATCAATGGCCCTTCTTATGACCATCAGGAGGACGTGGTGCAACCTGAGGAGAAGCCATAGCATTAGGCGGGCCATCATGAACCGTTAGCTGTCTCGGAGGTGAAGGCAGACGAGGTGCAACATATGACGGCCTGGGTGTTGGAGCAAGTCGATGGTAAACATTGTGGGGAATCCAGACTTGACGTTTCTGATCAGGTCGACCCGAAGACGAGCCGACATCTCGAGTATGCTTGAGCGACTCCTGGTATTTAGTCAGAGCAGTTTCAACTTGGAAAGATCGGTTGACAAGCGTTGCAAAGTCTGTGCAATCATGGACCGCAAGTGCGAGGTTTATATCAGTACGCAGTCCTTCACGGAATTTCTCCTCCTTGCGTGTGTCAGTGTAGACGTCATCTTCAGCATAGCAGGACAATTCGAGAAATTTCCTCTGATATTCATCCACAGTCATTTTGCCCTGTGTGAGTTTGCGGAACTCCTGCTTCTTCTGGTCCATCAGACCTTGAGGAATGTACCATGCATGAAAGGCTAACTGAAATTCCTGCCAAGTGGTTACAGTTTCGGCAGGCAACTTACCCTTGTGGCTTTCCCACCATTGAGCAGTTGATCCCCTCAGGTGATACGTCGCATAGGTGACGTAACTGTCAGGGTTAACACTAGCCGACTTCATCTGAAAGGCAATGTCACGGAGCCAATCATCAGCATCCATTGGATCAGTCGAGCTGCGAAAAGTGGACGGATTGAGGAGCACGAATTCTGGCAGAGTTATTGGTGTAGGCGGTTGTGAGCATTCTGGTTTGGGAACTGAGCCAATATCCAGGTCATAACCTGACGGTTCAATTCAAACTGCTGCATCATTTCGGCAATATAAGGTGGAGGTGGAGGATCGTCAGCCATCCTGCCAATTCAACAGGGGCAGTTTAGCAAGAAAAACTGCATGTGTATGAGGCCATTCACGATGTAACATGAGTAATGAACAAGAAAAGCATTAGATATAGGATAGTAGTCATTAAAGACATACCAATCCATGCACAGAGTTAGATTCAAACGGATAGCCCACGCCCGGGAACGCTCGCAGCTAGACAAACTAGACGGCGCGCAGGCACGCGGTGAGGATTACAACAACATGACCTAGCAAAGGCTACATCATGTCATAGAAAACTGTTGGAGCGAGGGATCTGCAAGTGACAACACAGGGTGCCCTCGATAAAAGGATCCTGTAAGCAGAACCTGGCCCACATACTTGAAGCAAGGGGGATATTTTCAGAACTCCGGGTGGATGTGATCACGAGAACCTAATGTCGAACCTAATGTTGGAGTTAGTAAAATTTTAACCCGAAAGGAAGAGAGATCAGATCCCAGAGTATAGACGAGAAATAAAAGATCCTAATACCACCCAATTGGCGACGTGGGCCCGTAAGCCACACAGCCAAGTTAGTAAAACAGTTTTCGGTTACTAGACTCAACTTCGGCCAAAGAGTTGGAGAGGGGGGTTCCTAGAGGCAGTCGGCTCTGATACCAACTTGTGACGCCCCCGGCTCAATCGTGCACTAATCATACACGCAAATGCACACGATCAAGCCTAAGGACTAACGGAAAGATATCACAACACAACTCTAAAACATAAATAAAGTCATACAAGCTTTATATTAGAAGCCAGGGGCCTCGAGGGCTCGAATACATAAGCTCGCATACAAGCGTCAGTGGAAGCATCAGATATCTGAGTACAGATATAAAAGAAAACACAGATAGGCCCTTAGAATGCGGGGCAAAAGAAAACACTATGATCGAAAGGCGCATGCCTCCTGCCTGGGACCCTCCGATCCTACTCCAGGTCGTCGGCCAGCTCGTAGAAGTAACCACCCTCGGGGTAGTAGTAGCGATCATTGGCGGGGGCAGCTGTATCCGGGGCTCCATCAACTGGTTGCATCAAAGGATATGGGGGAAAATAGAAAGCAAAGCAACCGTGAGTACTCATCTGAAGTACTCAGCAAGCAAGGATCTACACTACATATGCAACATTATCAAAGAGAGGCTGTATATGTGGACTGGGCTGCAGAAATGCCAGAATAGAGAGAAGGCCTAGTCCTAACGAAGACTAGCATATCCCGCGGTCTTGCAGCATTAGAAGAGTGTAAATTAGTTCCGTATAAAGCAGTAGTATCGATAAGTCTCAACCTCACCCAGAGATCCTTCCTCGACTCCCTACGAGAAAGCAATCCCAGAGCCATACAGTCATCAACCTCATCCAGAGATCCCTTCTCGACTCCCTGCGAGAAGCAATCCCAGAGCCATAGTATCCAATTCTAGTTGTATCGATCGGGAAACAACTCCGAGTGTCCGTTACCGAGGATCTGGCTATGCATAGATTAGTTCTTCCCTGCAGGGGTGCACTAACTTACCCACCACGCTCGCATAACTCCGGCAGGACACACTTTTCCAGGTCATGCTCGGCCTCGGCCAAACGACACATCGCAAGCCTACCTAGAGCTCAGCAGAGAGGTCCCCGTCGGTCTACTTCCTAAGCGCTCAGAGGTCTTGGTCCATCGCCCTGTGCACTTCGAGTCATTGCATGCAGGGGGAAGCCAGGCACCAGGGGGGCGCCGGTCCATCCCGGCCGCAATGCTGAAATAGACGTCTGACAGAGGTTTCGGCTCATGCCACGATGCAGAGTATCCATATTTATTCCTGCGTGATTGTTAGTGCTATCAGGCCAGAGGCCCACTCGAATCAAATATCCAAATCGTTAGTACCTTGGGGGTGTGGTAACGAGCAGAGACTCACGATCGATGTGACCCCGTCGCCCCGTCTCGAGGACTTGCGGCAAGGGTCGAGAATGCCCGGCCACGCCTCGTATTCATCACTCGGGCACCATCCAGGTCAACCCGTCTCCATATCACTCGCGGGTACCCCTCAGGGTTGACCCGCCTTCCAAGTAACAGTGTAAAGTCCAATTATCCATGTGTCCATAACATCAAGGGAAATCCGAGGTATCACCCTCGTTGGTTTCCTACTCGATGTAACCGTCAAGGTGAACTTAGGAGGAATCACCCTCGATGGGTTCACACTTGATGTGTTGCACGACAGGGTCGTATCAGAAGTGGAGAAGGAGGAATCACCCTCGATGACCACGACCAAATAGCAACTCTACAGAGTTAACATCTGAAGTGCTACACGAGGTGTCACCCCCGACACTCGATAGTAACGCTGCAGTGTCGTTACAACTAAGGGGGTGATGTGCGGTGCCTGGGCCTGTCTTCGATCCCGTCGATCGGGTCTTCTGATAATCCAGCGGGGCAATCGGAACAAGTGGGGTCACTGATAGGTATCTACCCAGCCTATACTAGACAGTTTAGGATAAGCAGGTAAGGTTTCAATAGCAGGTTACAATAATCAGGCTATGCATCAGAATAGGTAAAGCAGTAGCAGCAGCATTTCTAATGCAAGCATGAGAGAGAAAGAATAGGCAATATCGGTATGCTCAAGGGGGGGTGCTTGCCTGGTTGCTCTGGCAAGAAGGAGGGGTCGTCGGAAGGCTGCTCGTCCGGAGCATAGTCGTACTCAGCTGCAACGGCATCGGTCTCGATGTCTATCAAGAGAGAAGGAGGGGGAAGAAATAGTAAATACTAAGCAGACAAGTGCTACACAATGTATGACATGACAATATGCAGTGCCGGGTGTGTCCTAACGTATGGTTGCACGTCACCGAGGAAGGGGGAATCCATCCGGGAATGTTTTTCCCGGTTCCGGACATTTGTCAGACAGATGACCGGAGGGAAATGGTTCCATGTTCGGATAGTTAGGGACGTGTGACGGATGAATGGACCGCGTATTCGGATTTGTCTCGAAATTCTGAGCAACTTTCATGTACAAAGTTTTTCGATCCGAGCTACGGATTATTTTATATGATTTTTCAAAGTTTTATTGATTTTCTGGAATTTATTTAATTATTTAAATTTGAATTATCCAAAACAGTAAAAGTGACGTCAGCATGACAAAATGATGATGTCAGCAGTCAACTCTGGCTGACCAGAGTCAAACCTGATAGGTGGGTCATACTGGGACCCACATGTCAGCCTCTGTAACTAATTAACAGGGTTAACTTAAACTAACTAACTTAATTAGATGGTGGGCCCTACTGGTCAGTGTCTAACTAACTAACTAATTAACATAATTAGTATTAACAGATAATTAACTTTTATCTATTTATTTTAAAATGTTTAAAGGGGTGGGGCCCGTATGTCATTGACTGGGGCCTGCCCAGTTAGCACAGTTGGCTTGGTCAACTAGTCAACAGGGGCCCCCTGGCCTATCGGTCAGTGGCACAGGGGCGGGGCCCACCGGGGCCAGGTCAGCGCCGGCCGCCGGAGCTCTCCGGCGAGCCCCGAGCGGTGGTGGAACTCCGGCGAGCTCGAGTTTGAGCTGTGGGGCATGGTTTTGAGCGCGGCTGGGTGCCCTGGAATGGCCTCACCACGCCGCGTCCGATGGGGGGGAGCATGGCGGCGGGGGTGGCCGGAGTTGAGCATAATGACGGCGATGGCGGACGGCGGCTTCGGTGAGCTACGGGGGCAACGCTACGACATGCAAATGAGCGAGGCGATGAGATGGGGATGCTCCGCGTGTCATGGCGAGCAAGATGGGCACGGGCACGGGGCCGAATGGTCGCCGAAAGCATGCCGGCGATGTGCTCAGCGGTGGAGGGCTCGGGCAAGTTGGGGGCGGCGGCTACCGCGCAAGGAAGAGCACGGGGAGAGAGAGAGAGGGAGGCGGACCTCACGTTGATCCTGCAGATGTGCTAACATGGGCTCGGGGAGGGCTTGCCGGAGTGAATCGACGGCGGTGATCTTCGACGTCCGAGAGGGGAGGCGTGGTCTTGGGCGAAGAAGCAGAGGCTCCCGGCTCAAATTCGGAGGTGTAGGAGGCGTAGCCGGCGACGGGGAGGCCGGTGGGCACGTCGGGGAGGCAAACGGAGCTCGGTGGCCGCGAGCTCAACGAAGCACGCCCATGGCTGCGCTTGGGTTATGGTGGAGAGCAAGGGAGGAAGGGAGGGAGAGGAGCCAGAGGGGTCAGGGGAGTGCAGAGCGGCGTCCTTATCCACGGCGTGCGCGGCGACGCGCTGTCGAGCGAGGGGAAGGGGGGGCCTGGCTGCGCGCGTGCGCGCACGCGCTGTGTTCGACGGCGGTGCGGGGAGGAGCAGTGCGGGGCGGTGAGGGAAGGTGCTGTGCGGGCTGGGCCGGCCGTTGTTGACCTTAGGCCCAGGCACAGTGGGCCTCTTTTCCTTTTTCTATTTTCTTTTCTGCTTTCTATTTTTGTTTTCTGTTTTGTCTTTTGTTTATATTGCAAATGGCTTTTGCAAAATATGTGACTGGTCCAAATATTAAATGTGCAAAATTAGTCACTGCTAGAAAATGGTTTGATGTCCATATCTTTTTATTTGGATTTTATTTAATTGAAAAAGGATTAGATAGTGTTGTTTTGCTACTGTTACTTGCTGTTAGAGTTACTGAATTAATTTAATTAATGTTGCTGCTATTTTTATAAATGCCTTGGGAATATTTGCAACATGATGGACATTTTAGTTCATGGATTTGAACAACTTTTATATTTACTTAAAGTTTGAATTTCCATTTGAATTTGAGTTATGAAATGAGATATGTTAATAATGATGATTAAGCACTGTTGATCACGATGACATGGCACAATCAAAAGGGTGATCACTGTAGCTTAATACATGGGGGTGTTACAGCCGGCGACGCCGCCGTAGATGGGGCCGCGCCATGGCGGCTCCGGACAGAGCGCCGACAGCACCATGAGATCGAATCAAGAAGAAAATGCAGCGATTACTGTAGAACCTCTTTGGTGGCGCCGATTAGGCCTGAGCTTCATCCCAGGAATTGGTGATGGTGCTGCTCTTCTGGTGGTGCAGGTGAAGACGGTGCTGTGGTAATGTAGGTGGCACGATAGACGAGGCGAACGTCGGGGCAGCTCCTTGGAGGTGGAGGACGTGGTGGCTGAACCGGTGGGACGATGAGATCGACGATGGATCCTCATAGGGTGCGGTGGATGAGGGACGTCGAGCTTTTGTGGTGGACGATGTCATCAGGGAAGAGGCTCCGGCTGGGTGGTAGACGGAGGAGGGTGTGGGGCTTCGCGGGTTTTCGCGGCCTCGGTGTACGAACGGAGGGCGGAGGGGATGGAGGGGGAACCATGGCTTAGGGACGCGCTTGTCCGAAATATGGGGTAAGTTATGAAAGTACCCCCACCGATTTGAACTAGGTGGTTCTTTCGGTTCAGGGGTATCACGGGAATTTCACGTGTCGGGATTTCAGAGGAGGTGGGAGTTTTCGCGCGCGTTGTAATTTTGGTATAGCAAGGTGCGGGTTGAGATGGACGGAATTTTAGGAGCACAACAAGACAAAGAGATATCTTAAAATTTCGGGATAACAAGTAGCGGGTTGAAATTTCCGGACAAGCCTAACGTGTACTGTACCAAATCAATTCGCACTTCCCTCGACGAAAAAAACAAAAAGTAATCAATTCGCAGTCTAGTCCCGTTTTACGGTATGAGTTACTACAAATGCCATTCAAAACTTTGAATCCATGTTATGTTCAATTAAAATATTTCGCTATGTGTATAATGCATGTAGCTTGCTACTCAAATGAACATTTTAGTGCATTCCAAACATATATACTACCACTTCAATATGAACTAAATTTGAATTCGTTTCTCTATTTGAATAAGATCTACAATCATGATTGTTGTCAAGTTAAACCACTTGAATTCGTTTCTCTATTTTAATAAGATCTACAATCATCATTGTTGTCAAGTTAAACCATTGTTTGTATATTATCTTCACAACACACCACACGATTACTGTCGAGTTAGATATGATCTATGTGTACTATATTAACTCGAACTCGAATTTTTGAATCCACTTTATGTTGATTTCAAATCACAGTACATTTCAAGCTCTAGCTAGATCTTCATAATCTAAACCATGTCTCATATGTATAATGTGTTTATCACATAATGTATGTTGCCCCACCCCCCTACGCATACAAGTATTTAGTTGTGAGCTACAAATGCCACACATTATCACAAATTCAAATAAAATGTGAGATTGTTCAATATATAGTATGGTTTGGATTGTTCGATATTTAGCTATGAGCTGAAAACGCCACACATTATCACGAATTCAAAAAAATGTGAGATTGTTCGATATTTAGCTGTGAGCTGCAAACGCCACACATTATCACAAATTCAAATAAAATGTGAGATTGTTTGATATATAATATAGTTTAGGTTGTTTGATATTTAGCTGTGAGTTGCAAACGCCACGCATTATCACATTATAGTATAACATGTCCAAAGCCACACCACGCGTATGACCGCTATATTCATGTATGCATAGTTTTAAAACACTATGATCTCTTATTCAAATATATGAATCCACTTTTATAATGAATTATGATCTTTGTTAGGCTTTTACACCCACACAATCCTCTAACCTTTGTAGCTAGCACTAACTTTCTCTCGTGCATGCACACGCCCTCCTCGCCCTCCCCCTCCCTCAGCATTCTATCCATCGCGCACATTCATTTATTTTCTTTAGGTCGTTCTCCCACGGTCTCCACAACTCCTTCTCTCTGACACACACAGATCGATAAACCTCTCTAGCGAGGTCTGCCTACCACATACACACACACACATTCCATCTCCTGCATTCTCCGTCCATGTCTCATGTCTCTCATACGGTCCCACACACATGTAAACTCTCGCCCCTCTTTTCATCGATCTCACAATCACACACTCCTCCCCCCTATCTAGTAGGCCTCTCGCACTACCTAGCTCCATCCCTCTCTCTCTCTATCCGTCTCTCTGGGCCTTATTTGCCTCTAACAAATGGATGTACACCGATCGATCTCCCACTATACATATAGCTAGCTAGGTCGTCTATAACTCGTTTTCCCCACGCACCGATCGATCTACCCCATTAGTTATGTCTCTCCCTTCCTCTGACACATAACAATTGTTCTACCGATCTAGTTAGGTCTGCTTACCAAACACATATGGCCCCCCTTCATCATTCATGCATGCCTCCTGACACATCTATCACGCACATGCAGACACAGAAACACATCCCCTCTCTTCTTGATATTGCAGTTGTACCCTCCGCTTGTCTAGTAGGCCTCTCCCACCATCTCCGAGAAGCAACTCCACCACCCCTCTGGCACTCTACCTCTGTTTGTCTCTCTCACTCTCTCTCTCTCTGGCAACCTATTTTCCGTCCTTTGCTTATGTGTGGACATCGATTGATCTCCCTCAAGACATAGGTAGTTAGGTCTCTCCTTCTCAACACATATACGAGGTCGATCTACCTCTCTAGTTAGGTCTCTGCCTCCCCCCGCACCCCTGCTACTTCTTGAGCTTGCGTTGGTTTTTCCCTTGAAGATGAAAGGGTGATGCAGCAAAGTAGAGATAAGTATTTCCCTCAGTTTGACAACCAAGGTATCAATCCAGTAGGAGGTACACGCAAGTCTCCAATCTATGCAACTGCACAAACAATCAAACACTTGCACCCAACGCGATAAAGGGGTTGTCAATCCCTTCACGGTCACTTGCAAGGATGAGATCTGATAGAGATAGATATAAAAAATTACTAAAACGTAAAACAAAATAAAAGTAAATAAATTGCAGCGAGGTATTTTGTGTTTTTGGTTTATAGATCTAAAAATATATTATGGAAAATAGACCCGGGAGCCATAGGTTTCACTAGAGGCTTCTCTCTTGAAAGAAAGCATATAGTGGGTGAACAAATTACTGTCGAGCAATTGATAGAAAAGCGCAAAGTTATGACGATATCCAAGTCAATGATTATGAATATAGGCATCACGTTCGTGTTAAGTAGACCGAAATGATTCTACATCTACTACTATTACTCCACACATCGACCGACTCCTGCCTGCATCTAGAGTAATTAAGATGACATGATGTAGAGGGATAAACTCAAGCAATATGATGAAACCCCCATCTTTTTACCCTTGATGGCAACAATAAAATACGTGCCTCGCTACCCCTACTATATCACTGGGTGAGGACACCGCAAGATTGAACACAAAACTAAACACCTCTCCCATTGCAAGAAGAACCAATCTAGTTGGCCAAACCAAACCGATAATTCGAAGAGAAATACAAAGATATCTAATCATGCATATAAGAATTCAGAAAAGACTCAAATAATATTCATAGATAATCTGATCATAAATCCACATTTCATCGGATCTCGACAAACACACCGCAAAAGAATATTACATCGGATAGATCTCCAAGAACACCGAGGAGAACATTGTATTGAAGATCAAAGAGAGAGAAGAAGCCATCTAGCTACTAGCTATGGACCCGTAGGTCTGTGGTAAACTACTCACGCTTCGTCAGAAGGGCAATAGGGTTGATATAGAAGCCCTCCGTGATCGAATCCCTCTCCGGCAGATTGCCAGAAAAGGCCGCAAGATGGGATCTCATGGGTACAGAAGGTTACGGCGGCGGAAAAGTATTTTGGTGGATGCTTCTGGTGGTTTGGGAATATTTCTAAATTTATAGGCCAAAGATTAGGGTTGGTGGACTCCCAGGGGGCCCACAAGCCAGGGGGCGCCTCCCTAGGGCGCGCTCTGAGGGCTTGTGGAGCTCTCGGGGCTCTTCTGACTTCCTCTCCAAGTCCTACGTGTGTCTTCTGGTCCAAGAAAAATCACCACGAAAGTTTTATTCCGTTTGGACTCCATTTGATATTCCTTTTCTGTAAAACTCAAAAACAAGGAAAAAACAGAAACTGGCACTAGGCTCTAGGTTAATAAGTTAGTCCCAAAAATAATATAAAATAACATATTAATGCATATAAAACATCCAAAATAGATAATATAATAGCATGGAACAATAAAAAAATATAGATACATTGGAGACGTATCAAGCATCCCCAAGCTTAATTCCTACTCGTCCCCGAGTAGGTAAATGATAAAAACAGAATTTTTGATGTGGAATGCTACCTAACATATTTACCCATATGTAATCTTGTTTATTGTGTCATGAATATTCAGATCCATAAGATTCAATTTTTTTTTAATATTGACATAAAAACAATAATACTTCAAGCATACTAATAAAGCAATCATGTCTTCTCAAAATAACATGGCCAAAGAAAGTTATCCCTACAAAATCATATAGTCTGGCTATGCTCCATCTTCATCACACAAAGTATTAAATCATGCACAACCCCGATGACAAGCCAAGCAATTGTTTCATACTTTTGATGGTCTCAAACTTTTTCAAGTCTCACATGAGCGTGAGCCATGGATATAGCACTATAGGTGGAATAGAATATGGTGGTTGTGGAGAAGACAAAAAGAAGGAGGAAGTCTCACATCAACTAGGCGTATTAACGGGCTATGGAGATGCCCATCAATAGATATCAATGTGAGTGAGTAGAGATTGCCATGCAACGGATGCACTAGAGCTATAAGTGTATGAAAGCTCAAAAATAAACTAAGTGGGTGTACATCCAAATTGCTTGCTCACGAAGACCTAGGGCAATTTGAGGAAGCCCATCATTGGAATATACAAGCCAAGTTCTATAATGAAAAATTCCCACTAGTATATGAAAGTGACAAAATAGGAGACTCTCCATCATGAAGATCATGGTGCTACTTTGAAGCACAAGTGTGATAAAAGGATAGTAACATTGTCCCTTCTCTCTTTTCTCTCATTTTTTTATTTTGGGATTTTTGGCCTCTCTTTTTTCCTTTTTCTCTTTTTTTATTTGGGCTTCTTTGGCCTCTTTTATTTTTTGTAAGTCCAGAGACTCATCCCAACTTGTGAGGGAATCATAGCTTCCATCATCTTTTCCTCACATGGGACAATGCTCGAATAATGATGATCATCACACTTTTATTTACTTTACAACTCAAGAATTAGAACTCGATACTAGAACAAAATATGACTCTATATGAATGCCTCATGCATATGAGAACAATATGACAATGATGGTGCGTGTCATAATAAACGGAATGGTGGAAGTTGCATGGCAATATATGTCGGAATGGCTATGGAAATGCCATAATAGGTAGGTATGGTGGCTGTTTTGAGGAAAATATATGGTGGGTGTAATGCACCAGCGAAAGTTGCGTGGTACTAGAGAGGCTAGCAATGGTGGAAGGGTGAGAGTGCGTATGATCCATGGACTCAACATTAGTCATAAAGAACTCACATACTTATCACAAATGTCTATTAGCTATTGAAACAAAGTACTACATGCATGCTCCTAGGGGGATAGATTGGTAGGAAAAGACCATCACTCGTCCCCGACCGCCATTCATAAGGAAGACAGTCAATAAATAAATCATGCTCCGACTTCATCACATAACGGTTCACCATACGTGCATGCTACGGGAATCACAAACTTTAACACAAGTATTTCTACCAATCCAGAAATACTCACTAGCATGACTCTAATATCACCATCTTTATATCTCAAAACAATATGCAAGGAATCAAACTTCTCATAGTATTCAACGCTCTTTATATGAAAGTTTTTATTATATCTCTCTTGGATGCCTATCATATTAGGACTAAATTCATAACCTAAGAAAATTACCATGATGTTCAAAGATTCTCAAAATAATATAAGTGAAGAATGAGAGTTCAACAATTTCTAGAAAATAAAGCCACCGCCGTGCTCTAAAAAGATATAAGTGAAGCACTAGAGCAAATTGCCTAGCTCAAAAGATATAAGTGAAGCACATAGAGTATTCTAATTAATCATGATTCATGCGTGTCCCTCTCAAAAGGTGTGTACAGCAAGGATGATTGTGGAAAATTAATAAGCAAAGACTCATATCATACAAGACGCTCCAAACAAAACACATATCATCTGGTGAATAAAAATATAGCCTCAAGTAAATTTACCGATGGATTGAAGACGAAAGAGGGGATGCCATCCGGGGCATCCCCAAGCTTAGATGCTTGGTTGTCCTTGAATATTACCATGGGGTGCCTTGGGCATCCCCAAGCTTAGGCTCTTTCCACTCCTTATTCCATAGTCCATCAAATCTCTACCCAAAACTTGAAAACTTCACAACACAAAACTCAACAGAAAACTCATGAGATCCGTTAGTATAAGAAAAGCAAATCACCACTTTAGGTACTATTGTGAACTCATTCATTATTTATATTGGTGTAATATCTACTTTTTTCCAACTTCTCCATGGTTCATACCCCCCGATACTACCCAGAGATTCATCAAAATAAGCAAACAACACATAAAAAACAGAATCTGTCAAAAACAGAACAGTATGTGAAGATCAGCATTAATATCAAACTTATGTAACTCTAAAAAGGATGAAAAATTAGTACAGAATATGAAATTTGGATATAAATCTTGTGTAAAAAATTCAGAGTTTTTCCACGCTCCAGTGAATTTAAACAATTCTGTTACTGGACGCAAAAGTTTCTGTTTTTCAGCAAAATCAAATCAACGATATACCAAAATATCCCAAAGGCTTTACTTGGCTCAAACACTAATTAAAACACCAAAAAACAATTACTACAGAGTTAATAATGTGTATTTATTGAAAAACAGAACCTAAAACAAAAAACATAAAAATAAAATTGGGTTGCCTCCCAACAAGCGCTATTGTTTAACGCCCCTAGCTAGGCATATTGCAATAGATCTAGGTATTGTCATCTTTGGTATGCAATCCATAAGTAGCCCTCATAATAGATTCATATGGCAATTTAATTTTCTTTCTTGGAAGGTGTTCCATGCCCTTCCTTAATGGAAATTGAAATCTAATGTTTCCTTCTTTCATATCAATAATTGCACCAATCGTTCTAAGGAAAGGTCTACCAACAATAATAGGACACGTAGGATTGCAATCTATATCAAGCACAATGAAATCTACGGCACATAATTCCTATTTGCAATAATAAGAACATCATTACTCCTTCCCGTAGGTTTTTAATAGTGGAATCCGCTAGATGCAAATTTAAAGAACAATCATCAAATTCACGGAAACCTAGCACATCACATAAAGTTTTCGAAATCGTGCAAATGCTAGCACCCAAATCACACAAAGCATGGCACTCATAATCTTTAATTTTAATCTTAATGGTAGGTTCCCACTAATCATAAAGTTTCCTAGGGATTGAAACTTCCAACTCAAATTTTTCTTCAAAAGATTTCATCATAGCATCAACGATATGTTTAGTAAAAGCTTTATTTTGATTGTAAGAATGAGGAGAATTCAACATGGATTGCAACAAGGAAATACAATCTATCAAAGAACAATTGTCATAATTAAATTCCTTGAAATCCAAAAGAGTGGGTTCATCGCTACTTAAAGTTTTGACCTCTCCAATCCCACTTTTATCAATTTTTGCATTAAGATCTATAAACTCCGAATCATTGGGATGCCTTCTAGCTAAAGTTGACTCATCTCCAGTCCCATATTTACCAAGATTTATATTAGAAAACAAAGATTCAATAGGAGTCACACCAATCACTTTAAGATCTTCATCATTATTCTCGCAAAAACTAGAAGAACATGCTTTTACAAACCAATCTCGCTTAGCACGCATCCTAGCGGTTCTTTCTTTACACTCATCAATAGAAATTTTAATAGCTTTTAGAGATTCATTAATATCATGCTTAGGTGGCATAGATATAATTTTCAAAGAATCAATCTCAAGAGAAATTCTATCAACGTTCCTAGCCAAATCATCAATCTTGAGCAATTTTTCTTCAACCATAGCATTGAAAACTTTTTGGGAATTAATAAAATCTTTAATATTGTTCTCAAGATTAGAGGGCATTTTATTATAATTTCTGTAAGAATTGTTGTAGGAATTACCATAATTATTAGAGGAATTACTAGGAAACAGCCTAGGGTTGGAATTACCTCTATAAGCGTTATTACCAAAATTGTTCCTACCAACAAAATTCACATCCATAGATTCATTATTGTTCTCAATCAAAGTAGACAAAGGCATATCATTAGGATCAATAAGAGCACTCTTACTAGCAAACAATTTCATAAGTTCATCCATCTTTCCACTCAAACTATTAATTTCTTCAACCGCATGCACTTTTTTACTAGTAGAAGATCTTTCAGTATGCCATTAAAAGTAATTAGCCATAATATTATCTAGGAGTTTAGTAGCTTCTCCTAATATAATTTCCATAAAAGTACCTCCCGCGGCTGAATCTAAAAGATTTGTAGATGCAAAATTCAATCCCGCATAAAAAAATTACAAACTCAAACCATGCGTAGGGCAATTTCTTATCATCAATTTCATCCTATCTCAAGATTGTGCAACATGTTCATGATCAAGTTGCTTAAAATTCATTATATCGTTCCTAAGCGAGATGATCTTAGCGGGAGGAAAATACTTGGAAATAAAAAGCATCTCTACACTTGTTTCATGAATCAATACAATTTTTAGGCAAAGCTGAAAACCAAGTTTTAGCACGATCTCGTAGAGAGAACGGAAATAGCTTCAATTTAACAATATCATTATCCACATCTGTCGGCATTCTGAGATCAGGGGTAGCCAGACCTGCGTGCCTGCGGCCCATAGCGTGGCTCCATCGATGGCCCGGTACGGCCCAGCGGCAAGGCCACCAAGACAAGACCCACACGAGGGCCCCCTGGCCTCGCGAGGCGGATAACGCCAAGACCTCTAGAGGAGCGGCCTCCTAAGGCTTCCTCCCGAGGAGTGGAGATTTCTATGCAGGTACCTAGCCTCCCGAGGCTGCGATGATGTGAGCCATGACGACCAAGGCCAGGCGGGCGCCAGCGGGCGCAGAGGAGGCAATTTCCCTTTCGGTGCTAAGGGAGCAAGGACAGGCGTGGGTTCCCAAGGAGTCCTCCAAAGGTTTCCACTCCGGTACAACAGGATCAAGACCATGAGTTCGGCAGGACGGATGTCATCATCAAGCCCACCACTGCGTCACGACCAGAAGCTTTGCAGGCAAAGACCACCTTTCGTCAGGATAAGATGTACTACTTGTCCCCTTTCGAATTGGCCACTGTGGGACCCCTTCTCGCCTAAGTTTTGAGGGAAGAGGACCAACGCCACTATAAATATAGGTTAGCCACCACCATAGGAGGGGGTCGATCGATTCCTCCCTCACCACCAAAGCCCTCGCAAGGTCGCTCAAACCACTGTCCTAGTTCATCCTCAACCTCCTCGTGAGGCTAATCCACCAAAAAGCAGGAGTAGGGTTTTACACCGCAAGTGGCCAGGACCAGGGTAAACTGCCGTGTTCATCTTCTTCCCCGCTCACACAAATCCGACGAGGCTAGGCTGTAGGGTGGCGAGCTAGTGACCGGAGAGGTTGAGATCTTCGCACATGCCCCAGAGTTCGAACCTTCTTGGGTCTGCGGAGCACTGAATCCGACATTTGGCGCGCCAGGTAGGGGCGTGTCGAAGTCCTTCTTCCACCTCCGCTTCGCCTCCACTCCGTCGCTCCCATGGCCGACGCACTCCGGGTTCGCGCCGAGCGCCGGGCCGCTCGTGTTGCCCAAACGGCACCTGTGGGCAACGGCGCTCCTCGCCGCTCTGCCTCTCCCGTGGCTAATGCCCCCACTGACCCTGCTACTCGCGAGCAGCAGGACTCCTTGCTGCCACCCTTCGTGCGGAGCGATGTCCGCACCGCCACTCCATCGCCCACTCCCGCCACGGTGTCGTCCTCCCACATCCGCCACGGGCCGGCGAACACGCAGGCTGCGCTGCTCATGGCGCGTGAGCTACTGCGCTACCGTCCCTCCAACAACCGCTACGACAACTGGCCTGGGCGCATTGCCAAGCTCGTCAACGCCGCCGATGAAGTCCCTGCACCGTCCCGCTCGCTCCTTCCCCCGCCATCCTAGGCGAGCAACGTGGCTCACGGCGCGCCTCCTTCTCCTCCTCTGCGCGGCGCTGACCCTGACCCAGGTGTGATGCGCCCCAGCGCGACCTGCCGCGCGAAGCACCGGCGCGCGATGAGGCGAGCTTCCAGGTGGTGCAGCGGCCGCAAGCCGATACGCCCACGCTCCCGGCGCCATAGCGCCAGCACCAAGACCACGCGCCGCCAGAGCCGGCGGCGCACGGACGTCAAGACCGAGCTCCCCCCGCGCGCGTTGCTCCCGTGAGCGCGGTGGGCTGCCGCGCCTTCACCCCGGAGCTGTGCCGCATCGTCTGGCCCGACAAGTTCAAGCCAGACCTGCCTCTGCATTATGATGGCACCCCCGACCCTGCGGAGTTCCTCCAGCTCTACGCGCTGAGCATCGAAGCGGCAAACGGTGATGAGAAGGTTATGGCAAACTGGTTCCCCATGGCCCTCAAGGACGGCACGCGTTCTTGGCTCCTGCACCTCCCAGAGGAATCGATCTCCTCCTGGGACGAGCTTCACGAGAGCTTCATCGCCAACTTTCAGGGCACCCGAGACCGCGCTCCTACAGTGGGTGACCTGCGGCGCGTGAAGCAGTAGCCGGGCGAGACCCTGCACAAGTACATACAACACTTCATGAACATTCGCCTCAAGATTCTGAAGGTGTCGGATGAGGCCATCATCTCAGCATTCACTGATGGCGTCCGGGATGTCAAGATGAAGGAGGAGCTCGCCATCCATGAGGACCTTGCTCGGCCCTGGAGATGTTCAACCTAGTGAACAAGTGCGCAAGGGCCGAGGAAGGCCGCCTCTCCCTCCTTGAGTTTCCAGAGGCCGATCCTGAAGACAAGAAGGACAAGGCTAAGGAGGCAAAGCGCAAGGACCGCGCTGTGCTGGCAGCAGAGCCTGAGATGAAGCGTGGCCACGACCACGATGAGCCTCCCAGGGGCAACCGCCCGTTTTGCGTCTTCCACAACGTCCACAGCCACAACACTGACGACTGTCAGGAGCTCAGAGCACTCCGTGACGGGCACCTCGGCCACCTCCCCGAGCGCGGCGACCGCGGCTACGGCCATGGAGGAGGCCGTGGCGGAGGCCGCTGGGACAACCACGACACTCGTCAGGACTAGCGCGACCAGCCTCATGAGGACTGCTGGTAGGGCCAGCCTCGCGATGGTCCTTGGCGAGACCAGACTCGTCAGGACCGCCCTCAAGGCAATGCCGGCCTCCCTCCGCCGCCGCCGTCAAGGAGGAATGATGACAACCGATAGGATGATGGTGCTGGGGGCTTCCAGGAGCCTCAGGCGATCGCCTGCATCCTGGGTGGTGCTTAGACCCCTGCCTCACATCACATCTTCAAGCAGTTCTCTCACGAGGTGAACGCGGCCCTCCCAAAGCTTGAGGCAACGCGTCCCCTCAGGTGGTCGAAGCACGCCATCACCTTCGACTCTAAGGACTAACTGAAGTGCTCAGCCGCCACTGGCATGCTCCCGATGCTATGCACGCCGACCATCAGCAACGTCCTCGTCACCAAAACCCTCATCGATGGTGGCACAGGGCTTAATGTTCTCTCTGTCAAGACATTCAAGACGCTCCAAGTGCCTTATGACCAGCTCCTACCAACCAAGCCTTTCTCTGGGGTGATCGACGGCTCCATCGTCCCCTTGGGCCAAGTGCGTCTCCCAGTCACCTTCGGCAAGCGCGACAACTACCACACCGAGCTCATCAACTTCGACGTCGTCCACATCGGCCTACCGTACAATGCCATCCTCGGGTACCTAGCCCTCGCCAAGTTCATGGCGACAACTCACCATGGTTACAATGTCCTCAAGATGCTAGGGTGCGGCGGCGTCGTCATGGTCGCTTGCGATGAGAAGGACGTAGTTTGCTCTCTTGAGCGCGCCTATCAGGCTGCGGTGGCTGAAAACTCTAATGATGAGGGGGCCATCTTGCCTTCTGAGGCCACCCCCAAGAAGAAGAAGCAGCTCCTCTCCAAGAGCTGCCAGGCGCCCGAGGCGCCTGCTGGTGGTGCCTCGGGCCCCGCGCCTGCTGCTGGGGCACCCTTTCCTCTCGCATAGGAAGGTGCGCCCGGCGCCTCCCTCAGGACGGGCTCGGGGGCTCTCGTATGGAGGGCCTCTGACCTGACCAGCGCGACGAAGGAGGTGCTTGGGCACCACTTGGAGGCATGCTTCGATGTGTCTCCCCGCGAGCATGACGAACGGCGTGAGGCGCCAGGTGCGCGAGAGTTCATCACCAAGGTGATCGAGGAGCTTCAAGAGGCGTGGGCCATGCGTGGCGAGCGTCGCCCTGCACCACCCGGTGCAGCCCGCACCCCCTGGTGCAGGCGACGAGTTGCGTGTCTGTGTCAACATCTCGGGCCTCAATAGGGCTACGTCACAAGACCTCCTCTGGCCGTCACGCGTCGGTCGGAGTGGGGGCTACCCCTGCAGCTACGTCCGCATGCCATTTTGGCCTGCTGAATATGGGTGCCACGTACCAGCGCCTCACGCAGCGTACTATGGCGGATCACGAGGCCAGGCGCTTTGTGGTCATGTCAGAGGACGCGGCGGACACTCGCGAGCCCCCAGGGCCTCATGAGCTCCCCCGACCTCCGGAGCCGCCCAGCTCATGAGGAGCGACCTCCGCGGCGCGTGTCTTCAGCTACCTCGATGCTCCTACAGCAATGGTGCCAGGTGACTTTTTGGTTTGCTTAGTTGAGGGCTCCCCTCGAGCTGCATTGTCCTCGAGCTGTCAGGGACCGCTCCCCCTGGTTATATTGTTTCAATTCGTGTACTATGGATCAGATATGTTCTCGCGAGCTACTTTGGTTGTTAACCTTGCGTCCGGCCATGCCTTGCCTATGGAGTCACTTTTGCGGGCCCCGCACGTTGGCAGCTCTCCCCTTGAATGTCCCATGCGAGGGGGCTACCGGCACAACGCCTATGCTCGGGTCCGTCCCTGTAGCGCTAATAAATCTAAGAGACTGAGCTCTAGCTCACGGGCCGGCCCCGTGCACGTCACCTCACCAGGTCCTTAGTGCCTTCGCCTTCTCACGGAACGACCACGAGCAGATCAGCAAGCGCGCGTCGCCCCTTGTGTTTTCTGACTAACTAACCCGCAGGAGCCTCAGGAGACAAGATCTCGTGACCACGGCGCTCCGGTTCGCAAAAGGGTAAGTAAAGTCGCTCCGTACTCCGTGTGCCACCAGGTACAGCCCTTACCAAGAGTCTCCGCAAGGTGAGCCATTCCTCTTTTGCGCAAATCGCTTGCACGTGAAAAGAGGAGCCCCTGAGCATCGCGCCTCAGGAGCTCCTATTGGCTCTCGAGCCCTCACCCCCTGGCCTTGACCACGACATCGCGACCTGGCATACCAGTGGCGGCTGAGCCCCGCTCGAGGGCCGGGTCCTAAGGAAGTAGAGCATTATGATAGGCAAAGAAAGGGGAATCATCAGCTTCCCGGGGGAGCACAGGGAAAAGGGTGTGGCCCGTCGACGCTAGAGTTCGCTCGATTCACTCTTTGGAATATAATGGGCATCAGTTCCCTCACGCGCCTCTAGTGAGGCTTATTCTAACTTAATGCAGGACAGGGAACATGCACAGGGTCGAGAGTTTCAGGGAAGCTCGCCTCCGCGACGAAGGAACCACCACGAACCGCAACCTTGCCAAGCTAAGTTATCCTACACACACCAGCATGAGCCTTGCTGCTGTCGTTTTATTCTTTGACCACCTTGCTCGGGCAAGGGACCCCCCTCTTTAATCTTTCGATAGGCGCTTTAGCGCCAAGGGGGACCTCCTGAGCATCACACCTCAAGAGCTCTTACCGAACCTCGGGTCGCTCACCTCCTGGCCTTGCACACGGCATCGCGACCTGGTAGCGATGGCTGAAGCCCACCTGGGGACTGGGTCCTGCCGACGCAGAGAAACACGATGTCGCGAGACCAAAAAGGGGACCAATGCCCAAGCGAGAAACGCGAGCGTAACCAAGAACATAAGCCGGAAACATTAGAATAAAGGCGCAAGCGCCGTGGTTCTTACACGCCCTCTCGGGGCCCTTCATTGTTCTGATACAGAGAGTAAAGCAAAAGAAAAGACCGACATGGACCGCTGCTCAGGAGGAGCAGGCTCTGGCGTCGCATCCTCCTCCTAAGTCCGAGTGTGGCGACGCGGTGGCTCGGTGTAGTCGTCATCGCTTGAGCTTTCCCCGGGGAAGGTACCACCACTGCTAGAGGCGCCGCAGATAAGGCCAAGGGCAAGTTCACCGCCGAGGGCCTCGCCACCTCGTCGGTCCCCGTTCCCAGAAGCATGGTCACCGCCGCGGTTGCGACCCCTGGGGCAGCATTCCGGGCGTTCGCCGTTTTCTCCAAAGACCTTGAAGAAGAGCATCGACGCCCTGTCGTACCTGAAGTGGAGGGCATGCCTCCCCTCCGAGCTGCAGGCACGGGCGATCGCCCCCCATCCCCGGGTCATGAAGACATCGCCGGAGAAGATGGCCTCAACCTCCGCCTACGAAGCTTAGCTGTAGCAGCCATCGTGCTGTAACCATAGCTCGGCAGGCCCCCTCGCTGGTAGCTCCTCCTCCAGGGACTACGAGAGCCAGATCCAGGTGCGCGACGGTATCGCCGCCCACACCACAAACTCACGGGCTGTGACGCCAGCATGGGCCAACAGGCGAAGTGGCCGAGCGGTCGTCGCTTGCTCCCTCCTTGGCTTTGTCCTCCGCGGCCCCCGCGGCCGCTTCCGTGGGCGGGGCCTTGTGTGCGAACGGTTACGCCGGCGTGGAATCCTGGCAGAGCGTGTTCGCACCAGGGTAGGGCGGCTGCGGGCGCAGCAGTGGCCTTGCGAGGGCGGTCGCGTCTTTTCTTCGGCGGGAGCAACTCCGGCCCCTCCTTTGGGGCCTTGCCCTTCTCCTCGGCTGAGAACCTCCTCACTGGCGCCATGGTCGCTTCAGCTAGGTGGCGGCACGGCGGAGATAGGATAAGAGGGGACGACGAGCGAGAAGATGAAGACGGGCTGGGGGGCTCCGCCTCCCTCGCCCTCTTATAGGTGGTCGACGGCCTACCGGCGCCCCTCCACGTTCCGAGCGATGATGGCCCTGCTGCATGCACCAGGCAGTTGTCAAGTCGGGGCAGTTGCCGAGGCGATGTGGGTAAGTGGAGGCGTCTGCATCCTATCAAGCGCCACGTGTCAAGCCTGGCCCGCAAGCGATTGGGGCCCGCGGCGCTTCGCCCTTGCCCATTGGCTTCGCCTCGAAGCCAGCCCGAGCTCGCCTTGTGCCCGAGGGCTACTGTCGGCATTCTGGGATCGAGGGTACCCAGACCTGCCTGCCTGCGGCCCATAGCGTGGCTCCATCGATGACCCGGTATGGCCCAGCGGCAAGGCCACCAAGACAAGACCCTCGCGAGGGCCCCCTGGCCTCGCGAGGCGGATAACGCCGAGACCTCCAGAGGAGCGGCCTCCTCAGGCTGCCTCCCGAGGAGCGAAGATTTCTTTGCAGGTACCCAGCCTCCCGAGGCTGCAATGACGTGAGCCATGACGACCAAGGCCAGGCGGGCGCCAGCGGGCATAGAGGAGGCAGTTTCCCTTTCGGTGCTAAGGGAGCAAGGATAGGCGTGGGTTCCCGAGGAGTCCTCCAAAGGTTTCCATTCTGGTTCAATAGGATCAAGACCACGAGCTCAGCAGGACGGATGTCATCGCTGAGCCCACCGCTGCATCATGACCAGAAGCTTTGCAGGTGAAGACCACCTTTTGTCCGGATAAGATGTACTACTTGTCCCCTTTCAAATTGGCCACTGTGGGATCCCTTCCCGCCTAAGTTTTGAGGGAAGAGGACCAAGGCCACTATAAATATAGGTTAGCCACCACCATAGGAGGGGGTCGATCGATTCCACCCTCACCACTAAAGCCCTCGCATGGTCGCTCAAACCACTGTACTAGTTCATCCTCAACCTCCTCGTGAGGCTAATCCACCAAAAAGTAGGTGTAGGGTTTTACACCGCAAGGTGGCCCGAACCTGGGTAAACTGCCGTGTTCATCTTCTTCCCCGCTCGCACGGATCTGACGACGCTAGGATGTAGGGTGGTGAGCTAGTGACCGGAGAGGTTGAGATCTTCGCACACGCCCCAGTGTTCGAACCTTCTTGTGTCTGCGGAGCCCTGAATCCGACAACATCTTTTTTCTTTTGCATATCACCCAACTCAACGAAAGCATTTTGATGGGATGCGGCATCTTCACTAGGAAGGCCAGAAAATTGATCTTTCATAACAAGATTCATCAAAGCGGCATTAATTTCATAAGATTCCGCACTAGTGGTGGGAGCAATCAGAGTACTAATAAAATCATTATTCTTAGTATTGGAAAAGTCACACAACTTGGTATTTTCTTGAGACATCATGACAAAGCAAGCAATCTAGCACACGAGCAACCAAAAAGCAAATGAAAAGATGAACGGAAGAAGGGTGAATAAAAAGGCAAATCTTTTTGTGTTTTTCTAAAAACGTTTTAGAAGTGGGGGAGAGGAAAACGAGAGGCAAATGGCAAATAATATAATGCAAGAGATGAGAGTTTATGGTGGGTACTTGGTAGGCTTGATTCAGAACCTCCCCGGCAACGGTGCCAGAAATTCTTCCTGCTACTTCTTGAGCTTGCGTTGGTTTTTCCCTTGAAGAGGAAAGGGTGATGCAGCAAAGTAGAGATAAGTATTTCCCTCAGTTTGAGAACCAAGGTATCAATCCAGTAGGAGGTACACGCAAGTCTCCAATCCATGCACCTGCACAAACAATCAAACACTTGCACCCAATGCGATAAAGGGGTTGTCAATCCCTTCACAGTCACTTGCAAGGATGAGATCTGATAGAGATAGATATAAAAGATTACCAAAACGTAAAACAAAATAAAAGTAAATAAATTGCAGCAAGGTATTTTTGGGTTTTTTGGTTTATAGATCAGAAAATATATTATGGAAAATAGACCCGGGGGCCATAGGTTTCACTAGAGGCTTCTCTCTTGAAAGAAAGCATACGGTGGGTGAACAAATTACTGTCGAGCAATTGATAGAAAAGCGCAAAGTTATGACGATATCCAAGGCAATGATTATGAATATAGGCATCACGTCCGTGTCAAGTAGACCAAAATGATTCTGCATCTACTATTACTCCACACATCAACCGACTCCTGCCTGCATCTAGTATATTAAGTTCATAAGAACAGAGCAACTTTTTAAGTAAGATGACATGATGTAGAGGGATAAACTCAAGCAATATGATGAAAACCCCATCTTTTTACCCTTGATGGCAACAATACAATATGTGCCTTGCTACCCCTACTATGTCACTGGGCGAGGACACTACAAGATTGAACCCAAAACTAAGCACCTCTCCCATTGCAAGAAGAACCAATCTAGTTGGCCAAACCAAACCGATAATTCGAAGAGAAATACAAAGATGTCAAATCATGCATATAATAATTCAGAAAAGACTCAAATAATATTCATAGATAATCTGATCATAAATCCACAATTCATCGGATCTCTACAAACACACCGCAAAAGAATATTTCATCGGATAGATCTCCAAGAACATCGAGGAGAACATTGTATTGAAGATCAAAGAGAGAGAAGAAGCCATCTAGCTACTAGCTATGGACCCGTAGGTCTGTGGTAAACTACTCACGCTTCATCGGAAGGGCAATAGGGTTAATGTAGAAGCCCTCCGTGATCGAATTCCCCTCCGACAAATTGCCGAAAAAGGCCCCAAGATGGGATCAAACGGGTACAGAAGGTTACGGCGGCGGAAAAGTATTTTTATGGACTCTTCTGGTGGTTTGGGAATATTTCTGAATTTATAGGCCAAAAATTAGGGTTGGTAGACTCCGGGGGGGCCACAAGCCAGGGGGCGCCCCCCTAGGGTGCGCCCTGAGGGCTTGTGGAGCCCTCGGGACTCGTTTGACTTCCTCTCCAAGTCCTACGTGTGTCTTCTGGTCCAAGAAAAATCATCGCGAAAGTTTTATTCCGTTTGGACTCCGTTTGATATTCCTTTTCTGTAAAACTCAAAAACAAGGAAAAAACAGAAATTGGCACTGGGCTCTAGGTTAATAAGTTAGTCCCAAGATAATATAAAATAGCATATTAATGCATATAGAATATCCAAAACAGATAATATAATAGCATGGAACAATAAAAAATTATAGATACGTTGGAGGCGTATCAACCCCCCCCCCCCCACACACACACACACACATACACACCGATACATCGAACGCTCTAGTCATGTGTCCTTGCCACACACAAACTTGCCCTGTCCCCTCTGACGTTCCGGTAGGTCAGTCGCCCTATATCTTTGATGTGCGCATACACAATTTCGATGGCTCTCTTCATCGATCTCGCACCCACACACTTGATCCTCTCTTCGACTCTATCGATATCTATGACCCCTCCCTCTCTTCTCATGGATTGCCCCCTCTATATATGACATATCTAGGCCTCTATTTCACACACATTGCATGTGTCACATTTTTTTTGAGATATGATCGACACATATTCCCACAAATACACTTACAAAATCACCCCCCCCATAAAAAAACACTCACCAACGCACATGCCATCTCTCTAGGTTTGTATCTCTCACACACACCCACGTAGGTGGGGTGCGTGCACGAAGAGAAGAGGTGCACGCACGACACACGTACTCCCGTCTCTTTCCCAACCACACCCGCGCGGGTACACGGTGGAGCTCATTTGTATGAAAAGGCAGCTCATGTGGTAATTTGACACATGTACTGGCTGTCCACTTGATGGAGGATTGTGTACCATGGGTGAACAAACAAATTGTGACTTGACGTGTTATTTAAAACAAGATTTTATTCCTCGATGGCACACGTACAGAATATAAACCGATTGTTATGGAGAGAAAAAACAAAATCACTCCACTATACTATACTAGTAGACTGCCCGTGCGTTGCCACGGGCCAGGGAAAAATTTGTAAACAATGCTCAAGTTACCCTCCCCGAATGAAAACATTGCACACAATGTTCAACCAAAACACAAATGCAAGTATCTTCTCTCTATTCAAACAAACACCATGCACCCCATCTAGCCTCTGTTTTTTGTTGAACTTCTCCCTAGCCCTCTTTGTCCATACATAAACCATCCTCTCAATCTACATCCCCTTGATTATGCATGTGTCTCCTATGTCATTGTTTTGTTGTCTCGCTCTACTACGTATGTTAAAAATATGGCATATACAAGGCACCTCACCTTAGTAGAAATAGTAAGAAAATGTGGCATATGAACAATAAAACATTCTTTCCACCACATGTTCATTCACAAACTAATAATTCTCTGTTTATCTCTGGGATCTGCTTCAATTTCCACCTAAGATGCATCTCCATCACTTTATCTCACTAATACATATTTTCCTACGGACCTCAAATATACATACAAGAATCACACGACAAGGTTGCGTCATTGTCATTCCATCTCTTCTTTCACTTCGGCTCTTTTGGTCATTGCAACACCAGCGTGCACCGTCTTCACACTGCTCCAAATCTGCCCATGTTTCCATCCGGCTCCCCATTTTTTCTCTAAGTCAGCCATGTCGTAACAAATTTGTACTTTCAGCCTCAGAATTTCATTGTTTGGAATGAGGAGGGATTTCAGAGTTCACTTCTCTAAAAGAGAACACAACACATATTGATACAGATTAGTGATGAACAAAAAATTGCTTCCATAGATGTAAATTACTTCTGTATGAAAATATATTTTGTTTCAAATGTTGATACTCCTTGCTTTTGGAACTTTAGTTTCCTTCATATGGTTTTTTCACTTCCTTTTTTTGGATGGTAACTGTTTCGGGTCAAATTACTTCTATGGAAACTAAATATTGTTTCCATATGGTTAAATTTTGTTTGTTTGGACTGACCACAGAAAATGATTCCTTGAATTGGCAATCGCTTCAATGTAGTACTCCCTCCGTCCCGCAATAAGTGACTCAAAAATGACTCAACTTTGTACTCCTTCCTTCAATTGGAGTATCTGTTTTCCTTTCTCATAGGAAAGGAGAATGCTTTAATTTGTTACAGAACAAAATTGAGATTGCTTTATTCTTTAGTTAAAATTGGCGCCACAAATATGTTTCATGGAATCTGAGAATTGTTCCAAACATATCGATAAAGTGCTTCCAATCACTACTGGAATCAGCTGCTTTGCCGTCTACCATAGCAGACGGCAAAGGCATGCTTGGCGGACGGCAAAGGCTTTGCCGTCCGCTAGCAGACGGCAAACACTCCGGCTGAACTGATGCCGGTAAAGGCCGCTTTGCCGTCTGCTGGTGGACGGCAAAGAAGGAAAGTTCTTTGCCGTCTGCTAGCAGACGGCAAAGCTTGTGGATGGCACAAAAAAGGTAACAGCCCCGTTAGGGGGCTAACGGCGCTCTTTGCCGTCTGCCAGCAGACGGCAAAGAACTTTGCTTCTTTGCCGTCTGCCAGTAGACGGCAAAGTTGCCAAATAGGCCAGCCCCTTGCTTACAGGTAGCTGCCACGTGGCCTCTTTGCCATCTGCCAGCAGATGGCAAAGTGCCTATATTGCCCCATTTAATTCTGCTTTTTCTTATATCAATTCATTTTCACAGAAAATCAAACACATATATATATATATATATATATATATATATATATATATATATGACCAATATAGGATATCCAACACATATTACCAATAGTCATGAACACATATATATCCAACACATATCCAACACATGTTACCAATAGTAGCAAGTTTCATCCATACATATACATAGTTTCATCAATATTACACAGTTTCATCCATAGGTAGCAAGTTTCACAAAGTCAGAACAAAAACTAAAGACAAGCACTAAAAGAGTAAATTAAAAACTTTATTAATAATTGGAATAGGTAATACAAAGTCATATTATAAAGAATCAGAAATGACCTAAAACTAAATATCTATTTTCCTAAAAACTATCTTATTACTAAGTTTTTTTCTGGATCTTCTTCTTTTCTTCCAACCTGCATAACAAAAACACTAAGAAAGATAGAATGGGTTAGGAGTAGAAATGTAGCATTCCACTTGGTGAAATGCAATGTTGTAGGAGCTATTCCTTGAAATCAAGACTATCTCAGTCAGGATTTCTAAATACCAAATGACCTTATTTCAGAAAAGCCAAATAGAGGAAAACCATTATCAAGAGCCAAATCAGAGAACCAGCCAAGAGCCAAGTCAGGAAGCCATCAACTACCATATATCAAAGATCATTAACAGAAATAGCTCCAAAGGATTAAGCCCAACTAAAACTAGTGTTTAGAGCCAATGATTACACTCTACCACTACAACCAACTTTTGTCCAGTGACAATGAGATATGTCACTGAGCAATTCAAAACGAAGCTCCAGGAGGAGATATACATCAAACCAGCCGGCCAGACCAAGTCCCAAGCCCAATGAGACACTCAGCAGCTTACTAGATAACTAGAAGACCTCAAGGTATACTTGAGGATTGTGTGCTCAGCTAGCCTGGAGATGCCAGGGCTAGATCATCACAGCACAGGGATAGCCACATGTAAATTAAGCCTAAGAGAAGGGGGCTCAGACCAGCATCACTGCCCAAATCAGATGTAGTATCTGTCTTATCAGTAGAAAACTAGGAAGTAACAGCCAAAACCAAGTATAGCATCTGTTCATAGGCTATTAGAAAGAGACCAATAGGAATAGCCAAACCAAGTGGTATCTGTTCATATCAGTATTAGAAGTAAAACAACTAAGAACAAGTGAGTATATGTTCATGAGTAAAGTAGCTATAGCATAGAAGAAATAGCAGGGTAGCACCCCAAATGATTATCTGCTTTTGCAGAACACAGCACCACACTTGCACCTGGTATTTTTCTGCAATTAGGGCACTGCACCCACAAGCACAGGGGGCTAGTACCATTATAAACTGCTACTGCAAGTAATAGCAGCAACAACAAATAACAACAGAAGTGATAACTAATTTCCAAAGGTTAAACAGACCAATGGAAAAGAAAATGTAACACTAGAGATTCAGTTAACTGAATTAAGTTACCATCAACAGCTAGTGAGATAGCTAACAGTAGCAACAAAAAAATACAGGGAGAGATCCCAGTCCAGTAGAGCACAGGTTAGCCACCGATTTAACAACACAGTCAGAGCTACCACATATGCACAGGAGTACATCTACACACATGAACAACTACTGACCATATTAGCCAATCCAGGAGCACATATGTAAGCAGATACACATAAACAGTCATTGACCAAAACCCTGACACAACAAGAATCCATCACAGAGAGCTCCAACACAAGTTGATGCTCATCTGGAGCATCTAGCAGCAGCTAATAGAGCTTCACATCCAACTAGATCAAGAGCTAAAGCTATGCATTAGAGAGATCAGAGGAGGGGAGTAAGGAGAAGCTCACCAAGAGGAGTTGTAGCCGAAGCAGGATGCAGCCACACCATCACTATGGTGTGACCAGCAGCACAACCAACACCACCACGGCGGCGCCAGCGAGAGCACGCAGCACGGAGGTGGCCAACCCAGGGGCACCGCAGCACGGAGGCGCCAACCCAGGGGCACCCCCGCGCCACAGCACGCCCAGCACCACCGGAGCACCTCACGGCCACCGGAGCCCCACCGGAGGCGAGAACCACCCCAACACCGAAATCCTAGCAGAGAGAAAACCGAAGGGAGCGACCACAGGAGGCAGGGAAAATCAGATCGAGACGGAGGGATCGATAGAGCTCGACGAGAGGAAGAGATGGGTAGCCAAGGTGTCACCGGAGACTGTCGGAAACCGCCGAAATCGGCCGGAAAATGTGGCGGCAGCAAAGGGGATCGGGAGACAGAGAGAGAGAGCTGAGCGGCGGGGGCGCCGGGCGGCGGTGGCTCCGGGGCCGCAGGGCTCCGGGACGGCGGGGTGGTGCGGCGGGGTGTCCGGGCGGTGGCAGTGTCCGGGCGGCGGCGGTGCTCGGTGCGGCGGGGCGGGCGCGGGTGAGGTGCGATGCGGGAGAGCGAGGGGAGAGAGAGGGGTGGGGCCGGGCGGAGAGAGAGGGGAGAGAGAGAGGAGGTGGGGGCAACTGCTTTTATTTTTACCTGCAAAAAAAAAAGATAGCCCCACCTCTTTGCCGACTGCCAGCAGATGGCAAAGAATCTTTGCCATCTGCTAGCAGACGACAAAGAGCCTAGCTAGTGGGGTGGGGCCGGAGGGAACGGCCGTTAGGTTGGCCACTTTCTTTGCCGTCTGCTAGCAGACGGCAAAGAAAGTGGCCATTAGGTTGTTCTTGTTAGTGGGCTACCCTCCCTCTTTGCCGTCTGCTAGCTGACGGCAAAGCTTCTATGCCGTCCGCTAGCAGATGGCAAAGAGTTGGCTGACGGCAAACATGATCTTTGCCGTCAGCTCTTTCTTTGCCGTCAGTTTTCTGTAAGCTGATGGCAAAGACCTTCTTTGCCGTCTGCTAGCAGACAGCAAAGAACTGGCAGACGGCAAATTCCCTGATTCTAGTAGTGAATGAAGTAAAAATTGGCAATCTGAGGATTTTGCATTGAACCTCTTCTAAAATGGTGATGAAAGAGCACACATGTTGAAGATAAGTTTAGCCTTAATCTAATCGAGAAACAACTATTTTTCATACCAGACAAGCAACTACTCCTCTCTGACTCAATGTGCCACACCATTCACTCACCGGTGTAATCCATACACATGTTTAGTACCTTTTGAATTTTATGCTCCCGCTTCTCCATGTGTCAACTCCTTTGTTCCTTGTTGACCCTAGCTTGTCTTGATACAACATCAAGCAACAACAAAATATTACACCTGATACGACATCAAGCTATACAGGAACTATTACACCACCCAAATTATTGAAGCTTCAGAATTTGTGTCTGGGTACATGCCTAATAAACTGGAAGAAAACCAAAAGATACTTAACAATATGAATCAAATTAATAATTCAGGTCGTCTCGAAGTTCAAAGTGTTTTTTAGTATGTTAGATGCCCATGCATTACCACATGCCTTTTAGTGTATTGTTGTATGATCAAATGTCGTATAAGACTATGCCAGCACCTCGCAAGCTATATGGATTGAATCAGCGAGCTAAAAACTCATCAAGAAGCGAATCAGTTACATGCCTACGGAAGTGAAGATTCAAGTTGAACCTGCAATAGTAGAAGCATTTACAGTCCCCTCAATATGTGATCATACTGAAACTGGATGTACCTAAGACCATTTTCAGTGCATAGCAATATAAGGTTACTACTTAAGTTTGCTCACATAATATTTTCATAGCATATAGTACAAAGTAGTGATTGACTGGTTATGTGTAGATGTAAGACAATTGTGCATGCATATTACTCTAAATATTCGAATGCCCACAATGGAAAAAATCTGTTAATTCAATGGAAATAGATTTATCCAACAATATTTTTACCATTATCAATCTGCACAGTAACTTGCAACTGATAACGAAGACATATCCCTGAGATGACCTCCAAATAAGTCACCTGCTTCCCTTAAAAAATTAATCAACATACTCTCCCACATATCGTCTCACAGGCATTACGAAGCTAGCGCTCTTTGTTTGTCCATTCGAGACCACAAGAAATTCGCATTCGAGACCACAAGAAATTCCTACAATGTTGAAGCAGTGGCTGAACCTTGCAACACGAGCATCCAAACATAAATAAATGACAAATAAAAATGCAGAGGAAATATTTCACAGAAAGGAGGAGTAACAAATTTGAATCTAGTTCACCATCTTGCTGGTACATATGCTACAAAAGGAAATATTTCAGAACTGTAACTTGGCAAGTTGTCATTTTTTTAACACCATATACTATTATGATAAACCACAAAAGGTGGAACAAATGGCTGTCCTTATTTTCAGAACCCTACACTTGATAAAGTATATTGAATATCCAGATAATCATACATTTAACTAAAGTCCAGGGATGCATAAGGAGCAGCAAGAATCAAGTGTGTCAACCTCAGGATCCCCATGGCTCTAAAGTAATAAATTTTAAGGAAGCGCCTGAATTATTTGTACGGCGCATCTGACAGAGGGTTGGTCACCATCGAATAGGTAACTATGCTTAAAGAAAAGTGCCTAACCTATAAATCAGATTACCTGAATTAGTAGCTGGAAGAACTCTGCCCTATACTATTATACAGCCTAAGCACCAGATTGACACCTAAGAAATGGATATCCAGTGTCCATATTTCCCTATCTGCAGTAGAAGATAAAATTTAATCAAATCGAAGGTACCCGTGCATTGCAACTGGATGACAAAATAGACACATGGGTATACTTCGATAAAAGAGAGCATCATGCATATTCTGCATACAACTTTATTTTAAACAAAACATAGTCGTGGAAATTGCTAAGCTACTGGCTATGTCCTGAATATACTGAAATTGACTTCAGTGGATTAATGGCTTCAAGGTGGGCAAGATCTGCATGTTGATCCAGCACAGAAAAGTCATTTCCCCTAATATTTGATAGAGACAAAGGCACCGACACAGGATCATGGCAAAGCAAAATCCATTTTTATAACCAACAAGAAATAAAAAAACAAATTATTGGTGCTTCCTTTCTCTGTAGTTCTGAACCACTACTTGCATTGTGTGGATAATAGGTAACTTACATATAACAAGAACGCTTTCTAATTTGGAAGTATATGATATAACATGGACAATAGTGTTCTCTCAAAATCTGTAGCAATCAATGGAAAGAAGTAAAAGCTAATCTCCTAACACTACAATATTCTCAGGTATGTATAGAGAATAGGGGTCATCTTACTATGCCAGGTACAAAATTGATAGAGACAATGGTACTGCTAGTAGTCATCCATTTAATGCTGCTATAGAAAGACCACCAATAGGCACCCCTCAACTATACTGAAATTTTCACTCATAAATCCAGGGCTAGTATGCCTATAAAAGTGTTAGTAATACTTCAGGTAGTCTTCTTTCCTTTAGCTGGGATTTGGAAAATGCCAATCAGACTCTGAGCATAATAGAGATTGCATTACACAAATAAACTATTGATTTTGGTGGAAATGGTTCTACTTTTTCTATAGCAGCAAAACCAATCCAGAAAACCGGCAACCACCTGGCCAGGAAAGTTCTTGTGCAACAGAGAAGCACGCGGGCAGTTGGAGGGTGAAGGAGCCATGAGGAGGCCAACAGAGGTCACAGAAGCTGCAGGGCAGTGGCGCTAGACAGTGTTTAAGGATGAATACCGCGTAGACATCCGTGGAGCCGGCGGGGTCGCATGCCATAGCAGAAGGTGGATTCTTTAACATTTCTCTTTACCTTTTAGAATCGTCAACAATGACAATAATGTTGAAAGAATTAGCATAAATAAATTAGTGATACTAAAACCATGATGGCGTGATTAGTTAAACCATTACCGCTCATTCTCACCTTACTGACTCATAATAATCAAGCCTAAAAACCATGATCTGACCATGGACAAAGACAAAGACAAAATGGCCAAAAAATATATAAATAGAGCTGTAGCAATATTTTTTGGATATTAACAATATGACTTTAAGGGGGAAAATCCTCACTGAACAATAAGCTCCCATTGCTAATCTAATAAAAATAATTGATCAAAATATGCAGGTTTGGCCCCTATCCCAAAGCTACTACCTAATGTGCCTTAGTGGAATATAGTCTGCCGCAATCAAAAGATAAAATAAACAGCAGCGAAATTGCATTAGGGAGGTTCATTGCGCACATACCAGATGTACTCGGCGACGACCACGGTAGTCTCAATGGCGAGGGCCAGAACCTTCAACCCAGATGCTCCTCCCGACGCCCCACACCCTTGCTGCCGCCGACTTCGTGTGGATGGCTTACTTGTCCTACACCATGAATTGGCACTGACAAAGATTTTACTTTTAGGAAACAAATTTACCCTAATGTGAAAGCACTGTAATTATGCGGCATAGTAGGACATTGACTTTATGCTTGCAGATTTATCACCTCTAGCAATGGTTGCCAAATTGCCACAACGATAGAGCCCCAACCAGATTACTGATCTATCTTAACTCTCAAGTATTAACTTATTAAATGTACAATTCAGATGCAAGTGCAGTAGATTACTGCAGTTTAGCACTAACTGTACAACCAACAATTCAGATTTCAGAGGGCAAGCACTGTAGAATTGCATATGCTACCTTCACATCGGGTCCATGAGGTGTCGTGCAGCCACTGTGCGAAACCGACAAGCTCAGCCACAGTATGGAGCACACTTATCTCCAAATCCCGACAATCAACATCATCGCCACACTGGAAGATGCCAAGGCAATTCTGAACCTGACGTCCTGACCCGATGGCTTACGATTTTGCTGTTCTTTAATCTCTACATCCCAAATCAACTCTGGATCAACCAAAACAATAAAAAAACATTAGTAAGTACTAAAAGGGAAATTAATGGCCGAATTTGGATATTTCTACATGCATCAGACATGCAAAAGTACTGATTCTAGGCACATGAATCGTACATTTGCGTGCTTGCACGGATTGGTTGCATCAAAGATAATTAAGCTCTCAGTGTTAGCAAGTATAATGCTTAAATACTGGCAGAATCATGTTCCTCACGCATGGTGTTGCAATATTGCTTTTGGCATCTAGCTCGTCTTCCCATCGTCCTGCACACATGCTAGTTCAACCAAAACAGCCGAGATGAGACAGCAAGGAAGCGGGTCAGTGTTGTACCTCAAGGAGTTTCCTTCTGAACAAATTCAGCAAAATAGATTACCTGGCATATAATCAGCCAGTCGCTCCCAAGGTCCAAAGGCACAGGAGACGGCGACCGGGACCTTCGCAAGAGGCCGGTCGTGGTGGCGGTCAGACGTCGATCCCGCAGCTCAGCAAAAGGCGGCCATGGCTCGCGAGGCGCACGTGCGCAGTGCAGTCAGGGCATCACGCTCGCACCACAAACGACCGGCGATGGACCAGAGTTGGTGGAAGGAGAGGGCCATGGATCGGGGCGAGCTCGGGCGGCCGCGGATGAACAAGGGTTGGAGAGAGAAGGAGGAGAACGGAGAGGAAACAGGAGGCACGTAGGTTGCGCGAGATCGCCGGTGTGGCCCTCGTCGGCGGCGGGGCTCCCGGCCAGATCTACGTATGGTGGGGTGGGGGCTCTGGCAGGAGGTAGGGAGACGGAACCGCCCCGCCGCTGCCGTCCCTGGGCGCGGCGCGGCTTCGCCGGCCGGCCCTCCGGCAGCGGCGTTGCGGGGAGCGGTGGGGGCGGAGCGGGCCTTGGGCGGCAGCGCGGAGCGTGGCGGCTGGGCAAACCCTAGCGTTGTTTGAGATCGAGGGGAGCCTCGTTCCCGTCGGAGCTCGAGGGGTTTTTTTTCGTAGGTCTTTTTTCGTAGATTTTTTTTCGCTGGTTTTTTTTCGTTCAGGCATGCGAGTGCGAGGCGTGTGAGGGATGGGAGGCATTGCTCTTACATGGTTTTGGTTGGGTTTTTTTGGTATACGGGGAGGTGGGAGGGAGGACAAAAATAAACCAGGGGAGGTGGGACGAAAATTAACCAGCGAAGACTACCAACTGAGACATTAGGATTAGAGATACCACTTTTCAAAAAATCTTCCGATTCAGCGATTTATCGCTACTCTTGGGTTGACCGATAAGATTTTATCTTATCTTCATCGTTTATCCTTTGGGCCGATTTATCGCTCTGAGAAGCGATTTATTGGGAATCTACTGATAAATCAGGCCTATTCTTAGCACTATGTTTGCAAAAACTACGTTTATTTGTGTTTTGTGGACCTTGTTACGCAATATGTACCGTTGTCCTATTTTGTTTGTCATTTTCAATGATTCAAAGACTAGGAATCAAGGTAACACTTCAGTCCAATATTCTTTTGGTGTTGAATATAGCATATTTTAGTGTTGGGTACCTGGAATTTACAAAAAAATGTCCGATTAATAGTCGACCGATAAAATTGATTAATCGGCCGATTTTTGATTAATCTCTAATCTCCAGCTAACCGAGACACTAACGATAAGCGATATCCTCAACATTGCTATATACACTATATAATATAGGCAGGATCTTCAATGCTTGCTTTCTGGGATCGGTCTCTTCTACTCTCTCACACAAGTTGGCGGTGGCCACTCTCTCTCTCACTGCTGGTCCCTGATCCGGCCAGATCCAGTCCGCCGGCGGAAAGGGATGATGCGCAACGTTCCTTCGGTCGCCGGCGTCGACGCAGGAAACCCACTGCCAGCGTGTCCTGATCTGTGGTACCCGCTGTTCTCTCTAAGCAAGCTCTGGCATGGTAGTGCCTTTGCCCCTTGCTCACTGCCGCAGTATGGGCAGATCCCGCCCGCCGCCGCCCTCCTGGTTACGTCCCGACGACCCTCAGGTAGAGCTTCCTCTGGAATCAGCCTTGCTCCCCCGCCCATCTTCCCACGTCGCTGCATGTGGATCTTCTCCAGTTATTTGCCTAAAACGTACTGTAGCTCGGCAGGCCTACTTTCCATATTTCATCAATAGTGCCACCATTATTGCAATCACGGTTATTCAATATCCTTGTCAACAAGAATGCTCAGCTCCATTTTAGTGCAAATGCACAAAATGATGGGATGATGCATGCATCCAACTGCTACATGTCTTGGCGAGCATCAACGAGCCGCGTGAAAATGGCTACCAACATGTCCACCGTGGCCAGGAAATGAAAGCATGCTTAGGGACCTGATCGATCATTTTTTTTATTTGTACACCTTATCATAACTTTGTCTTAAGTTGTGAAGTAAATATTGGGTCTGATATGTGAATCATTGATATGCATTAGCATGCATGTTAGTTTCCTTTGTATTTGTTGGAATGTTGTAAAAAGAAAACCTTCAAGGCAAAACACATGAAAGAAAAGTTGAAAGCTTTGTAGCATTGTACTAGTATAATTTTATCTCGCTGAGAAATTACATTTACTAGCATAGTATATATAAATAAATGCTGAAAGGTCAATAGCATTGTGAGAAACCATTCTAGGAGCACAGAACTTCCTTTCCTCGACATGTGGGACATCCAGCATCCGGGTCCACGTGCCATACACCAAATTATGAGTGCACAACCGCAAGGAATACTACTAATGAGCTGTCACATCTCAAAGCCACACCTTTCCAATAGTAAGTTGGACGCATGAACAACATATCATTTCACACATCGTAGAATCCTCTCATAATAATTTTCCAAGAAAAACACCACACCTGAAGATTGGACGGTACTATTGCAGCAAGGCATATAATCCTTCTCCGAAACATCAAGTATGGCCGTATAGGGATGGTTCCAGAAAATAATATTCCCTCCCTTTCGGTTTATGGGCCTCAATTCCAAATCTAAGCCAAGCAATAAACTAGTACTAGTACTAGATAGTGAGTGTTTACTACTGTATCATGTACTCCCTGCTTTCCTAAATATAAGTCTTTTCAGAGATTTCAATATGGACTACATACGGAGCAAAATGAGTGAATCTACACTCTAAAATACGTCTATATACATCCGTGTGTAGTTCCTAATGGAATCTCTATAAAGACTTACATTTAGGAACGGAGGGAGTATGTACTAATTGCAACGCATGCATGTGTTAGCAGTACAATGACCACGTATGAATTTGATGGTACGATTTGTGTAAGTTACATGTCATATTATTGCTCTAACATGTGGTCAAAGTTAGCCTCAAAAATGCATTTTAGACCCTATATGGATTGAGGGAGTACATGCATTGTTGAGTTTTCTCTTAATCCTTGCATGCAACATTTTTATTGAAGCTTGAAATGTGAAAATGTGAATGGGAGGGACTACTACAACCCTTCCAAAAGAACTGTAGTACTAATGGTATCGTACTCCCTCCGTTCACCATCTCACGTGCTCAGTACTTTTGCGAACTATGGAAGTAACAAATTTATTCCACCACTCAGCATCTATTACTTCAGACTACCTGATGTACTACTTTGTAAGGTCTCTGTGAATAATCAATAAAATGGCTGCATGCATCGCCCAAATGCAGAGGCCAGGGGTAATCCTCCTTTTCAAAAAAACTCAGCATCTATTATGGTTAGGGAGATTTCAGATTGAGCCATATAGACTGGAAAGTAGGCACATCCACAATGTATGCTTTTTGTTGCCTCTAAGCCCTCTCTCTCCTCTTAGAGGCAGCCTTTATACATGAACTGCCTCTAACAAAAAAATTGGCAAGCATCGCCTCTAACCTTAGAGGCTACCTCTAACAATTTAACAATCCATCTGGTCCCACTTGTTAGGCTTAGGAAGCATAACAAAGTACAAGAGAAATATTAATGATTGGACAAATGTGGTGCTAATCAATACTTTTTAAATTTCTGCTAGGGCCCACCTTAGAGGCTGGTTAGAGTCTCTATACATTGTGGTTTTTTCATTTGATAAGAGGCAAACCATGTGGGGCCTACCTTAGAGGCAAGGTTGCCTCTATACACTGGAGATGCTCTGTACTACTTTTTATGTGTCCCGTCAACTCGCAGAACGAGGAGAAGCTTGCTTAGTATGCCCTCTCCCCCGCCCATGGGCGCGGTGGCTCGCAGAGTCGCAGGACGAGGAGAAGCTTGCTTACTACGCCTACGCCCGCTCCCTTGCCCACACGCGCGGTGGCTCGCAGGACGAGGAGAAAATTTTACTACTCCCTCCATTAGGTCCCTACCTTGGTTAGAGATATTATCATATTGTTTGAAATATATGTCTTTTAGCTGATTTCAATATGAACTACTAGTACATACTCCAAATACTGATGTATATAGGCATATTTTAGAGTGTAGATTCACTCATTTTGCTCCGTATGTAGTCCATATTGAAACAGACATAGTAGTACGCACTCTCTCTCGCCCCTCGCCCCTCGCTCCTCGCCCACGTGGTGGATGTGCAGCAATTCATTTGGTGTCAGATAGCCAGCGCCATATACTGTAGTACCATCATTGCTCGACTTCCCAAAGAGGCGAGAAGCCAAGCGCAAGGTTAATATTTTTGAGATGCCAAGCGCAAGGTTTACATAGGAGAACGAGTAGTAGTACTACTAGTAGTATGTACTGTATGAGGAAGAAAGCAACAAGAATGTATGTTTTGCGTGACAGTCTCTTCTTACAGGACGTGCTAGACCTAGTGGACCTCATTGTTGCAATGGGAGTATCATAGATGGCACGATTCAGAGTGGTGGGCAGTGGGAATAATATTTGGAGCTGCTTAATCTTAAACCCCATGAAGAAGTCCCATCAAAAGGAATAGCCATCCTCTACACATGCTCCTATGTAAAATGAGCAAATGAGAGAAAAAGAGAAAGAGACAAAGTAAAAAAAATAACCAGCCTTAGAGCCAGCCCTATTGTATCAGTGAATGATATTTCTATGTCGTGATTCACATGGATATTCAACGAGGAGTGAAATGATGGCTGCTTCCTCAGTCAAACATAGGGAAAGGTTGGCCTCATGATTTGACGGCTCATTAGTCATTATTACTACATATACTGTCGGTGCAACAGACCCTGGGTCCATTGCACAGACAGTGCACAGGCCAGAGACAAGATTACAAGACCAAGATTAGACCAAACAAGGAGGATCAATTCCTTTGAAGGATCTAAATGCAAGTCGAGAAGGCCAAGGTGAGCCAGAGGAAAAAGGCATTGCTAAGGGAAGGACCTACCTTGCCGGGCAGGCGAGCCCAGCAGGGTGGGGTCTTGCCCCGGAAGCAAGCTCCCAGATCATCCCGGCAGGCCTGCCGGGGCTGGTGGAGGCAAGCCACCCTACCGCTCCACCTCACAAGCGACGCAAGTCATTAATCAAAGCGGTGTTGAGCTCCAAGGTGACTAAGTGGCTGCTTTTTGCCACATGGCAGCCACTTCCTACAGCAAACACCTCCATATGACACCCGTCCTGAGACGTGCCGAACGAGCAGGCGCGAAGCTGTCAAAACAGCCCGGCAGGGCCTGCCGGGCGGGCTGTGATGTGACATTGAGTGGCGCATTTAATGTGCTCTGTCAGCCTGCAGAATTAGGTATGATAGCACTGTTAGCTATCTAATCAGTACACAAAGACTGATTTGCCACTGTGGTGACCCCTTAATCTATAAAGGGAGACCCATGGCGACCGTAGAAAGGGGCTCATGGCCCCATAGGTGCCCGTGTGATCTCAACCGTGCTGCGTGATGCTTCTCCGCTCTTTGTGCAACATGCCCATCCCCCCGCCGAACCAAAAGGGGCTCATAGCCGCATAGGTGGCCGTGATTTCCCACAACATCTTTGGCACGCCAGGTAGGGGGATCACTTGCACGAAACCGAGAGCGTACGCTGCGCGTCATCTTCATCAACATTTTCGTCGTCGACGGCGTCATCGACTATGGCGCCCAAGAGGAAGCCCAGAGCTGCAAATCACCCGTCCACCTCGAAGGCTCCACCGCCCGCGATCGCCGATGTCGCAGGGAATGTGGGGGCTCGCGAGGGTGTGGATGCTGCGGAGGACGTGGTCGGCGCAGGCGGCGCCGTCACCACCTCCCCCACGGCCGAAGGAGGAATGGGAGGTACCGGGGAAGGGCAACATCAGCAACATCCCAACGGCCATGCTCCATGAGGTACGGATGGAGGGATCATTCCGCCTGAACCCCTTCTCCTCGCCAATGAGCACAGCCGCAGTGATGATGCTCATCCTGGGGCGAATTGCAACCCTCCGGTCGCCCCCACTACGGGTGCGACTGCAGGGCACACGCCACCCTCGAGGCGGGCTGACCCAGCTACTGTGCCCAATGGAGCCGCTGGCCCTCAGGCGCCTCCGCCACGTCACCATGCCGTCCAAAGTGCTGGTTCGCAGCAGTAAGGACGCGGCGCGGTCGCCACCGGCAACGTCAGGAGCCGAGCGACACTACGATCTACATCGTCATCACCTATGCCAAGCACTACCTCACAGGCCATGGCGCGAGCCCAACTACTATTGAGATTTCCACCGGCGGCAGACCAAATGGATGAGTGGCGAGCCACCATCCAAACTCTGATTGGTTTTGCCGAGGCGGAAGGATCACAGCGGGCCGGACCGCCACGGCCTTCCCAGGCAGCAACGACGGCTCGTGCGGCTAGTCGTGCGGGAGGGGCACCCTCACGGTGCATTCCCCACCACGGCAAGCCGCTCGGGAGCCACAAAACCAAGCACCCGATGACGTCTCGATGGCCTCGTCAGACCCTCGAGCGCGTCAAGGCCGACAGCGTGCCCCGGAGGGCAGGTGAGGGGAAGGCCCGCGCGTCATCGACGAGCGATGCCGCGACAACCCCCGCCGGTCCAATGGGTACGATGACCACAACGTCGATGAGCCCGCGCTCGGAGATGGCGGGTGCCTACCTTTCGAGGTTGGGTACCCTGCCTTCACCCGTGAGCTGCGGCAAGTCCGTTGGCCATCCACTGGCACGTTCAAACCAGAGATACCCGAGAAGTATGATGGGAGACTAAACCCGGCAGAGTTCTTGAGCATCTACACCATCGCTGTTCAAGCTGCCGGGGGGAAGAGATGAGAAGGTGTTCGCCAACTACTTCCCTTTGGCCCTCAAGTCAAATGTGAAGTCCTGGCTGATGCACCTGCCGGAGAACTCCATTTCGACCTGGGCTGACCTGTGCCACGAGTTCATTGGTACCTTCACGGGCGGCCATCAAGAACCAGGGCAGCCCAGTGACTTGCAGCTTCTCCAGCAGAAAGAGGGAGAAACTCTACGGAAGTACTTGCAGAGATTCAGCCGAGTCCACAGAAATATCCTAGATATCCACCCAGCTGCCGTGATAGCTGCCTTCCAATCCAACATGCACAACCGCAGGATACGTTCCAAGATGAACGTTCGATTACCCAAGATTGTGAAGGAGCTCTACACTTTGGTGGACAAATGTGCTCGGGTGGAGGAGGGGAGGAAACTTCCTGGAGAGGAAGATTGCGTCGACATCGACTCATAAGATGACGATGAGACCATCAGTAAGAAGAAGAAGAACAAGAAGCGCAAGGATAAGATAGTGATGACTGCTAAGGGGTCAGCACGCCTAGTACCGGCAAGAAGGCCAAGGCTGAAGCCCCCGGCAAGGAGGCTACCGCATGCGCTGACTGCCGGGAGGCGGCGGCTGTCGAGAAAGCTGGGAAAAGTGATGGGTCGTACTGTAAGATTCATCGGACCAAGGGCCATGATCTCCAGGAGTGTCATCAGGTTGAGCAGCTCGTCAAGAGGCAAAAGGATGAGTATGAGAAGCACGATAAGGAAAAAGGTCAGAATGGCGCTGGCGGGAAGGGCCGTGGTGGTGAAGCAAATCTCCCCGGCAAGGCTCCTCGGAACCAAGGGAAACCCACCAAAGGCCGAGAGAAGGAGGATCGCAGTAATGAGAGAGATGGAGGGAATGAAGAGGAAACCAGCGAGCAGGAATACCAGAAGGCCACTGACGCCCTGTGCATTGACGAGGGTGCATCTTTGCACACCTCTCATCGCCAACTTAAACAGTGGGTGCGTGAAGTCAATGCCATGGAGCCAGCGGCAGGTTCTCGGAAGCCGCTCAAGTGGTCACGCACGCCCATCATCTTTGATGAACAGGACCACCCCGACCGCATTACTGCGGTAGGGTGCTTGTCGTTGTTGGTCTCGCCAACAATTCGCAACCTCAAGGTCACAAAGATGCTGGTTGATGGCAGGGCCGGGTTGAATCTAATTTCCCCAAAGGTTATCAGCAAACTCCAGATAGCAGAGGAAGAACTTAAGGCCACAGGCACATTTCAAGGAGTCAATCCCGGCAGGAGTCGTCCTAAGGGAAAGGTTACGTTGCTAGTGACATTTGGAGGAGAGTTGAACTACAGGACTGAGAAAGTTGTGTTTGACGTGGTTGACCTCCCCCTGCCGTACAACGGGATCCTTGGGCGCCCGACCCTGCCCAAATTCATGGCAGCATCCCATTATGCCTACAACACCTTGAACATGCCAGGGCCGATGGGCGTCATTTCCGTTCAGTCGGACAAGAAAGATGCAATTGTTTGCGTGGATAAGATGTACAGGGACGCGGTCGCGGCAGAGGTCGCGGAAGCCACAGTTCCCACCAAGGGAAAGCATAGCAGAGGCACTGGCAAGGGACCCGGGAAGTGAACCTCTGCGAAATGTGCCACGCCCGTTGATGACATACGAAAGAGTTCCAACAGCAAGAGATCCAAGGCTGCTCCACCCCAAGTGAAAAAGGTCATGGCAGGGCTGGCTGGCGCTGACGGTACTTTCACTATCAGCGCCACCCTTGATGACAAATAGGAAAGCGCGCTTGTTGCCTTCCTGCGGATGAATATCGATGTGTTTGCCTAGTGTAGGATCGAAAGTAGGTCTAGAGGGGGGTGATTAGACTACTTGACCAAATAAAAATCTAGCCTTTTCCCAATTTTATGTCTTGGCAAATTTTAGCAACTTAGCACAAGTCAAGCACTCAACCTACACATGCAATTCTAAGAGTGTAGCAGCGGAAAGTAAAACATTGCATATCAAGGTAAAGGGAAGGGTTTGGAGAAGGAAAACGCAATGTAGACACGAAGATTTTTGGCATGGTTCCGATAGGTGGTGCCATCGTACATCCATGTTGATTGAGACTTCAACTCACGAAGGGTAACAGTTGCGCGAGTCCACGGAGGGCTCCACCCATGAAGGGTCCACGAAGAAGTAACCTTGTCTATCCCACCATGGCCATCGCCCACGAAGGACTTGCCTCACTCGGGTAGATCTTCACGAAGTAGGCGATCTCCTTGCCCTTACAAACTCCTTGGTTCAACTCCATAATCTTGTCGGAGGCTCCCAAGTGACACCTAACTAATCTAGGAGACACCACTCTCCAAAAGGTAATAAATGGTGTGTTGATGATGAACTCCTTGCTCTTGTACTTCAAATGATAGTCTCCCCAACACTCAACTCTCTCTCACAGATTTGGCTATGGTGGAAAGATGATTTGAGTGGAAAGCAACTTGGGGAAGGCTAGAGATCAAGATTCTTGTGGTTGTATTGGAATGTCTTGGTCTCAACACATGAGTAGGTGGTTCTCTCTTAGAAAATGAGTAGTGGAAGTGTAGGCACATTCTGATGGCTCTCTCTTGAATAGAGAAGGGGGTGGAGGGGTATATATAGCCTCCACACAAAATCTAACCGTTACACACATTTGACCCAACTCAAATAGAAGAACTCGGTGAGACCGATTTAGTTCAAAATGTGAACGTTAGGATTTTTGGTGGGATCGACATGTTCAACTCGGTGGGACCGATGCGCTAGGGTTAGGGCAAAACCTCATCTCGGTGTGACCGATTGCATGAACTCGATGAGACCGATTTCAGCAATGAGCAAACAGAGAGTTGGTCAGGCAAACTCGATGGGACCGATCGTTCCTTTTGGTGATACCGAAACGTTATGAAAGGGAAATAGAGAGTTTGCATTGCGAACTCGGTGGGACCGATCGCTCATTTCGGTGAGACCGAAATGTTACGAAGGGAAACAGAGAGTTTGCAATCCCATCTCGGTGAGACCGAAATCCCTATCGGTGAGACCGAACTGATTAGGGTTTCTGGCTATGGCTATGTCAAAAGAACTCGGTGGCACCAGATAGATCAAATTGGTGGGGCCGAGTTTGACTTTAGGTTTAGGACATATATGGAATTGAGAAAGTGGTTGAGGGCTTTGGAGCATATCACTAAGCATTTTGACCAAGTAGACCATTAAGCAACACCTCATCCCCTTTTAATAGTATTGGCTTTTCCTATGGATTCAATGTGATCTTGGATCACTAAGATGGAAATGAAGAGTCTTGAGCTTTTGCCAATATTTGTCCTTAGCATTTTGAGGGGTCCACATCTCTAGTCCATGTGCCATGCCAATCATTGAACTACCTGAAATATTTAACTTGAATGGATATTAGTTCAATGAGCTATATGTTGTTATGAATTACCAAAACCACCCAGGGATTAGTTGCACTTCCAATCTCCCCCTTTTTGGTAATTGATGACAACATATAGATCAAAGCTTCGACAAATGATAATATGAATGAAATATATCGTTGCTTTGAGAAGTATGTGATAAGCAAGAGCTCCCCCTAAATTTGTGCATTATTTAAAATTTGCTTTTGAATGCAAATGCACAATCGATTAGGATCATGGGTTACTCTTCCATGTCACATACATCTTGGTGGAGCGCTCAAAAAGATAGAATATAAATAGCATGCACTCATCACCAAGGCAAACATGATTGATCATACACTAGTAATAAGGTATCATCATTCAAGCACACATTAAAGCATAATATGATCAATCACATGATCATAAGAGTATTTCACACACAAGCACGAATATTGTAGCAAACAAACAAGCAAATAACAAATAGCAAGAGAGGCAAACAAAGCAAAACACACACTCTCTCTCTCTCTCTCGAAGCCTATGATCCATACTTCTCCCCCTTTGGCAACAAGTTACCAAAAAGCTTGAAAATGCATAGTGCTATGCGGCACTCTAAGCACGATCTCTGAGAGCTCCAGTGTGCGAAGATGGCATGGAGAGGATAGCATCTGCAAAAGCTTCCCGATGATGACTGAGGAACTGGAGGAGTTGCAACTGGAGGGGCAACTGGGGTAGTGGCTGCAGGTGCTGAAGTGGTGGCTCTTGTGTCACTGACTGGCACAGCTACAGACCTGTTGGCTCTAGGCACTCTCTAAAATGCCTCTATGGTAGCTCTTCCTCTCCTGTCCTCTGCTTGTTCTTGAAGTTGCTCAACTGTGGTCTGAATTTGTGACCTTCAAGTCTAGATCATAAAATTTTGTTTCAATGATCCTCTCAAGACTCTCTTGATTTTGAGTCAGGGTGGCCAGTCCTTTCTCAATTCTCATAGTGGCCTCAAGCAGATAGCTGAGATGATCCTGCTTGGTCTTGAGATTTACAGCTGAGACATCTGGAATCTTGGAAGTCTTTGCTACCTTTGCTTTTTCTCTCTTCACCTGAGCCTCCACAGATGTAGGATGTGATGCATCCATGACAACAACATTGTCCTCAAAGTCTGGCCTCAGGGGAAGGTGCTCTCTGTCTAGCAAATATGTGCCTGTGCCCATCTTGGAGTTGATGAGCATCTGAATGTGTGGGGCATATCCACATGACCTCTTCTGATCTGCTGCAGTCCTCTTAATTGTTTCAACAATCTAGGTCATCACCTTGAACTTCTCTGGCACATCAAACATATGTAACAAGTTGATTGAGTGCCCTCTGATCATCCTGTCATCTCCTGATTTGGGCAACAAAGTATGCCTCAGTATAGTGTTGATTGTAGGCAGCCCTGACAGCAGATAGTAAATGTACCCAAACTTGTGAGTCACTAATGCAGATAGTAAATGTACATGTGAGCCATGGAGTTATGATCTTTCCTGGGCTTGGCATAGACATATGTGTCATCTTCACTTTCTTCAGGGGCATTGATCAGCTTGACCCATTCTGCAATAGATGATTGGTATCTGGTACCTTCAGTCATCCAGACTATCTTGCCATCTGGGTAAAAATGTGCAGTGGAATAAAATTGCATCACCATCTCATCATTCCATTTAGTCAATTTCTGACCAACAAAAATGTCAACTCCATTCATTCTGAAGCTCTCATGAACTCCAGGGAAGTAATCTTCATTGTCATCAATGAACTTCCAGTCGACCCATCTCATGTCACTTAATATGGGCTTCTTGTCCAAAAGAACTGTCTCATAGAAGTCCTGCTGCTCCTTGGTGTGAAACCTGTAATCCACATCAGTCCTTCTCCTTGTAGCATAGGGGTCTGTCTGTCTCCATAGTCTGAGACCTGCTTCTTTTCTCACTTTCCTATTCTCTGTTATTGGATTAGTGTTATCATGGTCTAGAATTTTTGGCTTGAGTTTCCTGAGCACTTACTGCTCCTCATCTTCCTGAACTTCAGGCACTGGGGCCTTGTTCTTCTCTGCAGCTGAGATATTTCTTGTGCTTCTCTTGGGTGCTGTTGGCTTTGGAGCTTGAGCTTGTGAAGGTTGCTTGGGAGCTGTCTTGGGATTGGATGGAGCAGCCCCAGACTTAATAGCATCTCCCATCAATTTCTGAGATTTTTGAGCTGGTGCAGCATCTTCTTCCTCATCATCTTCATCTCGATCTCTCATCATTGATGATCTGCCAATCACTCTGGCCATGGTCTTCTTGACCCTTTACTTCCTTTTCTTGCCTCCAGCAGCCTCTTCTTCTCTTTGTTTAGTGATGAACTCCATAGTTTCCTGAGTGGAGGCTCTGGCTTTTCACATAGGCACTCTCTTGGCAGGAACTTTCTTCTTCATGCCAGGCTTGATGGCAGCAGCAGCAACAACATACTCCTTCTTGACTACCTTCTTCTTTGAGGTGACCTCCTCATCAACCACAAAGTCTTCATCTTCAGAATCTAAGGTTCTCTTCTTCCTTTGCCTAGTTGCAGCCTTAGGCAAGTTGCTTGGGGTGCTTCTGCTACCCTCATCATAGCTGCTATTGGAGGGACTAGTGCCCTCACTGAGATTTGCTTGCTCCTCTGACCTGTTCTGGCTGTCACTATTGTCTGACATCTCTAACACTGAAAGCTGACCCTGTGAATAGATAGGTTGAGATAGAGTGGATAAGCATCACAAAGTAAAGCCATTTTGCAAAACAAATGAGTCAAAAACTTAGTTTTAGTTTTCTACAGAAAGCATTTCAGAGCTACCGATATTACAAACTCAGTGACACCGAAGCAGCTTTAGAGTCTAAACATGTGAAATCGGTCAGACCGAGACATAGTTCGGTGACTCCGAGATGCTAGGGTTTCACAGAGAAATGAACTCGATCACACCGATTGGTATGTTTCGGTCAGACCGAAAAATATTTGTGCTATGGCCTGAGCCAAATCGGTGAGACCAAAATCCTAGTATCGGTCGGTCCGAGATGAGTTCAGCGGAAACCTAAACCTAAATTTTTGCATCAAATCTAATCTAACGGAGTTTCCAGTGGATAGAGTAGTCTCAAACATGGAAAGAATATAGGCATCGATCTTTGTGCTCGGAATCGGAGTGGGGAAGATACAAAGGGACGAGTTCATACCCTAACTTGGCGATGAACTCGCTACGGCGACAACGGCGGTGAAGATTCCCGTTGATGGCTGCGAAAACCAGCGGCAGGAGGACACTGGCGACGAGGAGATGATCCGAAGACCTCGAGTCAGCAGAGCTGGACAGGCGCGGGCGAAGCGTTTGGAGGAATTTCCAAATTTTCAGCCCGTGGGTATATATGTCTAGTCACTGTTGGTGTGACCGAGTGGAACGACTCGGTGGCACCGAGATGCAGAATCGCAAGCGCTTGCTGCAACTCGGTGTGACCGAAAGGTTCAAATCGGTTGCACCGAGATTAAAACTTAGATCAACTTAATTAACTCGGTGTGACCGAATGGGATGGATTGGTCAAACCGAAATGCACTAAGAAGTTTTGGAAGTTAAGTCTATGACGAATCGGTGGCTCTGAGTGCTCCTCACTCGGAGGGTCCCAATGCGACTTGATCAAACTTTGTGATGTAGCATGAATAGAGTTTGAGATGAGAAAAGCATAGATAGCTAGAGGGAGTACTTAGGCATTCTTGTCCATCCATTTGGCAGAAAGAAGAAAAACCAATCAATCAAAACAGCAAATGGATGTCCTCGAATGGAGAAAAATTATGCATCCAACATGCTCACACAATAAGATAGCAAATGAAATATGTGTCAAAGCATGCACAAACACTCTAGCATCTATCAAGCAATTGGCGATGACTAGGTCATCTATATATGAGTATATTGACTTAGGAGTCAAATGAGAACATTTGATCATAGGTCATACTCATCGTTTAGGCACAAGTGGGGTTACCACTTTTACATAAAGCATTGTTGTGTTCACACCATTAGAGTTGCTTTAGGTCAATTCTTAGAGTAAAGCTCCCCCTATATGTGATATCCCCCCTAAGAGGGATGAACTAACCTTGGGTTTTGTCGATGATGACTTCATGTAGATGTTGAAGATGTGGATGCTCAATGTTGATGTAGATCATTTGGAGCAATCCATTGGAGTGAGTTGCACTTTCAATACCTACATGGGTTAGTCCCACAAAGAACACACAAGGATATCCATAGACATAGAGTGAAATACACATATGATGTTGTCCATGAAAGCATTAGGTTACCTTGTCCCTTGTCTTACCAACAAGAGGGTTTGTGACTCCTTGAACTAGTGCAAGATATGGAAGTTGATTGCACTTGTCCTTGCCAAAATGAATATGAGTGAAGTATGTTGGCAGAGTCACCCTCAAGAACTCTCTAGTTCTTCTTCTTTGGGATCCACATCAGCTTGATGGGAATCTTTGGAGTTGTAGTCGTACTTGATGAAGTAGAACTTGATGCGGTCTTGGGAACCCACTTGACCAAGGCCTTTGGAGCTTCTTCAAATGAATCAATCTCCTCTTGAAGCTTATCCTTGCCTTTTAGCTTGTGGTCTTGTGGTGGAAGATCATCTTGAGCTTGTGTTCCCTCAAAAGAAGTGGGGTCATACTTCTCTTGTTGAGGAACAAACTTCGTCTTGGGGTATTGATCTTCTTCCCACTCAACTCCATTGGCATTGAACTTGCATTCAAAACCAACACCTTGATTCTTCCGGTGCCTTCCTTGCTTGCGTACAATTTCCTCAAATTGCTTACTTTCGGCAAGGCTCTTGTAAACACCGTTCTCTAAAATTCCCTTCAATAAGCTATTTTCTTGCTCAAGTGTAACTTGGGTAAGAGAATCATTAGTGGAATCAAGAGAACTACTAGAAGCAACAATATTGGATTTAACATGATTATTGTTACTACTAGAAGAAGAATCTTTCTTGCTCTTGTTGCTAGATTTTACTTGTGGCATGTAAGTAGACAAGAGTAAACGCTTGGCAATGTAAGAAGAACTTTTCTTATGAAGATCATCATTGATTGCTTTTAAGAACCCATGCTCTTGCTCTAGATTGAGCTTTTCAAAGCGTAGCTTCTCATGAGTCTTTAAAAGCTCTCGATGATCCACTAAGGTAGTTTCATGAGCTAACTTAAGAGTGTTTAGTTCTTTCGTTAGACGCTCAATCTCCTTCTTATCATTGTCATTCGTTTCATCTTGATTAGCATGATTAATAGCAATTTCATCATAGTTTTCATCACTAGAGTTGTCAACAAGTAAATCATCATCACCTAGCAAATCATCATCATCACTATTGAAATCAACATACTCGGGGTGTGATTCCTTGGGGCCTTTAGCCATGAAGCATCTTCCAATCCCTTCATTTGGTGAGTCAAATATGTCGTAGGAGTTGGATGACACAAGTGCAAGACCTGTAACGCCTTCATCTTGAGTATGTTCAGAGTCAGAGTGATAACTTCTCTCGGAGTGGTGTTCGGAGTCGGAACCGGATACCCATTCACCAACATGAGCTTGATGTCTTCATCTTGTGTAGCTCTTTGATGACTTGTCCTTCCTTTCCGAATCCTTGCTTCTGCTAGAGGGTCTTCATTCATAACGACCATCTCTACTCCTTCTCTCTCTTGGAGGTGATTCCTCTCTTTTACTCCTCCTTTTAGGTGCGTCTTCTCTTCTTTTGTAGGGAGTCGTACACTCATTGGAGTAGTGTCCGGGTCTTCCACAATTGTAGCAATTTCATTCACGACTAGAAGATCTCTTGTCATAGTAGGACCTCGACTTGGAACTTCTCTCTTTGCTTCTACTCTTGTAGAACTTGTTGAAGTTCTTCACCATTAGGCTCAATTCTTCATTGAAGACTTGTTTCTCACTTGATGATGTAGGAGCATCACATGAAGCTTTGTAAGCACTACTAGACTTGTTGTGAAGCTCTTCTCTATCCTTGAGTGACATCTCAAGAGCAACAATTCTACCAATGACTTCCGTTGGCTTGAGATCTTTGTAATTGGGCATCATTTGGATCAAAGTGCACACGGTATCATATTTTCCATCGAAGGCTCTTAGGATCTTCTTGACGATGAATCTGTCGGTCATCTCTTCACTTCCTAAGCCGGCAATCTCATTTGTGATGAGAGCAAGCCTAGAGTACATTTCAGCGACTCCTTATCCATCCTTCATTTTGAACTTGTCAAGTTAACTTTGAAGCACATCCAATTTTGATTCCTTGACGGACTCGGTACCTTTGTGCATGTCAACCAAAGTATCCCAAATTTCCTTTGCATTCTCAAGATAGCTGATTTTGTTGAATTCTTCGGGGCACAATCTGTTGAAGAGGATATCGCAAGCTTGAGCGTTGTATTGCAACATCTTCAATTCTTCCGTGGTTGCTTCATGATTCGGTTCTCTTCCATTTTAGAAGAATTCACCTTGCAAACCAATATATACAATAGCCCAAACGGCGGGGTTATGTCCAAGAATATGCATTTTCATCTTATGCTTCCAACTAGCAAAATTTGTACCATCAAAGTAAGGACCTCTACAATGGTAATTTCCCTCACTAGATGCCATACTCTCCTAGGTTGTGAAACCAAGGCTATGATCACCAAAGCTATGGAAATCAAGGCAAATGGAGACCAAAGCTCTGATACCACTTGTAGGATCGAAAGTAATTCTAGAGGGGGTGATTAGACTACTTGACCACATAAAAATCTAGCCTTTTCCCAATTTTATGTCTTGGCAGATTTTAGAAACTTAGCACAAGTCAAGCAATCAACCTACACATGCAATTCTAAGAGTGTAGCAGCAGAAAGTAAAACATTGCATATGATGGTAAAGGGAAGGGTTTGGAGAAGGCAAACGCAATGTAGACACGAAGATTTTTGGCGTGGTTCTGATAGGTGGTGCTATCGTACATCCACGTTGATGGAGACTTCAACCCACGAAGGGTAACGGTTGCACGAGTCCACGGAGGGCTTCACCCACGAAGGGTCCACGAAGAAGCAACCTTGTCTATCCCACCATGGCCATCGCCCACGAAGGACTTGCCTCACTCGGGTAGATCTTCACGAAGTAGGTGATCTCCTTGCCCTTACAAACTCCTTGGTTCAACTCCACAATCTTGTCGGAGGCTCCCAAGTGACACCTAACCAATCTAGGAGACACCACTCTCCAAAAGGTAATAAATGGTGTGTTGATGATGAACTCCTTGCTCTTGTGCTTCAAATGATAGTCTCCCCAACACTCAACTCTCTCTCACAGATTTGGCTATGGTGGAAATATGATTTGAGTGGAAAGCAACTTGGGGAAGGCTAGAGATCAAGATTCTTGTGGTTGTATTGGAATGTCTTGGTCTCAACACATGAGTAGGTGGTTCTCTCTTAGAAAATGAGTAGTGGAAGTGTAGGCACATTCTGATGGCTCTCTCTTGAATAGAGAAGGGGTTGGAGGGGTATATATAGCCTCCACACAAAATCTAACCATTACACACATTTGACCCAACTCGATCAGACCAAATAGAAGAACTCGGTGAGACCGATTTAGTTCAAAATGTGAACATTAGGATTTTTGGTGGGACCAACATGATCAACTTGGTGGGACCGATGCGCTAGGGTTAGGGCAAAACCTCATCTCGGTGTGACCGATTGCATGAACTTGGTGAGATCGATTTCAGCAATGAGCAAACAGAGAATTGGTCAGGCAAACTCGGTGGGACCGATCGCTCCTTTCGGTGATACCAAAACATTACGAAAGGGAAACAGAGAGTTTGCATTGCGAACTCGATGGGACCGATCGCTCATTTCGGTGAGACCAAAATGTTACGAAGGGAAACAGAGAGTTTGCAATCCCATCTCGGTGAGACCGAAATCCCTATCGGTGAGACCGAACTGATTAGGGTTTCTGGCTATGGCTATGTCAAAAGAACTCGGTGGCGCCGGATAGATCAAATCGGTGGGGCCGAGTTTGACTTTAGGTTTAGGAAATATATGGAATTGAGAAAGTGGTTGAGGGCTTTGGAGCATATCACTAAGCAGTTTGAGCAAGTAGACCATTAAGCAACACCTCATCCCCTTTTAATAGTATTGGCTTTTCCTATGGACTCAATGTGATCTTGGATCACTAAAATAGAAATGAAGAGTCTTGAGCTTTTGCCAATATTTGTCCTTAGCATTTTGAGGGGTCCACATCTCTAGTCCATGTGCCATGCCAATCATTGAACTACCTGAAATATTTAACTTGAATGGATATTAGTTCAATGAGCTATATGTTGTTATGAATTACCAAAACCACCCAGGGATTAGTTATACTTTCACCTAGCAACCATCTGATATCCCCGGTGTTCCCAGGGAGGTAATCGAGCACCACCTTGCTGTCTGCCTACATGCCCGGCCCGTCAAGCAGAAGGTTTGGACGCAGGCCTTGGAGCGGCAGCAGTTTATTGCCGAGGAAATCAAGAAACTTGAAGTAGCTGGTTTGGTCAGAGGAGTACTACATCCAACATAGTTAGCAAACCCAGTGGTTGTGCGCAAGGCTAATGGAAAATGGAGGCTTTGCATAGATTTCACGGATCTGAACAAGGCATGCTCAAAGGACCCATTTCCCTTGTGGCGCATCGACCAGATCGTGGATTCTACTTCAGGATGTGAGTTGCTCTCTTTTCTGGATGCATACTCTGGATACCATCAGATTTTTATGTCCAAGGAAGACAAAGAAAAGACCTCATTCATCACCCCATGCGGCACGTACTGCTTTGTGTGCATGCCTTTCGGGTTGAAGAGTGCCGAGTCCACTTTTGCAAGAGCAGTCCAAATTGGCTTTGAACCACAGTTGCACAAGAACATTCAAGCCTATATGGATGATATTGTGGTCAAGACCAAGGACTGATCAACCCTCATCCAGGATTTAGAAGAGACATTTGCTAATCTGCGCGTGATCAACTTGAAACTGAATCCGGAGAAGTGCGTGTTTGGCGTTCCCTCCGGCAAGCTACTTGGTTTCTTTGTGTCCCACCGTGGGATAGGGGCCAACCCCGATAAGATCAAGGCCATTGAGCAGATACAGGCACCCAAGACAGTTAAGGATGTGAGGCGTTTGACAGGATGCATTGCCGCGCTTAGCAGATTCATCTCCAAGTCTGCCGAGCGCGCCTTGCCATTTTTCAAGATTTTGAAAAGGGCAGGACCCATCAAGTGGACCCCGGAAGCAGATGCTGCGCTGCAGGATTTGAAGGCCTACTTGTCTTCTGTGCCTACTTTGGTCGCACCCAAACCACAAGAGCCGTTGCTGCTATATCTGGCAGCGACTAATCAAGTGGTTAGTGCGGCCCTAGTAGCGCAGCAGGAAGTAGAAGAAGCAGCCACCTCAGCAAGTGTCCCGCCTGGGGAAGAGAAAGAGAGTGGCCCGGCAAGGACAGATATGGATCAGGACAAAGAGGAGCACGGTAGCAGAAGCAACCCCAAGGACATGACAAGGAAGAAGCTGGTGCAGCGCCCAGTATACTTCGTCTTCTCCTTGTTGCAGGGGGGCTAGATCCAGGTATTCTGGCGTGCAAAAATTGATCTTTGGCCTTGTCGTGGCCTCAAGGAAACTGCGCCACTACTTCCAAGCCCATGAGATCATGGTTGTCACCCGCTTCCTGTTGCAAAGGATACTTCAAAACCCAGAGGCCACCGGCAGGATAGTGGAGTGGGCATTGGAGTTGTCTAGCTTTGGCCTGAAGTTTGAAAGCACATCAACAATCCAGAGTAGGGCGTTGGCAGAGTTTATTGCAGAATGCATGCCAACCCCTGATGAAGAAGTACTGGAAACAATTATCCCCTGCAAGGAAGCGTCCCAAGAATGGATCATGTATTTCGATGGTGCCTTCTCCCTACAAGGTGCAAGGGCTGGCGTGCTTCTCGTGGCTCCCACTGGAGAGCACCTGAGGTATGTCGTCCAGATGCACTTTCCCCTGGAGGAGGCGACCAACAATACAGCAGAATATGAAGGGCTTCTTGCCGGGCTCATGATTGCCACAGAATTGGGAATCAAGAAGCTGATCATTCGAGGAGATTCACAACTAGTGGTGAGACAAGTCAACAAGGATTACCAAAGCCCATTGATGGAGGTGTATGTCGAGGAAGTGAGAAGATTGGAGGAGCGCTTTGATGGGTTGCAAACAGAGCACGTACCCCGTGCGGAAAACAGCATTGCTGATCACCTGTCAAAGTGCGCTGCGCAGAAGCTTCCTGTGGAACCAGGAACTTTTGTTCTCCATCTTACTCAGCCCTCCATATCCCAGACAACAATGGCCCGAAAGAGGAGGAAATTGGACTCCGGTAAGCCTCTCCCGGTAGAACCTTTCGGGCCTCCTGGTAGGGACCCTGCCGGAAACAACTCCCCTTCGATTGCCGGGCTGCACCCTCCTGCCGGGCCACTGGTCCCCGCGGTCGAGGGATGCACCGCCATGAATGAGGAGGTGCCGCTAGTCCTTGTTGCTGAGCCTCAGGCTCCAACTTGGGCAAGGCACATAGTCCATTTCCTCCAAACCGGAGAACTTCCCGAAGAGCAAGAAGAAGCTGAAAGAGTATCCCGGAGGTCCAGTATGTATCAGTTTGTCGATGACACACTATACAAAAGAAGGCCCAACGGTGTGAAATTGAAGTGCATTTGCCGGGAAGGAGGAAAGGAACTGCTGGCAGAGATACACAAAGGCATGTGCGGCTCCCACATTGGATCTAGGGCTTTGGTTGGGAAAGCATTCCGGCAAGGATTCTATTGGCCCACAGCCCTCCAAGATGCGCTTGAGCTCATCACCAAGTGTGAAGCCTATCAGTTCCATTCCAAAAATATCCATCTGCCTGCCCAAGCACTCCAGACAATCCCTTTGTCATGGCCGTTTTCGGTCTGGGGGCTTGATATCCTCGACCCTTTCCCCCGAGCAGCCGGGGGCTTTGAATTCTTGTTCGTTGCAATCGACAAGTTTACAAAGTGGCCAGAAGTAGATGCCATGAGAAAGGTGACTACTCAGTCAGCTATCAAGTTCTTAAAAGGATTGGTGTGCCACTTCGGGGTCCCTACCCGGATTATCATCGACAACGGCACCCAATTCACGAGCCGCGCCTTCATGCAATATGTTCATGCCCTCGGAAGCAAGATCTCATTTGCCTCTATCGCACATCCCAGAAGCAATGGACAAGCTGAGAGGGCAAACACTGAAGTGATGCGAGGACTCAAGACAAGAACGTTCGATAAGCTGCGGAAGCACAGCAGGCGATGGATCGATGAGCTGCCAGTTTTTCTTTAGTCCCTTAGAATGACACCAAACCGAGCTACCGGGCAGACTCCCTTCTCCCTAGTCTATGGGGCAGAAGCAGTTATCCCCACGGAACTCATTTACGGGTCACCTCGAGTGCTTGCCTACGATGAAGTAGCACATGAACAACACATGCGTGATGACGCCGTGCTTCTCGAGGAGAACCGTCTCCGGGCTGCTACGCGTGCTGCACGCTAACAGCAAGCCCTGCGTCGCTATCATAGCCACGGGGTTCATGCCCGGTATTTTGAGGAAGGCGACCTTCTCCTTAGGCGCGTTCAGTCTGCCAAGGGTACAAACAAGTTGTCGCCGAAGTGGGAAGGCACTTACTAGGTAGTACGAGTCACCAGACCTGGCGCAGTCCGTCTAGAGACCGAAGATGGCATTCAATTGCAAAACTCATGGAATATTGAGCATCTCCACAAGTTCTACCCGTAAGGCACGGCTGTCGGGCCCTACCCGGCAGCCACCCTTTTGTATAGGCCTTGCCTCAGTTGCATGTAACCCCTTGTACAAAGCCAGGCACAGACCCTGAGAAACAGAGAAATAAATGAAGCGCTGGGGGCCCCCGACAAGTTGCATGCATGCATAAGCATATCATAAGCATCGCATGATTCATGTAGATAGGTTGCATGATCATGTAGATAGATTGCATCTGGCATCATCTTCATTTGCATAAACTGCAAGCTCCTGCCGTGGACTTAGTCCTAGGAAGAGGATGCAAAGACAAGCCAGCACTGCGGTCTCCGGCAAGCCAAACAGATAAGTTCTTTCTCTTATCCATACATGTTCCGTGAGTAGGACTTGTGCATATGAAAACCTCGCCGCCTCGGAAACAAAGGTACTCCCATCTACAGACACGAACGCTGCTTCGGTCAGGATGGTTGTAGCGGCCTTTGACTGAAAGGGGTTGGCAGGGGGCTGGTCTCTCCCAATGGGTTCTGTGCCCGGCAGGCTCAGCCTCATGGCAGCAGTATATGGGGTGCCAGCAAGGTAGCTTACCGGGATCTACTTGTTTACATGAAAGTATGGAGGCATTCCACCTCTGCATGGATATCGTACATGCACAAGTGCCCGGCAAAGCTTATCTTTTTCATTAATATGCTGATCAACAAGTACAAATCTCACAGAACATAAACATGGATACGAGAGATTACATTATTTGAACTAAAATTTGGCAAGCGCCTACAAATTTAAGATTAAAAAAAGATAAGTGCCCCGTGATCTCCTCTTTTTGTTTTCCTTCCGCCGGGTATTGCGGTGGGAAGAGAAGATGGCTAAAAGAGCACCCAAGCAGGAGCCCACCCCCGATCCCGTCATGGCCTGCCGGGCGCAGCCTGACAAGATCGGGAGTGGCGAGGCTGCGAAGGAGGGGGACAAAGAGCAGCTCGGCAGTGCCCGGGTCACCACCTCCAGGACCAGCAAGAAGCCCCAGCTCGAGCACCGGAGGGATCAACCACCGACACCCAGCTGGAAGACTACTGGAGGAGGGGGAAGGCACCAAGGGAACATCCCTCCCCGGCTATCACCCGAAGAGGCTGGTGATGATCATGCCGGGGGGGAGGGGAAGAGCAGAAAGACGAGGCGGCAGGTTGCCAAATACGAGACGAAGGCATCGATGCCATCGTACTCCGACCAGACGCCCTGCCTCCCGCCTCCCCCGTCTTCCCTTGATTTCTCTCCATCACCGTCGCTCCAAGAAGACGCCGGACCCCCAGCCTAGCACCTCCCCCGAAGAGACGGCCAGCGACTACGACGACCAGGACAATCGATGCACGCCGCTCCCCACCTTGGCGGGCAGGAAGACGCCGCCGTCCTTAGCAAGAATGCAAGATCCGCCGGAGGGAGCAGTGCTAGGATTACCAAGGACCCCATATACTGCATCCCAGGCAAGCATCAAGAGCCCTGGACACCTCGCCAACAGGGCGGCGACCCCCGGCGACACGCGGCACCGGACCAGACTCACTTCCCAAGCATCAGCACGAGCATTTGACATCGTCAGCAACTCCAAGCTAGGACCCGGGGCCTGACCCCAGGCTCTTCCTTTCAGCATACCCAGAAGAAGCAGAAGGCGGAGGAGGAGAGGAATGTGGATGAATGCCTCCGCTCCTCCCCCGCTCCTCCTTTTATAGGCGAGCTGGGGCTGGGGGCTGATTCCCCGGCGAGCAACCGCCGTCCTCCTCCACCAATCCAAGAAGATCGGGCCCCTGCCTTGATGCTCTTCCGCACCACGCGCCTCCATTACCTACCCCACTCAATGCATGCGGCATACGTGGCTAAGGATAAGGGCACGGTGGGAAGAGTGAATTGGCAGTTATCCGCCCGTGCGCTAAAAGCATTCACGGACCATCACAAGAATGGCCCCACCACAATTGGCGTTGCACGGCGCGCAGGAAAACCGAAAACTGACCCAAGCTCGGGTTAATGAAGAAGCAAAGAAGATCTCAAAGGGCGGAGCCGCCCTTACATTTCTGCATGTGCACTGGTTAGGGCCAACCCGACGACGCCCAGCGCCGCGTTCGTGCCAGGCCCGGGGGCTCCTGTCAGTGCAACAGACCCTGGGTCCATTGCACAGACTGTGCACAGGCCAGAGACAAGATTACAAGACCAAGATCAGACCAAACAAGGAGGATCAATTCCTTTAAAGGATCTAAGTGCAAGTCGAGAAGGCCAAGGTGAGCCAGAGGAACATGGCTTCGCTAAGGGAAGGACCTACCTTGCCGGGCAGGCGAGCCCTACAGGGTTGGGTCTTGCCCCGGAACCCAGATCGTCCCGGCAGGTTTGACGACACTGGCACAGGCAAGCCACCCCACCGCTCCACCTCACAAGTGACGCAAGTCATTAATCGAAGCGGTGTCAAGCTCCAAGGTGACTAAGTGGCTACTTTTTGCCACATGGCAGCCACTTCCTACAGCAAACACCTCCATATGACACCCGTCCTGAGACATGTCGAACGAGCAGGCGCGAAGCTGGCAAAACAGCCCGGCAGGGCCTGCCGGGCGGGCTGTGATGTGACACTGAGTGGCGCATTTAATGCGCTCTGTCAGCCTGCAGAATTAGGTATGATAGCACTGTTAGCTATCTAATCAGTACGCAAAGACTGATTTGCCACTGTGGTGACCCGTTAATCAATAAAAGGAGGCCCATGGCAACCGTAGAAAGGGTTGGATCCTCGCATATTCATAGGCGCGTAGCCACTCTCGCCCCCAGAGCGACTTTGTCGGGTGAGTGTGCTACGTCCACCACCATTATCCACCATCAATCCACCAAAGCAGGAGTAGGGTTTTACGCCTCACGGTGGCCTGAACCTGGGTAAAGATTGCCCGTGTGATCTCTGCCATGCTGCGCGACGCTTCTCCGCTCTTTGTGCAACGTGCCCATCCCCCCGCCGGACCAAAAGGGGCTCATGGCCCCATAGGTGGCCATGGTTTCCAACGACATATACTGTTTGCCCATATAATAACCGTGTGGTAGAGTAGTTGGCTATACTTTTAATAACCATGCTCGAAGAGAAGAGGTGCACGCACCCACACACGTAGCACTCTTTGTGTCTTCCCCAAACACACACGTGACACAGTGGAGCTCATTTCTGTACGATGATGCAGCCCACGTGATAATTTGACGCGTCTAGTAGTACTTACTAACTTAATGGAGGGTCAGGAACCACGCATGAACGGTGCCGCGTTATTTATAAATGATTTTTTTTCTTCAGTGGCACGTACGCAATATAAAAAGGTTCATATGGAGAGAAAAAGAAACCACTCCACTATATACATAGCCAGGAGCCTACACGGTTGCTCGCTTCACACTCTCTTGCACAAAACGACTGTGGCCACATCTCTAGTCACACATCCGGGCGGATCACGTCCGCCGGGGGAAGGGGTGGATGCTTTGTGTAGATGCGGTCGCCGACGGCGACGGTGAAAACCCATTGTCGGTGTGTCCCGACCAGGGGTCCCCGATGTTCTCTTTCACAAAGCCGGTGTAGTTGCCTTCGTCCCTTGCTCACTGCCATGACATGGGCAGATGCCGCCTCCCGCCACCCTCTAGCTACATCCCGACATCCCTCAGGTACAACTTCCTTTATAGCCGTCTTGCACCACTGCCCTAGTTGCCCACATCGCTCCATGTGGATATTTCTCTACTTCTTTGCCCCGCACGTACCTCTACTGGCTTCTACTGTATTTGTGATGAGTTTATGTCTCATCAACTAGTCCCACTAGTCTTATTCTAACCACACTTCTTCAATTTCTTTGCCACAGGGATGCTCAGCTCGGTTTTAGTGAAACTGCACAAAATGGTCCGATGGTCAAAAAGTTGCAGACTTCATTTCTTCGGAAGGTTCGACGTCCCTAGCAAATTAAAGCTTGGTTAGGGTTTAGGGTTCAAGGCCTAGGGACTGCATATGGATCATTTTTTTTCTTTAGTTGTCTCTGTTCCAAAATAAGTGTCAACTTTAGTACAACTTTGTACTAAAGTTGAGACTCTTATTTTGGAACAGAGGGAGTACAGATTTGCTATGATCTGTGAATCATTGAGATGCAATAGCATGCATGTTAGTCTCCTTTGTATTTGATGGAATGTTGCAACAGGGCAACCTTGGACGCAAGATACATTTTTTTTAGGGCTTGGACGCAAGATACATGAAACAGAAGCTGAAAGCTTCATAGAATTGTACAATTTTATCTCACTGAGAAATTGCAGTACTGTGTACTAAAGAGTTATGTATCGCACGGTGTCCAAAAAATATGGTGATAGTGTGAGGTGGGCCATGTAATCCCTGAGCTGCCGTGTTTTCTCTGCTTTCTCACTCTACCTCCTTTCATCGAAACGTGGGACCTCCAGCATCCGGTGCATGTTTCATGCACCAAAGTAAAGTGTACAGTACAACTGAGACTCAGCATCGCCGTACCACCTCAGTAATAATGACCAATGAGCCGTCAAATCACATAGACCCGGCAGTAAGTCGGATAGACGAAGCAACCATCACTCTTCGTTGAATCCGCTTCTTCCTTCAACGCATGCGCCAGTGAGAGGTCGCGTCCGCTCTGCCCGAGCATGAATGCGGCACCGATTCTTTTCGGGCGAGAAGCGCGCACGGGCGATGGAGGGGCCTTGGGTGGGCCAGGGTGGTCAGGAGCGGGTGTGGCAGCTGTCTCGACCGGATGCCCGGAAATGAGAGGATGTACCGACTCTCGTGGCTTTGTAGTACTACACACCATCTCTCTGTAGGTCGATGTGTCGCTCTCTCTAACACACACACTGTTAAAAAAAACACACACACACACGCATACAGGTTCAGAGAATAGGAATATTATGGGAGTGGAAAGCCACAGGAAGTGAGATAAATGGAGTACGTACAAGAAGGGAATAGGTACACGCACATCCGTCGGAGACACAGTCGCTGCCTTGCACTATAGCCCAGCCGACCATAGCGCGATGGCCGGATCGATGCCTCTCTCGTCCCGGCGCCGGCGGTCAACCGCTATATCTGCGGCCGCGGGATTTGACGCACGCAGCTACCGGATTTGGAGCATTCCGGCCGCTTGCGACTACGCCTTGCCATGGATTGTCCGGGTACCGGGTCGCACAACAATGGCAATGCCTCCACATCGCGTGCAGGTACTGAATCCGCCTCTAGCCACTCGGATCTATCCCGTCGGTGGATCACCGGCAAAGACACGGCCGACCACCGTCCGGGCTCGGCCCTGGCCCAGCGACTAGTCGGTTCACCGTTGCCCCTTAGTGCGATGGCTGCCCGCGGCAGGTCCTGCGCCGCATTTCGACCATGCCATAACATCCCGGATGGGTGTTCATCAAGTGCAAAAAAGATAAGGTGTGTAGTACTTCTTTTTATTCGGCTGTGCTCCCTTATTCGGCGCATGTTTGGCAGCTTATACTCAAACTTGTGTGTAGGATAGATGCAAGTTTTGGTTTTGGGAAGAAGATTACATCGGTCTATTGATAGCACAAAATTTGGTAGATGCTCGTGCACTCCTTGCTAGAATAGAGGCTAGAGATGATACTAGAGATGATATTAGATGTGAAGCAATGTCTAGTTCTTTAGAATCGAAGAAGAAAGAAGTGTGCAAGCTCGAGAAGCCACAGATCAACAATGAAGACATAGAGAAGATATTAATACAATTAGTGGGAGCAGTTATGGAAATTGGATATCTTTTAAAATGTCTAATTGTGCTTCTTGTTTTCTTTGGTCTTACTCTCCTAGCAAAGAATTGGTGAATGTACTTCCCTGTATCAAAATGTCGTTGATGAAAAGAAATGTGCTGGAAACTAAATGTGTGCAGATGGCCAGTGGCCGTATTAATTACGTTGGTTCTGAATTTTTGCCACTAGTTAATTATGTTGGAAAAAATTGATTAAAAATACTCCGTAAAGAAATATAAAAGCTTTTAGAACACATTAAAAAAAGCCAATAATATTTATTTTTTGTTGGCATGTATTAGCAGTTTACTACTTCCTCCTTTCCGGTTTATTGGGCTCATCTCATTTTCTTTGTTTTACCATATTATACAGTCTTATTTTCACTTCTTTCCACCACATGTTCACATTCCAAGGTGCATGCAAGGACTAAAAGAAACCAACTAGTGCATGTAACCATTCCTACTCATTTAGTGGTCGTCCATGAATATATTGTAATTAATGCAGATTAAAGTTTGAGTAATTTTGTAAACTATGAGACGGAGTACATTTCTGCACTCATCATCAGCCTTGGTTGATGAGATTTCAAATTTAAGCCCTATAAACCGGAAAGGAGGGAGTAGTTAATTTTTTTGGTCAAACTGTGTCGGTGCAACAGACCCTGGGTCCATTGCACGGACTGTGCATAGGCCAGAGACAAGATTACAAGATCAAGATCAGAACAAACAAGGAGGATCAATTCCTTTGAAGGATCCAAGTGCAGGTCGAGAAGGCCAACGTGAGCTAGGGGAGCAAGGCATCGCTAAGGGAAGGACCTACCTTGCCGGGCAGGCGAGCCCGACAGGGTTGGGTTTTGCCCTGGAAGCAAGCTCCCAGATCATCCCGGCAGGCCTACCGGGGCTAGCGAAGGCAAGCCACCCCACCGCTCCACCTCACAAGTGACGCAAGTCATTAATCAAAGCAGTGTCGAGCTCCAAGGTGACTAAGTGGCTGCTTTCTGCCACATGGCAGCCACTTCCTACAGCAAACACCTCCATATGACACCCGTCCTGAGACGTGTCAAGCGAGCAGGCACGAAGCTGGCAAAACAGCCCAGCAGGACCTACCGGGTGGGCTGTGATGTGACACTGAGCGACGCATTTAATGCGCTCTGTCAGCCTGCAGAGTTAGATATGATAGCACTGTTAGCTATCTAATCAGTACGCAAAGACTAATTTGCCACTGTGGTGACCCCTTAATCTATAAAAGGAGGCCCATGGCAACCGTAGAAAGGGTTGGACCCTCGCATATTCATACGCGCATAGCCACTCTCGCCCCTAGAGCGACCTTGTCGGGCGAAGTGTGCAACGTCCACCACCATTATCCACCATCAATCCACCAAAGCAGGAGTAGAGTTTTACGCCTCACGGCGGCCCGAACCTGGGTAAAGACTGCCCGTGTGATCTCTGCTGTGCTGCGCGACGCTTCTCCGCTCTTTGTGCAATGTGCCCATCCCCCCGACGAACCAAAAGGGGCTCATGGCCCCATAGGTGGCCGTGGTTTCCCATGATATCTTTGGCGCACCAGGTAGGGGGATCACTTGCGCGAAATCGAGATAGTACACTGCGCGTCATCTTCATCGACATTTTCATCGCCGACGGCGTCATCGACTATGGCGCCCAAGAGGAAGCCCGGAGATGCAAATCACCCGTCCACCTCGAAGGCTCCGCCACCCGCGACCGCTAACGTCGTGGGGAATGCGGGGGCTCACGAGGGTGTGGATGCTGTGGGGGACGTGGTCGGCGCAGGCAGCGCCGTCACCACCTCCCCGATCGCCGAAGCAGGAACGGGAGGTACCAGGGAAGGACAACATCAGCAACATCCCGACGGCCATGCTCCATGAGGTAGGGATGGAGGGATCATTCCACCTAAACCCCTTCTCCTCGCCAATGGGCACAACCGCAGTGATGATGCTTGTTCTGGGGCGAATCGCAACCCTCCGGTCGCCCCCGCAGCGGGCCCGACCGCAGGGCACGCGCCACCCCCGGGGCGGGCTGACCCAGCTACTATGCCCAACGGAGCCACTGACCCTCAGGCGCCTCCGCCGCATCACCATGCTCTCCAAACGGCTGGTTCGCAGCAGCAGGGGCGTGGCGCAATCGCCACCGGCAACGACAGGAGCCGAGCGACACTACGATCTACATCGTCATCACCTATGCCAAGCACTGCCTCTGAGGCCATGGTGCGAGCCCAACTGCTATTGAGATTTCCACCGGCGGCAGACCAGATGGATGAGTGGCGAGCCACCATCCAAAATCTGATTGGTTTTGCCGAAGCGGAAGGATCATAGTGGGCCGGACCACCACGGCCTTCCCAGGCAGCAACGACGGCTCGTGTGGCTGGTCGTGCGGGAGGGGCCACCCTCATGGTGCAATCCCCACCACGGCAAGCCGCCCGAGAGCCGCAAAACCAAGCATCCAATGTCGTCTCGATGGCCTCATCAGACCCTCGAGCGCGTCAAGGCCGAGAGCGTGCCCTAGAGGGCAGGCGAGGGGAAGGCGCGCGCGTCATCGATGAGCGGCACCGTGACAACCCCCACCGGTCCAATGGGTGCGATGGCCCCAATTTCAACGAGCCCGCGTTTGGAGATGGCGGGTGCCTTCCTTTCGAGGTTGGATGCCCTGCCTTCACTCATGAGCTGCGGCAAGTCCGTTGGCCGTCCACTCGCACGTTCAAGCCAGAGATACCCGAGAAGTATGATGGGAGACTAAACCCGGCAAAGTTCTTGAGCCTCTACACCATCGTTGTTCAAGCTGCCGGGGCAAGAGATGAGAAGGTGTTCGCCAACTACTTCCCTTTGGCCCTCAAGTCAAATGTGAGGTCTTGGCTGATGCACCTGCCGGAGAACTCCATTTCGACCTGGGCTGACCTGTGCCACGAGTTCATTGGTGCCTTCATGGGCGGCCATCAAGAACCAGGGCGGCCCAGCGACTTGTAGCTTCTCCAGCAGAAAGAGGGAGAAACTCTACGGAAGTACTTGCAGAGATTCAGCTGAGTCCACAGAAATATCTCAGATATCCACCCAGCTGCCGTGATAGCTGCCTTCCAATCCAACATGCGCAACTGCAGGATACGTTCCAAGATGAACGTTCGGTTGCCCAAGACTGTGAAGGAGCTCTACACTTTGGTGGACAAATGTGCTCGGGTGGAGGAGGAGAGAAAACTTTCTGGAGAGGAAGATTGCGTCGACATCGACTCAGAAGATGACGACGAAACCATCAGTAAGAAGAAGAAGAAGAAGAAGAAGCACAACAGGAAGCGCAAGGATAAGACTGTGATGACTGTTGAGGGGTCAGGCCCGCCTAGTACCGGCAAGAAGGCCAAGGCTGAAGCCCCCGGCAAGGAAGCTACCGCATACGCTGACTGCCGAGAGGCGGCGGCTGCCGAGAAAGATGGGAAAAGTGATGGACTGTACTGTAAGATTCATCAGACCAAGGGCCATGATCTCCAGGAGTGTCATCAGGTTGAGCAGCTCATCAAGAGGCAGAAGGCTGAGTATGAGAAGAGCAATAAGGAAAAAGGTCAGAATGGCGCTAGCGGGAAGGGCCGGGGTGGTGAAGCAAATCGCCCCCGCAAGGCTCCTCGGAACCAAGGGAAACCCACCAAAGGCCGAGAGAAGGAGGATTGCAGTAATGAGAGTGATGGAGGGAATGAAGAGGAAACCAGCGAGCAGGAATTCCAGAAGGCCACTGACGCCCTGTGCATTGACGAGGGCGCATCTTTGCACTCCTCTCACCGCCAACTTAAACAGTGGGCGCGTGAAGTCAATGCCGTGGAGCCAGCGACAGGCTCTCGGAAGCCGCTCAAGTGGTCACGCATGCCCATCATCTTTGATGAAGATGACCACCCCGACCGCATTACAGCGGTAGGGTGCTTGCCGTTGTTGGTCTCACCAACAATTCACAACCTCAAGGTCACAAAGATGCTGGTTGACAGTGGGGCCGGGTTGAATCTGATTTGCCCAAATGTTATCAGCAAACTCCAGATAGCAGAGGAAGAACTTAAGGCCACAGGCATGTTTCAAGGAGTCAATCCCGGCAGGAGCCGTCCTAAGGGAAAGGTTACGTTGCCAGTGACATTTGGAGGAGAGTTGAACTACAGGACTGATAAAGTTATGTTTGATGTGGTTGACCTCCCCCTGCCGTACAACAGGATCCTTGGGCGCCCGGACCTAGCCAAATTCATGGCGGCATCCCACTATGCCTACAACACCTTGAAGATGCCAGGGCCGATGGGTGTCATTTCCGTTCCATCGGACAAGAAAGACGAAATTATTTGTGTGGGTAAGATGTACCGGGATGCAGTCGTGGCAGAGGTCACAGAAGCCATAGTTCCCGCCAAGGAAAAGCGTAGCAGAGGCACTGGCAAGGAATCCGGGAAGCGTACCTCTATGGAATGTGTCGCGCCCGTTGATGACACGCCAGAGAGTTCCAACAGCAAGAGATCCAAGTCTCCTCCACCCTAAGTGAAAAAGGTCACGGCAGGGCTGGCTGGCTCTGATAGTACTTTCACTATTAGCGCCACCCTTGATGACAAATAGGAAAGCGCGCTCGTTGCCTTCCTGCGGGCGAATATTGATGTGTTTGCCTGGCAACCATCTGATATCCCCGGTGTTCCCAGGGAGGTAATCGAGCACCACCTTGTTGTCGGCCCACATGCCCAACCCGTCAAGCAGAAGGTTCGGAAGCAGGCCTTGGAGTGGCAGCAGTTTATTGCCGAGGAAATCAAGAAACTTGAAGCAGCTGGTTTGGTCAGAGGAGTACTACATCCAACATGGTTAGCAAACCCAGAGGTTGTGCGCAAGGCTAACGGAAAATGGAGGCTTTGCATAGATTTCACGGATCTGAACAAGGCATGCCCAAAGGACCCATTTCCCTTGCCGCGCATCGACCAGATCGTGGATTCTACTTTAGGATGTGAGTTGCTCTCTTCTCTGGATGCATACTCTGGATACCATCAGATTTTTATGTCCAAGGAAGACGAAGAAAAGACCTCATTCATCACCCCATGCAGCACATACAACTTTGTGCGCATGCCTTTAGGGTTGAAGAGTGCCGTGTCCACTTTTGCAAGACCTGTCCAGATTGGCTTTGAACCACAGTTGCACAGGAACATTGAAGCCTATATGGATGATATTGTGGTCAAGACCAAGGACAGATCAACCCTCATCCAGGATTTAGAAGAGACATTTGCTAACCTGTGCAAGATCAACTTGAAACTAAATCCGGAGAAGTGCATGTTTGGCGTTCCCTCCGGCAAGCTACTTGGTTTCTTTGTGTCCCACCATGGGATAGAGGCCAACCCAGATAAAATCAAGGCTATTGAGCAGATACAGGCACCCAAGACAATTAAGGATGTGAGGCATTTAACAGGATGCATTGCCGTGCTTAGCAAATTCATCTTCAAGTCTACTGAGCGCGCCTTGCCGTTCTTCAAGATTTTAAAGAGGGCAGGACCCATGAAGTGGACCCCAAAAGTAGACGCAACGCTGCAGGATTTGAAGGCCTACTTGTCTTCTCTGCCCACTTTGGTCGCACCCAAACCACAAGAGCCGTTCCTGCTATATCTGGCAGCAACTAATCAAGTCGTTAGTGCGCCCCTAGTAGCGCAGTGGGATGTAGAAGAAGTAGCCACCTCAGCAAGTGTCCCACCCGGAGAAGAGGAAGAGAGTGGCCCGGCGAGGCCAGATACGGATCCGGACAAAGAGGAGCACGGCAGTGGAAGCAACCCCAAGGACACGGCAAGGAAGAAGGTGGTGGAGCGCCCAGTATAATTCGTCAGCTCACTGTTGCAGGGGGCTAGATCCAGGTATTCTGGCATGCAAAAATTGATCTTTGGCCTTGTCATGGCCTCAAGGAAACTGCGCCACTACTTCCAAGCCCATGAGATCACGGTTGTCACCCGCTTCCCATTGCAAAGGATACTTCGAAACCCAGAGGCCACCGACAGTATAGTGGAGTGGGCATTGGAGTTGTCTAGCTTTGGCCTGAAGTTTGAAAGCACATCAACAATCCAGAGCAGGGCATTGGCAGAGTTTATTGCAGAATGGACGCCAACCCCTGATGAGGAAGTATTGGAAACAATTATCCCCGGCAAGGAAGCGCCCCAAGAATGGATCATGTATTTCGATGGTGCCTTCTCCCTACAAGGTGCAGGGGCTGGCGTGCTTCTCGTGGCTCCCACTGGAGAGCACTTGAGGTACGTCGTCCAGATGCACTTTCCCCGGGAGGAGGCGACCAACAATACAGCAGAATATGAAGGGCTTCTTGCCGGGCTCAGGATTGCCACAGAATTGGGAATCAAGAAGCTGATCATTCGAGGAGATTCACAACTGGTGGTGAGACAAGTCAACAAGGATAACCAAAGCCCATTGACGGAGGCATTCGTCGAGGAGGTGAGAAGATTGGAGGAGCGCTTTGGCGGGTTGCAAACAGAGCACGTACCCCCTGCAGAAAACAGCATTGCTGATCGCCTATCGAAGTGCGCTGCGCAGAAGCTTCCTGTGGAACCAGGAACTTTTGTTCTCCATCTTACTCAGCCCTCTGTATCCCCACAACAATGTCCTAAAAGAGGAGGAAATTGGACTCCGATAAGCCTCTCCCAGTAGAGCCTTTCGGGGCTCCTGGCAGGGACCCTGCCAGAAACAACTCCCCTTCGATTGCCGGGCTACACCCTCCTGCCGGGCCACTAGTCCCCGCGGTCAAGGGATGCGCCCCCACGAATGAGGAGGTGTCGGTAGTCCTCGTTGCCGAGCCTCAGGCTCCAACTTGGGCAAGGCACATAGTCCATTTCCTCCAAACCGGAGAACTTCCTGAAGAGCAAGAAGAAGCTGAAAGAGTAGCCCAGAGGGCCAATATGTATCAGTTTGTCGATGACACACTATACAGAAGAACGCCCAACGGTGTGAAATTGAAATGCATTTGCCGGGAAGGAGGAAAGGAACTGCTGGCAGAGATACTCAAAGGCATGTGCGGCTCCCACATTGGATCAAGGGCTTTGGTTGCGAAAGCATTCCGGCAAGGATTCTATTGGCCCACAACCCTCCAATATGCAGTTGACCTCATCACCAAGTGTGAAGCCTATCAGTTCCATTCCAAAAATATCCATCTGCTTGCCCAAGCACTCTAGACAATCCCTTTGTCATGGCCGTTTTCAGTCTGGGGGCTCGATATCCTCATCCCTTTCCCCCGAGCTGCCGGGGGCTTTCAATTCATGTTTGTTGCAATCGACAAGTTTACAAAGTGGCCGGAACTAGATGCTGTGAGAAAGGTGACTGCTCAGTCAGCTATCAAGTTCTTGAAAGGATTTGTGTGCCACTTTGGGGTCCCTGCCTAGATCATCACCGATAACTGCACCCAGTTCACGAGCCGCGCCTTCATGCAATATGTTCATGCCCTCGGAAGCAAGATCGCATTTGTCTCTGTCGCACATCCCAGAAGCAATGGACAAGCTGAGAGGGCGAATGCTGAAGTGCTGCGAGGACTCAAGACAAGAACGTTTGATAAGCTGCGGAAGCACGGCAGGTAATGGATCAATGAGCTGCCGGTGGTTCTTTGGTCCCTCAGAACGACACCAAATCGAGCTACCGGGCAGGCTCCCTTCTCCCTAGTCTATGGGGCAGAAGTAGTTATCCCCACGGCACTCATTTACGGGTCACCTCGAGTGCTTGCCGACGATGAAGTAGCGCAGGAACAGCACATGCGTGACAACACCATGCTTCTCGAGGAAAACCGTCTCCGGGCTGCTACGCGTGCTGCATGCTATCAGCAAGCCCTGCGTCGCTATCATTGTTGTAGGGTTCATGCCCGGTGTTTTGAGGAAGGCGACCTTGTCCTTAGGCGCGTTCAGTTCGCCAAGGGTACAAACAAGCTGTCGCCGAAGTGGGAAGGCCCTTACCGGGTAGTACAAGTCACCAGACCTGGCGCAGTCCGTCTGGAGACCAGAGATGGCATTCAATTGCAAAACTCATGGTATATTGAGCATCTCCACAAGTTGTACCCGTAAGGCACTACTGTCGGGCCCTGCCCGGCAGCCACCCTGTTGTACAGGCCTTGCCTCAGCTGGATGTAAACCCTTGTACAAAGCCAGGCGCAGACCCTGAGCAACAGAGAAATAAATGAAGCGCTGGGGGCCCCCGACAAGTTGCATGAATGCATAAGCATATCATAAGCATTGCATGATTCATGTAGATAGATTGCATGATCATGTAGATAGATTCCATATGGCATCATCTTCATTTGCATAAACTGCAGGCTCCTACCGTGGACTTAGTCCTGGGAAGAGGATGCGAAGACAAGCCAGCACTATGGTCTCCGGCAAGCCAAACAGATAAGCTCCATCTCTTATCCATACAGGTTCCGTGAGTAGGACTTGTGCATATGAAAACCTCGCCGCCTCAGAAACAAAGGTGCTCCCATCTATTGACACGAACGCTGCTTCACGGTAGGCGGGGGGCTGGTCTCTCCCAATGGGTTCTGCGCCCGGCAGGCTCAGCCTCACGGTAGCAGTCCTATGGGGTGCCGGCAATGTAGCTTACCGGGATCTACTTGTTTACATGAAAGTATGGAGGCATTTCACCTCTACATGGGTATCGTACATGCACAAGTGCCCGGCAAAGCTTATCTTTTTCATTAATATGCTGATCAACAAGTACAAATCTCACGGAACGTAAACATGGATACAAGAGATTACGTTATTTGAACTAAAATTTGGCAAGTGCCTACAGATTTAAGGTTAAAAAAAGATAAGTGCCCCGTAATGCCTTTTCTTGTCCCTCTCCTCCTAGGCACGGCGGTAGAAGGTGAAGAGGGAAAATTGAGTGCCTGGGTAGAAGCTCAGCCTGACCCTGTCGGGCTCCAGGAGAGGTTGCCCGGCGGGGGCGGGAGGGCGTGGAGGAAGACGACAACAGAGAGCATGGCAGAGGCGACCCGTTGACCGCCACCACCAAGGCCAGCAGGACACGGCAGGGCTAACGGAGCTATAGCCCGAGAGGAAGCCTGCCCTGGTCCAGCTGGAGGACTGCTGGAGGAGCCAGGGGGCACCATCACCACCTCTGCACCCAACTTCCCGGCAAACCACCTTGCCGAGGAGAAAACATAGGTGCAGATGATGGTGCTACCGCCTGATGAAGATGGTGCGGGCGATGTTCAGTCGGAGTCGGAGTCGTCGCCCTCCCGGTCGCTGCCGTCGTCATCGTCATCGTCATCGCCGTCACTGTCCTCCTCATCGCTTTCGCTCGAGGAGGAGCTTTCATCGTCGGTCGAGCTCTCCGCGCAGCACCCTAAGTGAGCTCCCGAGCGCCCAAAGACCTTGACAGAAAGCAGGCCGCTCTCCATTAATTTAAACTGGAGAACATGCCCCTCCGACAAGCTATGGGCTCGAGCAAAGGTCTTCCAGCCGCGGCGGAGGTACAAAACATGAGGAGCAGGGAAGTCAACATCCACCCACATGCCGCCATTCCCACAGCCCCTCATGTGCAACCTCAGTGCACGCGGCTGTTCGAGCTCCATCACCCTTGCAAATGGAGTAGGGAGGCGGAGGCGGCCGCGCAGAGGCTTATATAGCCTGATGACGAACTCCAAGGGTTGATCTTCGATGTGGCCTTCCATCGGGGGAGGAGCGTCCGGTGCTGGCGCAATTGAGGAGCCGCCCCGGCCTCCTCGACCGCGCACACCGTGACGACCTCGGCCACGTCCCCTTCCGCCTCCTCTCACAGCGGGTTCCACCCCCACATCATCGAGAGGAGGGGGGAGACACTGTCGAGCAGAAGTTCTTGTCGCCACCACCGGAGTACCACCACGCCCTCGCCCCCTCACCATGGCAAGCAAGGGAAGCATTGAGGAAAGGGAGAAGGAAGGTGTGTGAAGCAGACACACTCAGGGGGCTGGCCTCTCATCCAGCAGGCGACCGCCTTGCTCCTCCAATGCGGTTCCCCTGCGCCTCCAACGGCTCGGGGAATCCGAGCCGCCCCTCTACACCACTCGACGACGCCTGGCTTTCTGCCATGGCGCCCGTTCCCGCGCCCTCCGCGTCCACCCCCTACCCTACGCAATGCATGCGGTACACGTGGTGGAGGCGCCCTAGGGTAGGAGGCAAGTGGGATGGCAGTTTCTTACCCCGTGATCGTGGGGCATGGGCTGCCTGTAGATCGTGGTTCAGTTTCTCCCTTAAACGTTTCGCACGACGCGCGGGAAAACTGGAAACTGACCTGAGCTCAGTTTAAAGAAGAAGAAAAGAAGATCTCAAAGGGCGGGGCCGCCCTTACATTTCTGCCTATGCACTGGTTAGAGCCTACCCCGACGACACCCAGCGGCACGTTCGTGCCAGGCCCGAGGGCCCCTGTCGGTGCAACAGACCCTCGGTCCATTGCACGGACTGTGCACAGGCCAAAGACAAGATTACAAGATCAAGATCAGACCAAACAAGGAGGATCAATTCCTTTGAAGGATCCAAGTGCAAGTCAAGAAGGCCAAGGTGAGCTAGGGGAGCAAGGCATCGCTAAGGGAAGGACCTACCTTGCCGGGCAGGCGAGCCCGGCAGGGTTGGGTTTTGCCCCGGAAGCAAGCTCCCAGATCGTCTCGGTAGGCCTGCCGGGGCTGGAGGAGGCAAGCCACCCCACCGCTCCACCTCACAAGCAACGCAAGTAATTAATCAAAGCAGTGTCGAGCTCCAAGGTGACTAAGTGGCTGCTTTCTGCCACATGGCAGCCACTTCCTACAGCAAACACCTCCATATGACACTCGTCCTGAGATGTGTCAAGCGAGCAGGTGCGAAGCTGGCAAAATAGCCCGGCAGGACCTACCGGGCGGGCTGTGATGTGACACTGAGTGGCGCATTTAATGCGTTCTGCCAGCCTGCAGAGTTAGATATGATAGCACTGTTAGCTATCTAATCAGTACGCAAAGACTAATTTGCCACTGTGGTGATCCCTTAATCTATAAAAGGAGGCCCATGGCAACCGTAGAAAGGGTTGGACCCTCGCATATTCATACGCGCATAGCCACTCTCGCCCCTAGAGCGACCTTGCCGGGCGAAGTGTGCAACGTCCACCACCATTATCCACCATCAATCCACCAAAGCAGGAGTAGGGTTTTACGCCTCACGGCGGCCCGAACCTTGGTAATGATTGCCCGTGTGATCTTTGCCGTGCTGCGCGACGCTTCTCCGCTCTTTGTGCAACATGCCCATCCCCCCGCCGAACCAAAATGGGCTCATGGCCCCATAGGTGGCCATGGTTTCCCACGACAAACTTTGACAAAAAATTATGACATGGCGTAAAAACCTGGACGGAGGTAGTAGTACGAGATACGGTGGCACACTAACTTAGGCCGAATTCAAGTGCCCAAAATTATTGGAAGAGAGCAAAGTGTACATACAAAGTAATTAAAATTGAATTTCTCGAAAATATTTAAAATTGGAGGATGGTGCAGCCCACCTTTCTGATATTTTGACCGTGTGTGGTTCAGTTGTTGTTCACTTCGGAGGGTCGTGTACCACACGTGAATGATAGTAAGTGCGACCGGGAGGCGTGCATCGTTAATTGCAAGTTGACTCCTTCGAGCGTTAAATTTTCTTCACGTATTAGCATTACCCTAGTATTTTTCTTCACTACATTAAATAAAGAGTTCTGTTTCATGCACAATTTAAAACGGTTTTTATGGAGAGAAAAAGAAAACCATTCCAACTATATACGCTGCAGCCTCGGCGCTTGTTTTCTAGTAGGGTTTGCTCTCTTCACACTCTCTCTCCACTATATATATAACACACTGGAGCCTCAACGCTTGTAGTTGCTCTCTTTACACTCTCTCACCCTCTCCAAATCTAAACACGACTGCGTTGGCCTCTCTCTCTCTCTCTCTCTCCTCCCGCACTGCTGGTCAAAGAGCTGGCAGGATCCCGTCCGCCGGGGTAGGGAAGGAGGCTTAATGCTGTCACCATCGGCGAAGGAGGGAATCCACTACCGGCGCCGCTGTTCTCTTTCACCCAGCGGCAGCGTAGGAGGGCTCCGACCCCTTCTTCCTCGCTATCGCACATAGTGTGGGCAGATCAGCCTCCGGTCGCCCACTGAGCCACACCCCGAGAACCTCAAGGTATAATTTACTTAATCCACATGCATTGCTCTAGCTGCATGTGGTTCGCTTTTGCACTCGAATCTAGGTGTTGGATCAAGCAGGAAAGTAGTGGGGAAAGTTGTATATCAAGAATCTAGGACATGGTTCAAAGAGGAAAGGAAGAGGGGAAAGTAGTACAGACTCGCTATCCAACACCTATGTTGGTCGAAAAGGGAAAACAATGACAAACATAGTACACACATATATAATGAACTGATCTTTTTGTGGGTGGGGGACAAGGCTGTAGAGTTTGAGCAGGACTAGATTTGCTGCCCTCACATAGGGAAAGGTGTCTAAAGATAACAAAACTGGGACCAACACAAATATGCTCCTTGGTTGTTTATTGCAACAGACTCTGCATCACCCCTTTATACATCGGTAGATGCACATGGTGATGGTGCATCCACTATCCCGTACAACTCTTTAGCTGTTGTTAATCTAATAATGCCGCTGGAAAATTGAAGCAATGCCACAGTTAAAAGCAAATTACGTGTTTAACCAATTTTATTGTTAATATAATCTCTCTGTTAATATGAATCAATGCCATTGTTTGATAAATGCTACTGTCTTGCTTTCTTTCCCATTTATATAAGTTATATGCTTCTTTTTGTGGGCTTCTGTGTCATCCACCGTTATTGACCAATAATTGTTTCCTTTGCATTTATGTGTAAACAGGGTTATCTACTTCACCTCGTTGCTATTGTGACCTTTTGTTGCACTGCACAAAACACTTTTGTTTTAAGAGTGTTTTGTTTGCAGTTTAGCCAAAATGTCACACCGACAACGTTGCTTGATTGCTTGATCTTAGTGGAACTGCACAAGAGGAGATCTGTCTTCCTATCCGTGTTGGCAAATTTGTTTCAGATCTTCTTCTTGTGAGTTGTTTGAATTCCGCGTCATGAGAGGTCAGTACTAGCCTTCTTCCACATGATTGTGCAGTGTGCTTTCATATGTTGTGCTACTTATACGGTAATGTTGCTTGATTTTAGTGAATTGCACAAAAGGAGACCAGACTTCCAATCTGTATGTGCACCGTTATATCCCATTGAGGTAAGATAATGATATTTCGCAAGTATTGGCCTGTATTTTGCTACTATCATCAGAAAAGTAATATTGTTGTTTAGTGCTATACTTGTGCTCCCTAATTGACATGCCAAATCTTACATTGAAGGCGAAGCTTGTCTATTATTGAACCAAGTGATGAAGGGGAAGAACAAGCGGAAGAAGAACAAAAATCAACTCCCGGTGCTGTAATGAAGCACTGGAACTATGATGACACAAGTAATGATATAGTTTTGCATCTTAATTTATTGCTATGGCTGGAATGAGCAATTGTTTTGCCACTGTGATTTGATGCCACTCTTAATGTAATATGTAATTATCTCTACTTGTGCAAACAGGGATCTTGTTTGAAGATAACGTATATTTTAGTGGAACTGCACAAGAAGATGTTGGAAACATTAAACTAATCGAGGATTTTATAGTAAGCATGGCAACCAAAGTCTTTACCTAATAATAAAGGGGTGATTGCTTCTTACCCCCTGATTTTCGTCCGTTTAGTCCGTCAGTTGCATCAGATTTTCGTACGTCGACCACTTTTTCTTTAAACATACATCGCCCACCCGTCCCACCTCGATCGATAGTGAGTTTTTTTGTTCGTCCCCCTGGCTGTTGTCCCCGTGGGCTTGGCTGTCATCCCTAGGTGGCCCTGCACCCACAAACCTTTGCCTCGCTAGCCCAGTTAATTTGTCCGTCCCTCTCTCTGTTGGAGTCAAACACGAATGCCACGCCATCTTCCCTAACCACTCCCATAAATATCAGTCCAGGCAGAGAGAGGAGGAGAGAGGAGGGGATCCATGGAGGCCGAGGAGCATCCAAATTGTTGCGGGTCGATGTGACACAAAGGTCAATGAAACCGATCACGTGACCTTTCCTGTACAGTTGCAGCCTGCTTGCTGATCGAGCCCACCTGGTGACTTGCACAGGATCCTGGTGCCGCCGATCTAGCCGACGTTGGGCGGCGACTTTGCTAATCAAGCCCATCTGTTGACATGCATGGGATTTATGGCGCTGCTGATGTTCGAGTGGCCGATGTCGATGACGTTCGATCTTCTCGACGTGCTCCGGCAATCTAGCGTCATCGACATTTGACAGGCTCGACGCGCTCGAGATTGTCTTCCCTAACCACAACCCACGGGGGCTAGACTCTAGAGGCCTGCACCTTTGCAATGTCTAGCCACAAACATGCATGCAGTGCTGGCTACCTGCCTCACACGCCCGACAGAGAAGGAGTACTGCGCCGGTCGGGCGGCGTCTTCTTGTGGAGCAGACAAGGGTTCTCGCGTCGGCTTTAGGATGATATTTCATGCAAATCTGTTATCTGTTCCTGCTTCGTTAGTTGGCAAGTCTCAACATGTAGTACGTGGTTGTGATATATCCCTCGAAAACTGGTTGTGTATACAAGCACGACTTGACTATCTGTCCATAACCTAGAATAGCTACCTTTCTGCACTTAGGACACATACATAAAGGTTCTCAACCCAAGCAATGTTTAGGTTGATCCAGATCCTGCTGCTGCTGGCTTCTTCCTTAATTATTTTCACCGATGTGCATCTTACTCGACAGGCTATCGTCTCCTCTTTTTTCCCCAACCATCGCTATGATTGTTGGTACAGACCTCACATGCATGTTTGTTTGATCCATTTTCAGTTTGTCACATAGTCAAGTTGTGCCACCGTCCTCCCAAACTTGGATGTTTGCTATGAAAATCTGTCACGAAAAGTACTACCAATGACTGCTCAGCTGCTATGGCTAGGCACTGCTAGCTTTGGTCATCATTGTGACAATCGCTCGACCAAAAAACATGGTAACAATGGCAGTGAGTTATTTTCTTGTTGTGTTCAGACCTTCATAAATACATGGTGCATTAGTTGGTGCATATATCATGCTAATTGCTGCATCGGCATGTTATGTGTTATCTTACCACTATCTTTGCAAATTCATCATTAATTAATTCATATATGATTATTTGAGATCATTTATGTCATTGTATTTGTATTTGGGGATTAATGTATCATAATAGTCATACATGATTCCACATTAATCCGGTTAATACTGAAACAACTGTAGAAGTAGCAAAAGAATAGTACAAGTACTCCAAATTGCTGATGGCCATTCTTGAAAACAATACATTTTCACATCAAAAACCATCATATTCAATATTAATCTCCCTTCAAAGACCTAGGTCATAGCAGCACTTCTCCTGCAAGATCTGATCTGCATAAACATGATCACTGGATTCACTACTTCACCTTAGACTAAGCTATATATTCATTTATTTTGTACCCATTGCAATGCACGTGCTCTTTTGCTATAGATAATAACGAATGGTTTCGGAGAAGTGCTTCATCTGTATGCTCTACACAATAAGCCTCCTGACAAAGGTTGGTACCGGCCCACGGATTTCATCCATATGATTGAGATTTGTCATCTCTATTGGTGTTGTGCTACTGTTTAGCTACTGTAATGAGAAAGAGGTATTGTTTCGCATGTTAATCTAAGGCTGCTAATAAATTGAGGCACTGGTTTGCCACCGTTATAGCCACTGATAAAATTAAGTAATAATACAGTTCAAGTTGAGCTGCTGTATTTGGTATCATATCAATTCCTATGAGGATAATGAGGATGCATCTCTTTGTGACTATACATTTCATCAGTTACTCCCATTGTTAATGTAATGGTTGTTTTAAATATTTACTTTCCTTTTTTTCGAGCAAACAGGGATGCTAGCATTTAGTTGTTCTCTTGTCTTTGCACAACAGGATCATCCTCCTTTGAAGAAGAATATGGAGTACGTGAAGTGCCTAGTTCCGATTATGCCAGGATGAAGAAGCCAAGCCTCTCTTCTTATCAGAAGGAGCAGTTAAAGGATGGTTACATTACTGCCCACAAGAACAAACTAACTTCAGCTCAGAAGGACCCACAGGTCTCCATCTTTGTGGCTGTGATGGCCAATACCATGTTGATTTAGGATTCTTTCCGATGAGTTCCATTTTTTATATATGTGTGCTCTGCATGGATCATGTAGGTGCCTGTTCAAACTGTAAATTCATAAACAATTTGCTTTATAATAATCACTTTTTTTGTATTTATGCAAACAGGGATGCTCAGCTTGATTTCAATGGGAACTACACAAAATGTTTGATGGTTCATGCCCTCCATTATACTTCATCATGCACAATACATTGAATGTTCTCGAATCATTCATTTCCACCTCCAGCCACAAAATTAGCTACAAGAAAGGAGGTGCCAATATGTTCGCGAAGTTGGTTGATTTTAGTCGAACTACACAAAAAGAACAACTGGTTTATTTAGCACGAGGTGACATGGCAATGTGCAAACTGATGGCAAACCCCACCCATTCCACAATCGTAGGGATTTGATATTTTGGAATGGGAAAACCTTGTCAAAGTTTGCTCATTGATGTACGCAAAAAGACACGCATTTGATATTTTGGAATGGTACAACATGTCAAATTTTGCTCATTGATGTTAGCAAGAAGACATGCATTTGATATTTTGGAATGGAACGCCCTTTGCCATCAGCAACATCGACCGATTTTTCTTTATTCTTTAGTTGTGAAGTAAATATTGGTTCTGACGTGTGAATCATTGAGATGCATAATCCTCGATTCTTTTGAATGTTCTTTATGAATTGTCAGGCCTGTGAGTTTGATTGCAATGTGCACACTAAAAAGCTGCTCAAACTTTTTGTACGTGTGAAACTGCTGCAAACGAGGTGATCACCGTGCATCCTGAGAATAATTATTGTTTTGTATGTTCATGCCAATGATACAAGAATTTGAACTAATCGGACTAAATTCGTTCATACACGGCCGAATTTCATATAAACATGCCAGATTTCATTACATTTCATACATTCTTCAACTAAAAAGGGTGCGCTGGAGGTATAATTAATTAACCAAATCTATGATCTCTGGCGCCCATTTCCCATGTCCAGCTGAGCCGAACAGAAGCTTCTTTTCCAGCTCAGCTCTCCGACTCCATGTCGCCGCCAAGCAACTAATCGGCCGTCAATGTTCAACCCGCCAAGCTTGGCTTCAACCAGAGGGTAGCAGCGGTGGCCTTACTTGGACCCGAGCGGCGGCGACCTACCGTGTTCTACTCTTCCTTGTTTTCTGTGTGGCGCGGCCTCGTTGGCAGTGGGGCGGGGCCTCGACGGAGCCATTGATGTCCTCTGCCTCGCTGCCGGCGGGGCGGCGCCTCAGCGGAGCGGGGGAAATCCTCCCCCTCATTGCCGGCATGGCGGGGCCTCGGCAGAGCCGGCGATTTCCACTGCCTCATTGTTGGCAGGGCAGGGCCTCGCCGAAGCTGGTGAAGTCCTTCGCCTCGGTGCCGGTGGGGCGGGGCCTCAGTGAAGCTAGCGATGTCCTCTGCCTTGTTGTTGGCAGGGCGAGGCCTCGTCAGAGCAGGGCCTCGTCGAAGCCAGCGAAGTCCTCCGCCTCGGTGCCGGTGGGACGGGGTCTCGGCGGAGCCCACATTATCCTCTGCCTCATCGTCGGTCTCGCCAAATAGCGCCTCGCCCGCTTCATCGCCCTCTTTGTAGGTGGCCGCAACCTCCCCCATCCACATGCGGTACCGCCAGCGCGTGAGGTGGCTCTCGTGGGCGGAGCGGTATGACTCGAGCAGCGCCTCCTGCTCCGCCCGCTCCGCGGCGATCTGCTCCTCCGCTTGCAGGTGCTCCTGGAGGACATGGTGGTTGTAGGTGGTGTTGGCCTGCGCCTCCTGGAACTGCTCCTCGCGCTTCTGCCTCACCATGTCCATGTATTGGGCGCGGGCCTCACCGATGGTCATGGTGCAATGCACCAGCGAGGATGGCGCGAAGGAGGTGGTTGGCACCGGATCGTCGACTACCACGTTCTCCATTGGGACGTCGTCGTCCTTCGGCTGCCTGCCGGCCAGCCAGTCGGCAGCAATGGCTACCATCTCCTTCTGGTCCGTCGTTCGCCCATCCCGAAGACCGCTGGAGCGCGAGGAAGCCATGGTGGGAGTGGTGTGGACAGGAGAAAGGGAACGGAGGTGGATGACTGCGGCTATGACCGGTGATACGTCTCCGACTTATCTATAATTTTTTATTGTTCCATGCTATTATATTATCTGTTTTGGATGTTTTATATGCATTAATATGCTATTTTATATTATTTTTGGGACTAACTTATTAACCTAGAGCCTAGTGCCAGTTTCTGTTTTTTCCCTTGTTTTTGACTTTTTCAGAAAAGGAATATCAAACAGAGTCCAAACGGAATAAAACTTTACGATGATTTTTCTTGGACCAAAAGACACCTACGTGACTTGGAGAGAGGGCCAGAAGAGTCCCGAGGAGGCCACAAGTCCTCAAGGCACGCCCCTTGGCTTGTGGGCCCCTCGGGAGTCCTCTAACCCTAGTTCCACCTCTATATATTCTAAAATATTCCCCAAACATCAAAAGCATCCACAAAAATACTTTTTCGCTGCCACAAGGTTCTGTTCTCGTGAGATCCCATCTTGGGGCCTTTTCCGGTGATCTGCCGGAGGGGGGTTCGATCACGGAGGGCCTCTACATCAACCTTGCTGCCCTACCGATGATGTGTGAGTAGTTTACCATAGACCTACGGGTCCATAGCTAGTAGCTAGATGGCTTCTTCTCTCTCTTTGATCTTCAATATCATGTTCTCCTTGATGTTCTTGGAGTTCTATCCGATGTAATCTTCTTTTGCGGTGTGTTTGTTGAGATCCGATGAATTGTGGGTTTATGATTAGATTATCTATGAATATTATTTGACTCTTCTCTGAACTCTTTTATGCATGATTTAAATATCTTTTTATTTCTCTCCGATCTATTGATTTGGTTTGGCCAACTAGATTGATCTATCTTGCAATGGGGGAGGTGCTTTGTGATGGGTTCAATCTTGCGGTGTCCTCACCCAGTGACATAGTAGGGGTAGCGAGGCACGTATTGTCTTGTTGCCATTAAGGATGAAAAGATGGGGTTTATATCGTATTGCTTGAGTTTATCCCTCTACATCATGTCATCTTGCTTAAGGCGTTACTCCGTTCTTATGAACTTAATACTCTCAATGCATGCTGGATAGCGGTCGATTTGTGGAGTAATAGTAGTAGACGCAGAATCATTTTGGTCTACTTGTCACGGACATTCAAAAATTTTCTCGTGTAAACATAGAACAACAGGTGTGTTGTGTCAATTTTTGGGATTTTTCGGGGTTCGCTTGGACATTTTTATACATTAACTGAGTTTTCTATGCATTTATGTGCATAATTCAAATTTGAACTACATCCACATGCTCCAGTGCATATCAATGGGTTCAAAATTGAATTGTGTGTCCTTGGTTGCATGCTTAAGTCCCATGCAAGAAATGAGAATGAATTTCAAACACCTTGCCATCGTCGCTCGGCCGCTAACATTGAGATACTTTTTTTAAATTCTAGTAAATCAAAAATGCGTCTAAAATTTATGAAACTTGACATGCTAGCATGGAACGGCATCAACATGCCATGGTAAAAATAATGTCCCATTTGGGGCAGGTTGGGTTATAAGCTTCTCACAAACCAGAGCTTCTCACAACAAGCCTCATGGTTATGGTAGGGAACGTTTCACCTTTCTGGACGAAATGATATCCGTTGCCTCTTCTTGATTTCAATTTTTTTCTAGTGTCAACATAGAACAACAGGAGTGTTGTGTTAATTTTAGGAATTTTTTGGGGTTTGTTTGGACATTTTTATACATTAACTGAGTTTTCTATGCATTTATGTGCATAATTCAAATTTGAACTACAGGCACATGCTCCAGTGCATGTAAATTGGATGAAAAATCAAATCTCTGTCCTTGGTTGCATGCTTAGGTCCCATGCAAGAAATAGGAATGAATGTCAAACACCTTGCCACCGTCGCTCGGCCGCAAACATTGAGAGACATGGTTTTTAAATTCTAGTAAATCCAAAACTCGTCTGAAGTTCATGAAACTTGGCATGATATCATGGAGCGGCATCAACATGTTGTGGTAAATTTTTTGTCCCATTTGGGGCAGGTTTGGGTATAAGCTTCTCGCAAACCAGAGCTTCTCACAGCAAGCCTGATGGTTTCGGTAGGGAACGTGCCACCTTTGGGGACGAAACGATATCCGTTGCCTCTTCTTGCTTTCAAATTTTTTTCTAGTGTCAACATAGAATGACAGGAGTGTTGTGTCAATTTTTGGGATTTTTTGGGGTTCGCTTGGACATTTTTATACATTAACTGGGTTTTCTAGGCATTTTATGTGCATAATTCAAATTTGAACTACATGCACATGCTCCGGTGCAGAAAAATGGGTTGACATATCAAATGTGTGTCCTTGGGTGCATGCTTAGGTCCCATGCAAGAAATAGGAATGAATATTCAAACACCAGGGCACTGTTGATTGCCGGCAAAATGTTGAGCTACTTTGTTTTTAAATTCTAGTAAATCCAAAACTCGTCTAAAATTCATGAAACTTGGCATGCTATCATGGAATGGCACCCGACATGCTGTGTTATTTCTCGTGTCCATTTTGACAGAAGGCGCACTCGAATAACAGCTAACAAAGGCATTTTGAAACAAATAGCTGCCACTTTAACATCTCAAACATTTGTATAATTTAAATCATGTGCGTTCTGTTAACCATTCACATGATGCCACGTGTCTCCCTTTTAATGGCTATAGGAGGTGCCATGCGGACAGCTGCTTGACTGAAAGGGAGGTGTGCGAGCGCAGTCCGATGCGCAGGCTGACCGAGAGGCGTGCAAGTTGTCCTCCAATGCGCAGGCTCACCGGGAAGCGTGCGAGCTGTACGCTGCACAGACTCACTGGGAAGTGAGTCCTTTGACTTCCTTGGCCGCCCGCCTTGCTCGCATCCTCTCCATTAATGGCGCCCGAGCCGCTGTTTAATACGGATGGCCTTACTGTTCGCCTCCCATTCCCCTCCCTCCCGCAGACCTCCACCAACGCCATGGCGTAGAAGGATCATCTGCCACTAGTCTTCAAGTTTGGTGAAGTCGACTCCGAGCCGGAGGAGATAGAAAATAAGGAGGAATGGGGCCTCATGGACATGGCCCTGAACGTGCTGGCCACGGCGGTTGCTGCCCCCGCGCCCGTCCCAGCTCCCATCCCCGCGCCCACGCCAGCGACCATCCCTGTAGCATTGAAGGGCTGGTCACCGAGCACTATCGCCGAGCTGGAAGCCGCGGGCGTCAGCGAGGTCTCCACGGACCCGTGCGAGCTCGTGTACATGCCAGCGCCCGTGCCCGTGCGCACCCCTGCACCCACCGCGGCGCCGGTCTCCGTGCATTTGCCTGCACCCGCCGCGCCCTTGCCCATGTGTGCGCCCCCCTCAGCGGCATGGGATGCCACCATTGACCGCTACCTCGCAGCGCCATGAGTTGCCGTCCTCCCGCGCCCCGCCCGTCGATCGCGTGACAGCATGATGTTTGATTTCGAAGTGAAGAACATTTTGTCCTACCTTGAAGACTTAAACAACGGCGTCCTGGAGGACGACAACGACAACACCGGCACGACACACCGCCTCCGCCGCAACCGGAAATAGTTTTTTTGGGTTTAATATTGTATCTCGATCATATGAGTATAAATTCGTAGTGTGACTGAATGAAAGATATGGTTTGAACGAACTTGCGTTTTTCTCTCTTAATGTACAGACTTATCAAACGATTTTCTTTAAAAAAATGTCAATGGTTTTTAAATATAAAACACACATCGCAAACATTTTTGTTAGAACACCCGTATGCAAACCGACAGCTTCCCCAGGAAGCCAAGGGAAAATGTGCCGAGCAGGATTTGTGCAGCTCTTGATCGCAAACGTTTTAGACAGAACACCCGTATGTAAACCAACAGCTTCCCGAGGGAGCCAAGGGAAAATGTGCCTAGCAGGATTTGTGCAGCTCTTCATCGCAAATGTTTTAGATAGAACACCCGTATGCAAAGTGAGAGCTATGGTCTTCCCCAGTAAGCCAAGGGAAAATTCACAGTGCAGGATTTGTGCATCTCTTCAACGCAAACGGTTCAGATTGAATACAGTATGCAAAGCTAGACTTCGGCACTAAGCCAAGAGAAAATGTGCCGAGCAGGATTTGTACATCCCTTCAATGCAAACAGTTGTTTTGGATGACCCGTGTGCAACCACGTACAGACAGTTTGGTAAGATTTGCATCTGTCATATTGGGTATATTGCCATTTGTCAAACTGGAAAGAAGGACATTTGTTGATATAGTAACATTGCCATTTGTCAACCTTGTAACACTGCGATTTGTCAAAATATGCAGCTAAAAATCACTAGCACTATCTAATTTTTGCAACTAAAATTCAGTAATTAAGCATATATTTCAATCATAGATTAAGCAGTCGTTCTTTTATACAAACAGTTTAACTTGACAGCTGAACCAACCAAACTTTTCCCCAATTGTTGCCAATCACGTACTAAAATAGCTAGTTCAACTATATATACTAGCTAATTTTAAGTATGTTGTATAGTTCCACCACATCTATAGTCAGATGAACTAAACAAAATAGCCCCTAAATACTACTACTACGGAGGGGCTTTGTACTACTTCCGGCAGCCTCTCCTCTGCTGAGAGCGCTCAGTAAGAGGCAGAGGAGGAGGAGCCTACCGACGAGCTGGACAACTGTAATATGGTGCCTACCGCTGCTGCACGTTTAGTGACGCTCACCTCGAACGCCCTTTGCCGCTCCAGATGACACCTCTCGAAGCGGTGGTTCTCCTCGTAGATCTCCTGATTCCTCGCCTCTGCGGCAGCGTGTGTTGCGGCCACGGCGGCGGTAAGGCTCTTTGCATGCTCGTCGAGGTGCTCCTCCTCCTCCCGTAGGAACTCGATGTAGTGCGTAAGGTCACTGATGCACGTACAGGCCTCCACCTCCGCCTCCCGCCTTCGGGCGGCAGTGGCGGAGCGGGTGATGACCCCGGCGGTCGAGGGTGGGCTGGTGGCCACGGCGGCCACGATGGCCATGACAGCCACCTCCCGCCTTCGGGACACGGCGGCGGAGCGGGCGATGGCCCTGGCTTTCGACGGTGGTGTGGCGGCCACGGCGGCAGACGGTGGGGTGGCAGCCAGCAACAGCTGCCGACAGGCAGCGGCGGCGGAGCGTGTGGTGGGTGTTTCGCGCACACCCAACAGGGACGCCACGCGCACTACACTACACGGGGACTGCGCCACCGCCACGGTGTAGCCTCCCAGCTGGAGCTGTCCAATGATGACGACAGAGTGGCTGAGCGACGACGACGGACCGGTGCCATTGGCGATTGTGGGAGAAGCAGACGATATAAGCTACAGGGAGGGAGGGGAAAATGCCATGCAGGACTCACCAGTCGTGAGGGTTTATATAGCAGGTCGGTAAGCATTGGGATTTTGGGGGATTTCACCGAGTCGGGCAGGAAGCTTGCACGGGAACCTGCGCGGTTGCACGGGAACAGGCTCACCGCTGTTTTGCCCAAAGAACGCCCCCGCGCACTGCTCAAGCTTGCGCTCTAAGCCGTCTGCGGCAGCGGGGTGACAAGACGTGCGAGAGGAGGACGAAAGGACACGTACACAAACGGTAAATAAAAAAAGTTTGCGATTAAATTACCTACTACCCCCGTCTTGGTTTATAAGTCGTCTATGTATTTTTGTGCCAAATTTTGACTAGAGATTTAACTAATAAAATACGAATGCATGTCGCTAGAGATTATATCGTTGGATTCGTATTTGAACATAGTTTCCAATTATATAATTTTTGTAACATGCATTAACATTTTGTTGGTTAAATTTAAGGTCAAAATATGGCACAACATATAAAGGGGACTAATAGACCAAGACGGAGGTAGTACCACACGACCGCTCTCTATGCAGCAACGCAACTGTCGGCCGGCTTGTAGACGACCATTTCCTGCGTGTTCAACTGCTCTATGCATGTGGTTGCTCGCGGTTGAGGCGGCCGCGGCGCACTCTGCTCGCGTCCCGCCGCGCGCGCTCTACTCTCGCGTCCCTCCAGGCGCTCTGCCCTCGTCCCTCCACGCGTGATGCCAGTGTTTGGGGCCCACGCATGATCACGTACGTTCGTGTGCATGCGGTTGCGCCGGGCGCGGCGCCACAATGTAGTTACCCGCTGCAAAAACTGCCATGCGGACGCGCCGAGAATCCAGGCTGCCCTGCCCCCATTTATTTCTGTGGCCATTTACATTCATCTCTCGCGCCACATGACACAATAAGCACACCCACAACGACACATACAGAGAGGACATCCAGCGGTTCCAAATGGTGCTCCCCGTGGCTCCAATGGCTCTCCCTGTGGCCGACGATGACAACGGCGGGCAGTTCACCACGCATCACGTAGTGGACACCCACGTGAGGGGGAAGGCCCTCTCGGTGGTGTACATGAACGAGCCGGTCTCGGTGGAGAGCTCCATCCAAACTATGGAGTAGTTGCTTGCTGAGGGCAAGTACCAAGTGGTCGGCTTCGACCTCGAGTACACCATCGGTCGTGCCGGGCACGATCAGAAGTGTGCCGTCGCCCAGTTGTGCGTGCGACATGACGTCCTCGTCTACTAGTACCACCTAGCCACAAGGCCTTGCGAGCGTTTCTCCAGGTTTGTCAACAGCTCCGACTACAGTTTCGCTATGGTGGACACCACCAACGATCTAAAAGCGCTCAAGGTTTCGAGCTTGAAATGCCAGAATCTTGTCAACATCCAGGACCACTACAAGGTCTGGGGCAGCGACAACAACAAACATAACTCACTGGTTGACCTCGTTGCGGCCATCATTGACCCCTACTACATGAAGATGAAGGATGAGAGCAAGACGGACAAGAACGCCTAGCACAATGTCTGGCATGAGAGACTGGATGAACAACACATCAAGTACGCGGCCAAGGACGCATACACAAGCTACGAGATGTACATGCAGATCGTTGACATGAGGGAGTGTCTTCTTCCTGCCCTAGATAAGGGATTGAGCCACACAGCAGTGGCGGGAGCGTCACAAGAAGTAGATGACTAGACGATCGTTTCTCCTAGTTTAGAATGCATACAGCAGTGGCGGCAGTGTGTGTGAATGATTTGTATAGTCACTTATGTTATTGTGCGAATGATCTGTATAGTCACTTATATATATATATATATATATATATATATATATATGTGTGTGTGTGTGTGTGTGTGTGTGTGTGTGTGTTATTCTTCTGTAGACAGAGCAAATCACACAGCTTATTAGCAGCAATCGTCTGTGTTATTATTGGTCTTCGCACACATTTCTGATTACGGACCTGTTTGCTGCGTATCACACACATCTTGTTCAGTTGAATTGTTTCTGTTGTGTTGGCTCATCGCAAACAGTTCATCCGAGTCAACTGTATGCCCTCCATCGCACACACCTTGATCTGGCTGACCGTTTCTATTCTATTGCCTAATCACACACAGTTCATCCTAGTGAACTGTATGTCGTATATCGCACACACCCTCATCTGGCTGCCCGTTTCTGTTGTTCTGCCTCATCGCAAACAGTTCTTCTGGATCAACCGTTTGCCACGCATCGCACACGCATCTACAATCTGAACTGTGTTTGATGTATCCACCATCGCAAACATTTTGCATCTTTTTTGATGGTTTTTTTAGATCACCATTTGCGATTAATGCATCGCACACAATTTCATCGAAGGGTCTCTGATTGGACTGTCGCACTTGGACCAACCTGCAGTAGTGATTAGTGGAGTCAAGAGAATTATTAGAAGCAACAACATCGGATTTAGCATGGTTATTATTAGTACTAGAAGAAGAATCTTTCTTGCTCTTGTAACTAGATTTAACTTGTGGCATGTAAGTAGATAAGAGGAAATGTTTGGCAATGTAAGAAGAACTCTTCTTTCGAAGATCATCATTGATTGCTTTTAGAAACTTATGCTCTTGCTCTAAATTTAGCTTCTCGAAGCGTAGCTTCTCATGAGTTCTTAGGAGCTCTCTATGACCCTCTTGAGTTGTTTCATGAGCTAACTTAAGAGTGTTTAGTTCTTTAGTTAGTCGCTCAATCTCCTTCTTATCATTGTCATTCATTTCATCTTGATTAGCATGATTACTAGCAAGTTCATTATAGTTCACATCACTAGTTTTATCAACAAGAAAATCATCATCACCTAGCAAATCATCTTCATCACTATTGAAATAAAGATACTCGGGGTGTGATACCTTGGGGCCTTTAGCCATGAAGCATCTTCCAATTCCTTCATTTGGTGAATCAAATATGGCATAGGAGTTGGATGGCACTAGTGCAAGACCAGCAACTCCATCATCTTGAGTATATTTGGAGTCGGAGTGATAGCTTCTCTCGGAGTAGTTGCCGGAGTTGGAACCGGAAACCCATTCACCAACATGAGCTTGATGTCTTCGTCTTGTGTAGCTCTTTGATGACTTGTCTTTCCTTTCCGAATCCTTGCTTCTTCGAGAGGGTCTTCATTCATCACGATCATCTCTACTCCTTCTCTCCCTTTGAGGTGATTCATCTCTTCTACTCTTCCTTTTTGGCGAGTCTTCTCTTTTCTTGTAGGGAGCCATACACTCATTGGAATAGTGTCTGGGTCTTCCACAATTGTAGCAATTACGATCACGACTAGAAGATCTTTTCTCATTGTAGGACCTTGACTTGGAGCTTCTATCTTTGCTTCTACTCTTATAGAATTTGTTGAAGTTCTTCACCATTAGACTTATTTCCGCATTGGAGACTAGCTTGTCACTTGATGTTGTGGGAGCATCACTTGAAGCTTTGTAAGCACCACTTGACTTGTTGTGGAGCTCTTCCTTATCCTTGAGTGACATCTCATGAGAAACAATTCTACCAATGACTTCCGTGGGCTTGAGATCTTTGTAATTGGGCATCATTTGGATTAATGTGCAAACGGTACCATATTTTCCATCCAAGGCTCTAAGGATCTTCTTGATGATGAACTTGTCAGTCATCTCTTCACTTCCTAAGCCGGCAATCTCATTTGTGATGAGAGCAAGCCTAGAGTACATTTCGGCGACTCATTCACCATCCTTCATCTTGAACTTGTCAAGTTGACTTTGAAGCACATCCAACTTGGATTCCTTGACAAACTCGGTACCTTCATGCATATCAACCAAAGTATCCCAAATTTCCTTTGCATTCTCAAGACGGCTGATTTTGTTGAATTCCTCGGGGCACAATCCATTGAAAAGAATATCACAAGCTTGAGCATTGTATTACAACATCCTCAATTCTTCCGCGGTCGCTTCACGATCCGTTTCTCTTCCATCTTCAAAGAATTCACCTTGCAAGCCAATATGAACAACAACCCAAACGGCGGGGTTATGATCAAGAATATGCATTTTCATCTTATGCTTCCAACTATCAAAATTTGTAACATCAAAGTAAGGACCTCTATGGTGATAGTCACCCTCACTAGATGCCATACTCTCCTAGGTTGTGAAACCAAGGCTATGATCACCAAAGCAATGGAAATCAAGGCTAACGGAGACCAAAGCTGTGATACCACTTGTAGGATCGAAAGCATGTCTAGAGGGGGGTGATTAGACTACTTGACCAAATAAAAATCTATCCTTTTCCCAATTTTAGTTGTAGGCAGATTTTAGCAATTATGACAAGTCAAGTAACACCCTACATATGCAAGTCTAAGAGTATTGCAGCGGAATGTAGAACATTGCACATGTAAGTAAAGGGAAGGGTTTGGAGAAGGCAAACGCAATGGGGACACAAAGATTTTTGGCATGGTTCCGATAGGTGGTGCTATCTTACGTCCATGTTGATGAAGACTTCAACCCACGAAGGGTAATAGCTGCGCGAGTCCATGGAGGGCTCCACACACGAAGGGTGCATGAAGAAGCAACCTTGTCTATCCCACCATGGCCATCGTCCACGAAGGACTTGCCTCACTCAGGTAGATCTTCATGAAGTAGGCGATCTCCTTGCCCTTACAAACTTCTTGGTTCAAATCCACATCATGTCGGAGGCTCCCAAGCAACACCTAACCAATCTAGGAGACACCACTCTCCAAAAGGTAATAGACGGTGTGTTGATGGTGAACTCCTTGCTCTTATGCTTCAAATGATAGTCTCCCCAACACTCAACTCTCTCTCACAGATTTGGCAATGATGGAAGAAGGATTTGAGTGGATGATACGTCTCCGTCGTATCTATAATTTTGAATTGCTCCATGCCAATATTATACAAGTTCTACATACTTTAGGCAACAATTTATATGATTTATTGGACTAACCTATTCATCCAGTGCCCAGTGCCAGTTCCTGTTTGTTGCATGTTTTTTGTTTCACAGAATATCCATATCAAACAAAGTCCAAACGCGATAAAAATTGATGGAGAATTATTTTGGAATATTTTTTATTTTTGGGATGTGGAATCAATGCAAATGGAGGCCCACAGCCCCCACGAGACACCTGGGCGCGCCGGGCAGCCCAGGCGCATGGTGGTGTATCATGGCCTCCTCGTAAGTCAGTTGGAGCTCTACTTCAGGCACAAGGAAGCTTATATCCGGAAAAAAATCATGTTAAAATCTTAGCGTAATCGGAGTTACAGATCTCCGTGAATATAAGAAACAGTTTTCGGCCAGAAAACAAGAACGCGAAATAGAAGAGAACAGAGAGAGAGATCCAATCTCGGAGGGGCTCTCACCCCTCCGCTGCCATGGAGGCCATGGACCAGAGGGGGAACTCTCCTCCCATCTAGGGGGGAGGCCAAGGAAGAAGAAGGAGGGGGGCTCTCTCCCCCTCTCTCCCGGTGGCGCCGGAGCGCCGCCGTGGCAATCCTCGTAATGGCGATCTACACCAACAACTTAGCCGCCATCAACACCAACTTTCTCCCCCTCTATGAAGCAGTGTAACACCAATTTTCCCCACTGTAATCTCTACTTAAACATGGTGCTCAACACTATATATTATTTCCCAATGATACGTGGTTATCCTATGATGTTTGAGTAGATCCGTTTTGTCCTATGGGTTGATAGATGATCCCGATTGGTATGAGTTGTATGTTTCATTTTAGTGCTGTCCTATGGTGCCCTCCGTGTCGCGCAAACGTGAGGGATCCCTGCTGTAGGGTGTTGCAATATGTTCATGATTCTCTTATGGTGGGTGGCGTGAGTGACATAGGCACAGACCCGAGTAAGGGGGTTGTTGCGTATGGGAGTAAAGAGGACTTGATATTTAATGCTATGGTTGGGTTTTACCTTAATGATCTTTAGTAGTTGCGGATGCTTGCTAGAGTTCCAATCATAAGTGCATATGATCCAAGTAGAGAAAGTATGTTAGCTCATGCCTCTCCCTCATATAAAACTGCAATAATGATTACCGTTCTAGTTATCGATCACCTAGGGACAAATGACTTTCTTGTGTGACAAAAGCTATCTACTTTTGTTATCTTGCATTTTATTCGTAGTTTTATTCCCGCAAAGTACTTCTAGTTTTATCCTTGTTCTAGGTAAAGCAAATGTTAAGTCTGCGTAGAGTTGTATCGGTGGTCGATAGAACATGAGGTAATATTTGTTCTGCCTTTAGCTCCTCGTTGGGTTCAACACTCTTATTTATCAAAAAAGGCTACAAATGATCCCCTATACTTGTGGGTTATCAAGACCTTTTTCTGGCGCCGTTGCCGGGGAGCAATAGCGTGGGGTGAATATTCTCGTGTGTGCTTCTTTGCTTTATCACTAAGTAGTTTTTATTTTCTGTTCTAAGTTGTTCTCTATCTTTAGTTACGGATATGGAACACGAAATACAAAAAAAAAATAGTTGTACTTGCTACTCATGGAGATGGGGAATCTCCTAAAACCCTCGATGCTCGTTATGTGAAAAATATTAAACACTACTTTGATAATCCTGAGAAAACCCCATCCAACTTGATAATGGGAGACACGTTGGATCAGCGTGAATACTTTAGGGATTATCGCTTGACTCAAAAAGGGAAACTGTTATGGGATCAAATTCATATGTTGCATTGGTATGCTTGGGATCTATGCTTGAGAAATGATTATACTTGTTGCTCTAGGATGAAGGCTCCACACCTTCCCTTTTGATGCAAATTTAACGATAATGAAACCTTGGCTTCTTATGCTAATGGTAGATATGATTACTATGATGTGGAAGGAATAGAAGAATTTGTTGCTTTTAAGGGTCCGTATGAAATTGAATCTATGTTTGAAAAGTATGAAGATTATGATGATGCTGTTTACAGACCTAAAAATTTTGCTATACTTAAATATTGCTATGAGAATTATGAATATAATGCCGATATTAATGAGTTTATTGAGAAAGTCTCTACTGTCCAAGAAGAGACTATATTTTGCAGGAAAATATGGAAGAAGAAGATGCTGAAATTGTGAGCTCATTGGATGAAAAAGATGAAGAGGAGAGCGAAGAACAAAAGGAGGAAGAGTGTATTAGCTACCCGTGCCCATCTTCTAATGAGAGTAACACTTCAACTCATACATTGTTTAATTTCCCTTCATGCTTACCGAAGGATGATTGCTATGATAATTGCTATGATCCCTTCGATTCTTTTGAAATATCCCTTTTTGATGAAATTGATGATTGCTATGCTTGTGGCCAAGATGCCAATATGAATTATGCTTATGGAGATGAACTTGCTATAGTTCCTTATGTCAAGAATGAAATTGTTGCTATTGCACCCACACATGATAGTCCTATTATCTTTTTGAATTCCCCCAACTACACTATATCAGAGAAGTTTGCGCTTATTAAGGATTATATTGATGGGTTGCCTTTTGCTATTGCACATGATAATTTTGATGAATATAATATGCATGTGCTTGCTGCTCCTACTTGGAACTATTATGAGTGAGGAACTATATCTCCACCTCTCTATGTTTCCAACATGACAAAATTGCAAGAAACTGCTTATGCTATGTATTGGCCTTTAGTTGATGTGCATGAATTGTTCTTTTATGACATGCCAATGCATAAGAACAGAGTTAGACTTTGTCACTGTATGATATATGTTGCTTTGTGCTCACTACTAAATTACAAATCATTTCTAATTAAAATTGGCTTTGATATACCTTGGGATCTGGGTGGATCATTTACTTGAGCACTTTATGTCTAGCTTAATAGCTTTAAAGAAAGCATAGCCAGGGAGACAACCCAGAAGTTTTAGAGAGTTATTTATTTCTGTTGTGTGCTTTTATAAAGTTTAAAAAGAAAAAAATATAGAGGGGAACTTAAATTTTTTTTTTTCAAAAAGAGAAGCGATTGGAAGGTTATGCATTGGAGAAGTGAGGGTCGACCTTGAACACTTGTGTTCATGCACATGGAAATAATGTAGAATTTTTTCATGGAAGTTTCTCACAAAAATAATTATCCCCTTGTACAAATCCATTGTATTAATGTGCCAAGATTTGCCTTTAGGATGATTAGATTGCTTGTTGGTATGTGCGGTGCAAAAACAGAAACTTTGGCTGTAGTGCGTGATTTTACATTTTTTACTGGAATGTCAAAACTTTCTGAATTTTTAACACAGTAATGCTATGCAATTTTTTTATTTTTTGCTAATTTTTCATAATTTTTAGAGTTACATAAGTATGGTCAATCTTCAGATTGCTACAGACTGTCCTGTTTTTTATGCATTGTTTTGCTCGTTTTGATGAAACTATCGATTGTATCGGTGGTATAAGCCATGGAGAAGTTATAAAACAGTAGCTAAAATGCAAAAAAAATATGAATGGGTTTGCAACAGTACTTTAAGTAGTGATTTGCATTATTATACTAATGGATCTCACGAGGTTTCTGTTGAGTTTTGTGTGGATGAAGTGATCAAAGATCGAGGAGGTCTCGATATGAGGAGAAGGAGGAGAGGCAAGAGTTCAAGCTTGGGGATGCCCAAGGCATCCCAAGTAAATATCCAAGGAGTCTCAAGCGTCTAAGCTTGGGGATGCCCTTTCAAACTTGGGGATGCCCAAGGCACCCCAAGTAAATATCCAAGGAGACTCAAGCGTCTAAGCTTGGGGATGCCCCGGAAGGCATCCCATCTTTCTTCAACAAGTATCGGTATGTTTTCGTCTTTGTTTCGTTCACGTGATATGCATAAATCTTGGAGCGTCTTTTGGGTTTAGTTTTCACTTTTGTTTGATGCACCATGCTGGTATGAGATAGTCCATGGTTGATTTATAGAATACTCGTTGCACTTCACTTATATCTTTTGAGTATGGCTTTATAGAATGCTTCATGTGCTTCACTTATATCATTTGAAGTTTGGATTGCATGTTTCTCTTCACATGAAAAACCGTTATTTGTAGAATGCTCTTTTGCTTCACTTATACTTATTATAGCATGGTCTTCTATAGAAAGAATTAAACTCTCTTGCTTCACTTATATCTATTTAGAGAGTCAACGGGAATTGGTCATTTGCATGGTTAGTCATAAAATCCTACATAAAACTTATGGACTCACTGAATATGTTTGATTCCTTGCAATAGTTTTGCGATATAGAGATGATAATATGTGGGAGGTACTAGTAAACGGTTGTGGTTAGTAGGAATATTGGTGTTAAGGTTTGTGATTCCCGAAGCATGCACGTATAGTCTCTCGTTATGCTATGAAGTTGGAGAATGATTTATTATTGATTGTCTTCCTTATGAGTGGCGGTCGGGGACGAGCGATGGTCTTTTCCTACCAATCTATCCCTCTAGGGGCATGCGTAGTAGTACTTTGCTTCGAGGGCTAATAAACTTTTGCAATAAGTATATGAGTTCTTTGTGACTAATGTGAGTCCATGGATTATACACACTCTTACCTTTCCGCAATTTGCTAGCCTTTTCGGTACCGTGCATTGCCCTTTCTCACCTTGAGAGTCGGTGCAAACTTCACCGATGCATCCAAACCCTGTGATATGATACACTCTATCACACATAAGCCTTATTATATCTTCCTCAAAACAGCCACCATACCTACCTATTATGGCCTTTCCATGGCCATTCCGAGATATGTTGCCATGCAACTTCCACCGCTTCCGTTCGATGACTTGAGCATTCATTGTCATATTGCTTTGCATGATCATATAGCTGACATAGTATTTGTGGCTAAGCCACCATTCATCATTTTTTATACAAGTTATGCTAGATCATTGCACATCCTGGTACACTGCCAGAGGCATCCATATAGAGTCATACTTTGTTCTAGGTATCGAGTTGTAATATTGAGTTGTAAGTAAATAGAAGTGTGATGATCATCATTATTCATTATTAGAGCATGTCCCAGTGATGAAAGGATGATGGAGACTATGATTCCCCCCCAAGTCGGGATGAGACTCCGGACGAAAAGAAGAAAAAAAAAGAAAAAAAAAAGAAGAGACAAATATAGAAGAGGCATGCTAATTCCACACTTGTGCTTCAAAGTAGCACCATGTTTTTCATATGGAGAGTCTCCTATGTTTTCACTTTCATATACTAGTGGGAATTTTTCATTTTAGAGTTAGATGCACACCCACTTAGTTTTCATATTGAGCTTTCATACACTTATAGCTCTAAGTGCATTTGTTGCATGGCAATCCCTACTCCTCACATTGATATCAATTGATGGGCATCTCCATAGCCCATTGGTTAGCCGCGTCGATGTGAGACTTTCTTACTTTTTTGTCTTCTCTATATTTACCCCTATCATCAAACTCTATTCCACCCATAATGCTATATCCAAGGCTTGCGCTCATGTATTGCATGAGGGTTGAAAAAGCTGAAGCGCGTTAAAAAGTATGAACCAATTGCTCGGCTTGTCTACGGGGTTATGCACGATAAATACTTTATGTTAAGAAGACAGAGCATGACAAGACTATATGATTTTGTAGGGATAGCTTTCTTTAGCATTGATATTTTGAAAGACATGATTGTTTGTTGGGATGCCTGAGTATTGATGTCTTTATGTCAAATTATAGACTATTGCTTTGAATCACTTATGTCTTAATATTCATGCCATGATTAGATATACGATCAAGATTATGCTAGGTAGCATTCCACATCAAAAAATTATCTTTGTTTTATCATTTACCTTCTCGAGGACGAGCAGGAATTAAGCTTGGGGATGCTGATACGTCTTCGTCGTATCTGTAATTTTTATTGTTCCATGCCAATATTATACAACTTTTACATACTTTTGGCAACAATTTATATGATTTATTGGACTAACCTATTGATCCAGTGCCAGTTCCTGTTTGTTGCATGTTTTTTATTTCACAGAATGTCCATATCAAACGAAGTCCAAACACGATAAAAATTTACGGAAAATTATTTTGGAATTTTTGTGATTTTTGCGATGTGGAATCAACGCAAACGGAGGCCCACAGCCCCCACGAGACACTTGGGCACGCCAGGCACCCAGGTGCGTGGTGGTGTATCGTGGCCTCCACGGAAGTCGGTTGGAGCTCTACTTTGGGCGCAAGGAAGCTTATATCCGGAAAAAAATCGTGTTAGAATCTCAATGCAATCGGAGTTACGGATCTCCAGGAATATAAGAAATGGTTTTCGGCCAGAAAACAGGAATGCGAAACAGAAGAGAACAGAGAGAGAGAGAGAGATCCAATCTCGGAGGGGCTCTTGCCCTTCCGCCGCCATGAAGGCCATGGACTAGAGGGGGAACTCTCCTCCCATCTAGGGGGGAGGCCAAGGAAGAACAAGGAGGGGGGCTCTCTCCCCCTCTCTCCCGGTGGCGCCGGAGCGTCGCCGGGGCAATCATCGTAACGGCGATCTACACCAACAACTTCACCACCATCAACACCAACTTTCTCCCCCTCCATGCAGCGGTGTAACACCACTTTCCCCGCTGTAATCTCTACTTAAACATGGTGCTCAACACTATATATTATTTCCCAATGATACGTGGTTATCCTATGATGTTTGAGTAGATCCGTTTTGTCCTATGGGTTGATAGATGATCGTGATTGGTATGAGTTGTATGTTTTATTTTGGTGTTGTCCTATGGTGCCCTCCGTGTCACGCAAACATGAGGGATCCACACTGTAGGGTGTTGCAATACGTTCATGATTCTCTTATGGTGGGTGGCGTGAGTGACAGAAGCACAGACCCGAGTAAGGGGGTTGTTGCGTATGGGAGTAAAGAGGACTTCATACTTAATGCTATGGTTGGGTTTTACCTTAATGATATTTAGTAGTTGTGGATGCTTGCTAGAGTTCCAATCATATGTGCATATGATCCAAGTAGAGAAAGTATGTTAGCTCATGCCTCTCCCTCATATAAAATTGCAATAATGATTACCGGTCTAGTTATCGATCACCTAGGGACAAATGACTTTCTTGTGTGACAAAAGCTATCTACTTTTGTTATCTTGCATTTTATTCATAGTTTTATTCCTGCAAAGTACTTCTAGTTTTATCCTTGTTCTAGGTAAAGCAAATGTTAAGTGTGCGTAGAGTTGTATCGGTGGTCGATAGAACTTGAGGGAATATTTGTTTTGCCTTTAGCTCCTCGTTGGGTTCGACACTCTTATTTATCGAAAAAGGCTACAAATGATCCCCTATACTTGTAGGTTATCAGTGGAAAGCAACTTGGGGAGGCTAGAAATAAAGGTTCAAATGGTAGGGATGGAATCTCTTGATCTCAACACATGAGTAGGTGGTTCTCTCTTAGAAAATGAATGGTGGAAGTGTAGGCACGTTCTGATGGCTCTCTCTATGGAGAAGAAGGGGGTGGAGGGGTATATATAGCCTCCACGCAAAATCCAACGGGCACACACTTTTGACCCAACTCGGTGGCGCCGATCAGAAATCTCGATGGCACCGACCTACATAAATATATGAACGTTCACTACTGCAGGATGCTGCTAACGCGACACTACAATCAGAGACCCTTCGACGAAACTGTGTGTGATGCATTAATCACAAACGGTGATGTAATAAAACCGTCAAAAATGATACAAAACATTTGCGATGGTGGATACAACAAACACGTTTCAGATTATAGTTGTGTGTGCGATGCGTGGCATACAGTTCACTCGAATGAACTATTTGCGATGAGCTTAACAACAGAAACGGGCAGCCAGATGAAGTTGTGTGCAATATACGGCATACCGTTCACCTAAATGAACTGTTTGTGATTAGGCAACACAACAGAAATGGTTGGGTAGATCAAGGTGTGTGTGCGATTGACGGCATACAGTTCACCCGAATGAACTGCATGCGATTAGGCAACACAACAGAAACAGTCAGCCAGATCAAGGTGTCTGCGATTGACGGCATACACTTCACATGGATGAACTGTTTGCGATTAGATACAACAAACATAAATAGTTGGACAGATCAAGGTGTGTGCACTAGACGGGCACACATTCTAATTAAAAGAAGCGTGCGCGATGGTAATAACGAGCGCGCACGGTTGATGGAACAAGACGTGTGCTGACATCGCATATTTGTTGGGAATCGTTGCATGGAAAACAAAAAAATTCTACGCACACGCAATGATCTATCCATGGAGATGCATATCAACGAGGGGGAGAGTATGTCTACGTACCCTCGTAGACAGTAAGCGAAAGCGTTTCACAACGCAGTTGATGTAGTTGAACTTCTTCGCGCTTCAACCGATCAAGTACCGAACGCACGGCACCTCCGCGTTCTGCACACGTTCAGCTCGGTGACGTCCCTCGCCTTCTTGATCCAGCAAGACGTCGAGGTAGTAGATGAGTTCCGTCAGCACGACGGCGTGGTGACGGTGATGGTGAAGTGGTTTCCGCAGGGCTTCGCTTAAGCACTACGAAAATATGACCGGGGGTGTAAACGGTGGAGGGGGGCGCCGCACACGGCTAGGCAATTGTCTGGTCTGTGCTAGGCGCCCCTTCCCACATATATATAGGTCGGAGGGGGAGGGGAGAGGCCAGGGCGCGCCCTAGGGCTGGCCGCATGCCCCCTAGGGGCCCTGCCTTGCCCTGCGCCCCCTTGCCATGTTTTCCCAAGGGGGAAGGAAAGAGGGGGGGGAGAGGGAAGGAAGGGGGAATCCTATTCCACTCTTTCCTTTCACTTCCCCTCTTTCCTTCTCCTACTAGGCTGGCCCATATGGGAGGCGCACCAGCCCCTTGTGGCTGGTGCGTTTCCCCTCTTGGCCCATAAGGCCCATATCTTTTGCCAGGGGTGCCTGAAACCCCTTCCGGTGACCCGATAAGTACCCGGTGACCCCCGAAACACTTCCGGTGTTCGAATACCATCGTCCTATATATCAATCTTTACCTCTCGACCATTTCGAGACTCCTCGTCATGTCCGTGATCTCATCTGGGACTCCGGACAACATTCGGTCACCAAATCATATAACTCATATAATACTATATCGTCATCGAACGTTAAGCGTGCGGACCCTACGGTTTCGAGAACTATGTAGACATGACCAAGACACCTCTCCGGTCAATAACCAATAGCAGAACCTGGATGCCCATATTGGCTCCTAGATAATCTACAAAGATCTTTATCGGTCGAACCGTTATGACAACATACGTAATTCCCTTTGTCCATCAGTATGTTACTTGCCCGAGATTCGATCATCGGTATCTTCATACCTAGTTCAATCTCATTACCGGCAAGTCTCTTTACTCGGTCCATAATACATCACCTCGTGACTAAATCCTTAGTCGTTTTCTTGCAAGCTTATGATGTGTATTACCGAGAGGGCCCAGAGATACCTCTCTGATACTCGGAGTGACAAATCCTAATCTCGATCTATGCCAACTCAACAAATACCTTCGGAGATACCTGTAGAGCATCTTTATAATCACCCAGTTACGTTGTGACATTTGATAGCACAAAAGGCATTCCTTCGGTATCCGGGAGTTGCATAATCTCATAGTCAAAGGAATATGTATTTGACATGAAGAAAGCAATAGCAATAAAACTGAACGATCATTATGCTAAGCTAACGGATGGGTCTTGTCCATCACATCATTCTCCTAATGATGTGATCCCATTATTAAATAACAACTTATGTCCATGGTTAGGAAACCATAACCATCTTTGATCAACGAGCTAGTCAAGTAGAGGCTCACTAGGGACACAGTGTTTGTTTATGTATTCACACATGTATTTAGGTTTCCGATCAATACAATTCTAGCATAAATAATAAACCTTTATCATGAATAAGGAAATATAAAATAACAACTTTATTATTGCCTCTAGGGCATATTTCCTTTAGTCTCCCACTTGCACTAGAGTCAATAATCTAGATTACATTGTAATGAATCTAACACCCATGGAGTCTTGGTGCTGATCATGTTTTTCTCGTGGAAGAGGCTTAGTCAACGGGTCTGCCACATTCAGATCCGTATGTATCTTGCAAATTTTTATGTCTCCATCCTTGACTTGTTCACGAATGGAGTTGAAGTGTCTCTTGATGTGTTTGGTTCTCTTGTGAAACCTAGATTCCTTCGCCAAGGCAATTGCTCCAGTGTTGTCACAAAAGATTTTCATTGGATCCGATGCACTAGGTATTACACCTAGATCAGATACGAACTCCTTCATCCAGACTCCTTCATTTCCTGCTTCTGAAGCAGCTATGTACTCCGCTTCACACGTAGATCCCGCCACGACACTCTGCTTGGAACTGCACCAACTGACAGCTCCACCATTCAATATAAATATGTATCCGGTTTGTGACTTAGAGTCATCCCGATCAGTGTCAAAGCTAACATCGACGTAACCATTTACAACAAGCTCTTTATCACCTCCATAAACGAGAAACATATCCTTGGTCCTTTTTAGGTACTTCAGGATGTTCTTGACCGCTGTCCAGTGATCCACTCCTGGATTACTTTGGTACCTCCCTGCCAGATTTATGGCAAGGCACACAGCAGGTCTGGTACATAGCATAGCATACATGATAAAACCTATGGCTGAGGCGTAGGGAATGACTTTCATTTTCTCTCTATCTTCTGCAGTGGTCGGGCATTGAGCCCTACACAACTTCACACCTTGCAACACAGGCAAGAACCCTTCTTTGACTGATCCATTTTGAACTTCTTCAAAAATTTATCAAGGTATGTGCTTTGTGAAAGTCCTATTAAGCATCTCGATCTATCCCTATAGATCTTGATGCCCAATACATAAGCAGCTTCACCGAGGTCTTTCATTGAAAAATTCTTATTCAAGTATCCTTTTATGCTATCCAGAAATTCTATATCATTTCCAATCAACAATATTTCATCCACATATAATATCAGAAATGCTACAAAGATCCCACTCACTTTCTTGTAAATACAGGCTTCACCGAAAGTCTGTATAAAACCATATGCTTTGATCACCTCATCAAAGCGTATATTCCAACTCCGAGATGCTTGCACTAGTCCATAGATGGATCGCTGGAGCTTGCACACTTTGTTAGCACCTTTAGGATCAACAAAACCTTCTGGTTGCATCATATACAACTCTTCTTTAAGATATCCATTAAGGAATGCAGTTTTGACTTCCATTTGCCAGATTTCATAATCATAAAATGCGGCAATTGCTAACATGATTCGGACGGACTTAAGCATCGCTATGGGTGAGAAAGTCTCATCGTAGTCAACTCCTTGAACTTGTCAAAAACCTTTTGCAACAAGTCGAGCTTTATAGATAGTAACATTACCATCAGCGCCAGTCTTCTTCTTGAAGATCCATTTATTTTCTATGGCTTGCCGATCATCGGGCAAATCCACCAAAGTCCACACTTTGTTCTCATACATGGATCCTATCTCAGATTTCATGGCCTCAAGCCATCTGTCAAAATCTGGGCTCATCATAGCTTCTTCATAGTTCGTAGGTTCAACTTGGTCTAGTAACATGACTTCCAGTACAGGATTCCTGTACCACTCTGGTGCGGATCGTGTTCTGGTTGATCTATGAGGTTCTGTAGTAACTTGATCCGAAGTTTCATGATCATCATCATTAGCTTCCTCTCTAGTTGGTGTACGCATCACGGGAACGGTTTTCTCTGATGTGCTACTTTCCAATTCGAGAGAAGGTACAATTACCTCATCAAGTTCAACTTTCCTCCCACTCACTTCTTTCGAGAGAAACTCCTTCTCTAGAAAGGTTCCATTCTTGGCAACAAAGATCTTGCCTTCAGATCTGTGGTAGAATGTGTACCCAATTGTTTCCTTAGTGTATCCCATGAAGACACACTTCTCCGATTTGGGTTCGAGCTTATTAGGCTGAAGCCTTTTGACATAACTGTCGCAACCCCCAACTTTAAGAAACGACATCTTAGGTTTCTTGCCAAACCATAGTTCATACGGTGTCGTCTGAACGGATTTAGACGGTGCCCAATTTAACGTGAATGCAGCTGTTTCTAATGCATAACCCCAAACCGATAGTGGTAAATTGGTAAGAGACATCATAGAAAGCACCATATCCAATAAAGTATGGTTACGACGTTCGGACACACCATTACGCTGTGGTGTTCTAGGTGGCGTGAGTTGTGAAACTATTCCACATTGTTTTAAATGAAGGCCAAACTCATAACTCAAATATTCGCCTCCGCGATCAGATCGTAGAAACTTTATTTTCTTGTTACGATGATTCTCCACTTCACTCTGAAATTCTTTGAACTTTTTAAATGTTTCAGACTTGTGTTTCATTAAGTAGATATACCCATATCTGCTCAAATCATCTGTGAAGGTCAGAAAATAACGATACCCGCCGCGTGCCTCAACACTCATTGGACCGCATACATCGGTATGTATTATTTCCAATAAGTCATTGGCTCGCTCCATTGTTCCGGAGAACAGAGTTTTAGTCATCTTGCCCAAGTGGCATGGTTCGCAAGTATCAAATGATTCATAATCAAGTGATTCCAAAAGCTCATCTGCATGGAGTTTCTTCATGCACTTTACACCAATATGACCTAAACGGCAGTGCCACAAATATGTTGCACTATCATTATCAACTTTGCATCTTTTGACATCAATATTATGAATATGTGTATCACTACAATCGAGATTCAACAAAAATAGACCACTCTTCAAGGGTGCATGACCATAAAAGATATTACTCATATAAATAGAACAACCAATATTCTCTGATTTAAATGAATAACCATCTCGCACTAAACAAGATCCAGATATAATGTTCATGCTCAACGCTGGCACCAAATAACAATTATTCAGGTCTAAAACTAATCCCGAAGGTAGATGTAGAGGTAGCGTGCCGACGGCGATCACATCGACCTTGGAACCATTCCTGACGCGCATCATCACCTCGTCCTTAGCCAATCTTCGTTTAATCCGTAGCTCCTGTTTCGAGTTACAAATATGAGCAACCGAACCAGTATCAAATACCGAGGCGCTACTACGAGCATTAGTAAGGTACACATCAATAACATGTATATCAAATATACCTTTGTTCACTTTGCCATCCTTCTTATCCGCCAAATACTTGGGGCAATTCCGCTTCTAGTGACCAGTTCCTTTGCAGTAGAAGCACTCAGTTTCAGGATTGGGTCCAGCTTTGGGCTTCTTCCCAGGAGTGGCAACTTGCTTGCCATTCTTCTTGAAGTTCCCTTTCTTTCCCTTGCCCTTTTTCTTGAAACTAGTGGTCTTGTTAACCATCAACACTTGATGCACCTTCTTGATTTCTACTTCCGTGGCCTTAAGCATTGCAAAGAGCTTGGGAATTGTTTTGTTCATCCCTTGCATAGTATAGCTCATCACGAAGCCTTTGTAGCTTGGTGGCAGTGATTGAAGAACTCTGTCAATGACACAATCAACTGGAAGATTAACTCCCAGCTGAGTCAAGTGATTATAATACCCAGACATTTTGAGTATATGTTCACTGACAGAACTGTTCTCCTCTATCTTGCAGCTATAGAACTTGTTGGAGACTTCATATCTCTCAACCTGGGCATTTGCTTGAAATATTAACTTCAACTCTTGGAACATCTCATATGCTCCATGACGTTCAAAACATCTTTGAAGTCCCGGTTCTAAGCCGTAAAGCATGGCACACTGAACTATCGAGTAGTCATCAGATCGAGCTTGCCAGACGTTCAAAACATCAGGTTCTGCTCCTGCAGCAGGCCTTTCACCTAGCGGTGCATCAAGGACATAATTCTTCTGTGCAGCAATGAGGATAATCCTCAAGTTACGGACCCAATCCGTGTAGTTGCTACCATCATCTTTCAACTTAGCTTTCTCTAGGAACGCATTAAAATTCAGGGGAACGGTAGCACAGGCCATTGATCTACAACATAGATATGCAAATACTATCAGGACTAAGTTCATGATAAATTAAGTTCAATTAATCAAATTACTTAAGAACTCCCACTTAAATAGACATCCCTCAAGTCATCTAAGCGATACGTGATCCAAATCAACTAACCCATGTCCGATCATCACGTGAGATGGGGTAGTCATCAATGGTGAACATCTCTATGTTGATCATATCTACTATATGATTCATGTTCTATCTTTTGATCTCTAGTGTTCCGAGGCCATGTCTGTGCATGCTAGTCTCGTCAAGTTTAACCCAAGTATTCTGCATGTGCAAAACTGTCTTACACCCATTGTATGTGAATGTAGAGTCTATCACACCCGATCATAACGTGGTGTCTAAACACGACGAACTGTAGCAACGGTGCATACTCGGGGAGAACACTTTTACCTTGAAATTTAGTGAAGGGATCATCTTATAATGCTACCGCCGTACTAAGCAAAATAAGATGCATAAAAGATAAACATCACATGCAATCAAAATATGTGACATGATATGGCCATCATGATCTCGTGCTTTTGATCTCCATCTCCAAATCATCGTCATGATCTCCATCATCACTGGCTCAACACCTTGATCTCCATCGTTGCGTCGTGGTCGTCTCGCCAACTATTGCTTCTACAACTATTGCTAACGCATAGCGATAAAGTAAAGCAATTACATGGCGTTTGCATTTCATACAATAAAGAGACAACCACAAGGCTCCTGCTGGTTGTCGATAACTTACAAAACATGATCATCTCATACAATAATGTATATCACATCATGTCTTGACCATATCACATCACAACATACCGTGCAAAAACAAGTTAGACGTCCTCTACTTTGTTGTTGCAAGTTTTACGTGGCTGCTACGGGCTTCTAGCAAGAACCGTTCTTACCTACGGCAAAAACCACAACGGTGAATTATCAAGTTTGCTATTTTAACCTTCTTCATGGACCGGCCGAAGTCAAATTCGATTCAACTAAAGTAGGAGAAACAGACACCCGCCAGCCACCTTTATGCAAAACTAGTTGCATGTCAGTCGGTGGAACCGGTCTCATGTACGTGGACATGTAAGGTTGGTCCGGGCCGCTTCATCCCACAATGCCAATGAATCAAAATAAGACATTGGTGGTAAGCAGTATGAACATCACCGCCCACAACTTCTTTGTGTTCTACTCATGCATATCATCTACGCATAGACCTGGCTCATGATTCCACTGTTGGGAATGGTTGCATGGGAAACAAAAAAAATTCTATGCACACGCAATGATCTATCCATGGAGATGCTTAGCAACGAGGGGGAGAGTATGTCTATGTACCCTCGTAGACCGTAAGTGGAACCGTTTCACAACGCGGTTGATGTAGTCGAACTTCTTCGTGCTTCAACCGATCAAGTACCGAACGCACGGCACCTCCGCGTTCTGCACACGTTCAGATCGGTGACGTTCCTCGCCTTCTTGATCCAGCAAGACGTCGAGGTAGTAGATGAGTTCCATCAGCACGATGGCGTGGTGATGGTGCTGGTGAAGTGATCTCCGCAGGGCTTCGCCTAAGCACAACGAAAATATGACCGGGGGTGTAAACGGTGGAGGGGGGTGCCGCACATGGCTAGGAAATTGTCTGGTCTGTGCTAGGCGCCCCCTTCCCACATATATATAGGTGGGAGGGGGAGGGGAGAGGCCAAGGCGCTCCCTAGGGCTGGCCGCCAGCCCCCTAGGGGCCCTGCCTTGCCCTGCGCCCCCTGCCATGTTTTCCCAAGGGGGAAGGAAAGAGGGGGGGAGAGGGAAGGAAGGGGGAATCCTATTCCACTCTTTCCTTTCCCTTCCCCTCTTTCCTTATCCCCCTAGGCCAGCCCATATGGGGGGCGCACCAGCCCCTTGTGGCTGGTGCGTTTCCCCTCTTGGCCCATAAGGCCCATATCTTTTGCCGGGGGTGCCCGGAACCCCTTCCGGTGACCCGATAAGTACCCGGTGACCCCCGAAACACTTCCGGTGTACGAATACCATCGTCATATGTATCAATCTTTACATGTTGACCATTTCAAGACTCCTCATCATGTCCGTGATCTCATCCGGGACTCCGACCAACATTCAGTCACCAAATCACATAACTCATATAATACTATATCATCAACGAACGTTAAGCGTGCGGACCCTACGGGTTCGAGAACTATGTAGACATGACCGAGACACCTCTCTGGTCAATAACCAATAGCGGAACCTGGATGCCCATATTGGCTCCTACATATTCTACAAAGATATTTATCGGTCGAACCATTATGACAACATACGTAATTCCCTTTGTCCATCGGTATGTTACTTGCCCGAGATTTGATCGTCGGTATCTTCATACCTAGTTCAATCTCGTTACCGGCAAGTCTCTTTACTCGTTCCGTAATACATCACCTCGTGACTAACTCCTTAGTCATTTGCTTGTAAGCTTATGATGTGTATTACCAAGAGGGCCCAGAGATACCTCTCCGATACTCGGAGTGACAAATCCTAATCTCGATCTATGCCAACTCAACAAATACCTTCAAAGATACCTGTAGATCATCTTTATAATCACCTAGTTACGTTGTGACGTTTGATAGCACATAAGGCATTCCTCCGGTATCCGGGAGTTGCATAATCTCATAGTCGAAGGAATATGTATTTGACATGAAGAAAGCAATAGCAATAAAACTGAACGAACATTATGCTAAGCTAATGGATGGGTCTTGTCCATCACATCATTCTCCTAATGATGCGATCTCGTTATCAAATGACAACTTATGTCCATGGTTAGGGAACCATAAACAACTTACTAGGGACACGGTGTTTGTTTATGTATTCACACATGTATTTAGGTTTCTGATCAATACAATTCTAGCATGAATAATAAACCTTTATCATGAATTAGAAAATATAAAATAAAAATTTTATTATTGCCTCTAGGGCATATCTCCTTCACTATTGCGGTGCACCCTATGGTGCAAACGCCACGTACGCGGCCGAGAACGCGTGCCCACGTTACGCCATCCGCGAATAGTACCGCACTTCGAAACTAGAACCGTCAATAAATTTTGAGCTTGCATCCTGTCACATTCCAAATTACTACCACACTATATTTAGTTGCAAACTTGTTCACACCAATCAAAACCTAAAGGGTTTCCCACTTAGGAGTGTATTAGTACTCGGTTATAAATACTACCTACTCCAAGATGACTACACATTCCTCCTCAACTCCTCATCCACAAAAACAAACAAGTCTTTCATCATCGTTCCCTTGTGTCTGCCATGGCCCGCATGAGTTCTGGGTCAAGAGATTACTACCAGGGAGAGGCGAGCATGGAAGCGGAAGCACGAGAGATGTTCCGCCTCATCGCGAAAGCAACCAACATGTCCCGGCGTGCCGCCGTAGCAGCACAGAGGTCCCGCCGTGCTGCCGATGCAGCAGACTGGCTGGCCGCGCCGCGGAAGCAGCAGAGATGTCCCGCCGCACCGCGAATGCAGCAGAGAGGTCCTCCTGCACCGCAGCGGCCTGGGAAAATGTCTCGTGGGCAGGGGAGGACTCTCGCAGGTGTGCGCGCGCTATGCTTGATGACCTGATGGATCAGATCTCCGGCTGGATGAAGCTGCAGGACGAGATGAATGCCTCATTTGAAAATGCTACTGACGTCATCCGGGTACTAGGGGAGGACAAGGCAAAGCTCCACACCGAGCGCGACCTACTGAGGGCGAAATCGCCGGAAGGATGAAGCAGCACGAGGAGACCACTGCCTTGTTGAAGAGGACGGGCGTCATCGTCAAGAAACTTATGGACAAGAATGCCATGCTCCGCATTGAGTGCGAAAGGTTGGTGGAGGAATCCGTGGATGCTCTCAAGCAGCATATTGAGGACACGAAAGAGTTCATCACCGCTCACCGCGAGAACTAGTCTCCGCGGCCTGCAGCAACGCATCAAGAAAGTAGATATCAGCGAGCCAGATCGTTGTCTGTGTCTTCCTTCTTCTTTTGCCCTTGTGTATTTCGGGCATTGCCGCATGTGGCATTTTTATTTATCTTCCTAAATATGTAAGACAATTATTATCCACTGTCATCGTCCTTATATATTCATATTAGTCTTGCTATAAGTCAAAGTCGATGCTATATATGTCTGTCAGATCTTACATCAATATCCGTGCAAAATTTTCTTTTCATATTTTCTTTTTTCTTCTTAAATCTCAGTCGAGTGAGACATAGCCACGCCATAAAACAGGGGCTCGGGGGCCATTAATGGAGATGTTGGGAGAGAGGTGGGCGGCGGATGGAGGTCAAAGGGCTCTCCTCCCGATAAGCATGCGCAGGGGTCTAATCGCACGCCTCCCGTACTCAAATAGCTACCCCGCACAGCGCCTCCCAGCTAATAAAAAAAGGGAATGCATGGCGGCATGTAAATGGTAAGTAGAACGCCCACGGTTTCAATAATACTTGGGTTTCCGATTGTAACGTGACAGCACTTGTTCCAAAATGATTTTGTTGGTTGTTAATGTGTGCGCCTTCGCAAATCGGACAAAAAAATTACCACAGCATGTTGGTGCCTTGTCATGACACCATGCCAAGTTTCATGATTTTCAGGCGAGTTTTGGATCTATAAGAATTTAAATACCAAGTTTCTTAATGTTTTCGGCCGAGCCACGATGCCCAAATGTTTGAATTCCATTCCCATTTCTTGCATGGGACCTAGAAATTCACCCCAAGTACACATAAATGATTCATCCAAAATTTAGCACGAAACTCCTATTGGTCTATGTTGCCTCTGTAAAAAAAATCAAGGCGGGAAAAGGCAGCGTATGTCGTTTCGCACACGAAGGTGACACGTTCCCTCTCAGAACCACGAGCCTTCTTGAGAGAAGCTCTGGTTTGCAAGAAGCTTATACCAAAGCTTGTCCCAATTCGGCCAACAAAATTACCACAACATGTTGGTGCCATGTCATGACACCATGCCAAGTTTCATGATTTTCATGCGTGTTTTGGATTTACAGGAATTTAAAAACCAAGTTTCTCAATGTTTCCTGCCGAGCCACGATGCCCAAATGTTTGAGTTTCATTCCCATTTCTTGCATGGGACATAGAAATTCACCCAAGGACACACATGTGATTTTTCAACCAACTTTGGTGCACTGGAGCATGTGCTTGTAGTTCAAATTTGAATTATGCACATTAAATGCCCAGAAACTCAATTAATGTATAAAAAAGGCCAAATGAACCTGAAATAATTCCACATTTTAACACGACACTCATATAGTTCTATGTTGGCTCTGTAAAAAAATCAAGAGGGGGGGCAGCGTATGTCGTTTCGCACACAAAGGTGACACGTTCCCTCTAGGAACCACGAGCCTTCTTGAGAGAAGCTCCGGTTTGCAAGAAGCATATACCAAAACTTCTCCCAATTCAGCCAAATTTTTACCACGGCATGTTGGTGCCATGACATGACACCATACCAAGTTTATGATTTTCAGGCAAGTTTTGGATTTACAGGAATTTTCAAACCAAGTTTGTCAATGTTTCCGGCCGAGCCACGACGCACAGATGTTTGAATTTCATTCCCATTTCTTGCAAGGGACCTATAAATTCACCCAAAGACACACATGTGATTTTTCAACAAACTTTGGTGCACTGGAGCATGTGTTAGCAGTTCAAATTTGAATTATGCACATTAAATGCCTAGAAACTCAATTAATGCATAAAAAGGCCAAACGAACCCGGAATAATTCCAAATTTTAACACGACACTCATATAGTTGCATGTTCACTGCAGATAAATGTTCTAGCAATTCAAACACCATCCTTTCCCTCTGTAACACCATTTTGTCTTTCAAACAGAATGAAAAAAAATCAGGTATACCACAAACAATTTACTAGCAAGAATTGTGTGGGATGCGATATAAAGTATCTTGGCGCACCGTCTTGTCTGGATTACGGAGGAAGCTTTGTCATCTACAGTCCACTACCCACGCTTGAACCACACTTGCGCACCAGTTTCTCGCGGCACCGAGCGAAAAAAATTCTACCACCCTGAAAATATCTATCTCCCCGCCCCCACCAAAAGCCACATTTCCACTATTCCTCCTTGCTTTCCAAGTTCAAACCTTCACTGCTACTTACTGGCAGCACCGCCTCCTCGTCGATGACCCTTCTTCTTGCAGCGTCGCATCCTCACCGGTGACCCTTCTTATTGCTGCGCGACCTCGTCGATATATGGTCAGCTAATCCACACCCACCCACACCATCCTCCTCCCCCATCCCACATGCCCCATCCGACGATGCGACACCTTCCACCCAAATCACTGCCCCGTCCTCCAATTAAGCGCCACCCACAGCCATTTTGCACGCAGTATAGCGTGGAGCTCAGTAGCATCTGGCAGCGGAGAAGCAAATCGTGGCCGCACACGCGGATGAGGTCGTGATGGCTGCCATGCGTGCCGACCGCCAGATCTTGGAGGAGCACCTCCTCTTCGAGGCCACCGTCGACACTGCCACGCGGTTGTCTACTTTAAAATATAGTTCGTGCTGTTTTCTCGAGGCCACCGCCAGTGCCTTCTAGTGATTTGTACTCTGTAATGTTAATATGCAATCTGATATTCTGAAATGTAATGTTTAGTTAACAGTTTGGTCCAACAATTGCTATGTTTTGTAGTAGTTCTCAAGCATTCTTGATTTCGTTAACTGTCTTATCTTCTAGTATATGTTCTATTCTGCAATGTCGTGCTTAGTTAACTATTTTGGTTCATTTGTTCTGTTGTCCAGTTAACTGTTTGGTTCAATTCTTCAATTTGATTTTCATTTGTTGTGGGTACAATTTTGTATTGTTATGCATGTGAGAAATAAATCGAATTTGGTTGTACTCAATACACGAGAAACATATATAATTGCTCTATTTCCAAGTTATTTAGCATGCTTGGTTAGCTTAACTGGCTTTTCCATGCGTCTCGAGTTAATCTGTTGGTTCTGCAATTTGTTTATTTTTCATTAACATATTCTACTGTTAGTATGGCAACTCTCAATTTACCTGATCAAGATCTTCGTTATATGTGTTGCAGGGAAACAATGGGAGGCACTGCGGTTTACCATTGAGGTTTGCTCATGCATGATCCTTTCGCTAATAGCACATTATTGTGCAGTTGCAGGAATCATTCTAATATTTAGGTTTCTTACAATTTGGTCTTGCACATGTAGGTCCTGCTGTCAGAGGCTTATACCCACTGTTCGACCCATTTTGCATATGGGGAAATGTGATGCCCATGAATATCAGTCAAGTCAAGAAACTTAGTAAGATTGTTAGGATAAAGAAACTTGCGATGAATAACAGTAAGATCTTTGTTTGCACAATGAAGAAGACATCAGTAAACTATAGGATGGTACTAACTGTTTTACCTTGTTTTTTCCCCTTGTGTCATTTCAAAATTTATAACAATGATTTATGCATGTCTTTGTTTTCAGTACTTTCCAAAGCAATTCACCGATGATTACCTCTCAAACCACCTGCATGGTCAAGAGGCGAGGAAGGTATTCATTCAACACCCACGGTACAATATTGAAGTCTTCCTCAAGAGGACGAAGGTTGGGCGGGCAATTATCCATAGCCACTGGCCTAAAGTTGCAAGGACATTCAACATCACTGAAGGCTCAATATTCGCCTTCCGCTTCTGCAGTTTCCGAGATGAGATTCATCTATCTATTTACCGTGTATGATGCTACTTTCCAAAGGTTTTAGATGTTGCATGTGAAACTTGGTGCTGCTGTGTAATGGTGTAGCTAGCTATATCCCTATATGGTGTAATTGAGTGTTGAAGCTATCTGATGTAATTCGGTTATGAAATCCTGGTTGCCGTTATACGGATATGAAATCTATGGTGTGTTTTATAAGAAATGTCAATTTGATTACTACATGGATTATCAATAATAGGCCAATTATCCTGCTTATTGGGGTTTTCTATTGCAGACGGTTTCTCTGACAGCACCGTGGGCGATGAACTCAAACAACCCACACGGTTTCTAGAAAGTAGGTGTGTTGGATCAATTAACAATCACACACGACTTCCGCCAGAGAACTGTTTGCGTTAGGCCACCTTGCACAAACGTTTCCACAGAAAAAATTGTGTGTGATATACATATGAACGAAAACATTTTTCTGGGATTCACTGTGTGGGATGTACATACAAACGGAAATGATTGGTCTCTGCTGCCTCGCCCGATCGCACACGAGCTCATTTTGCCCCGCATGTGTACCAGAGGGCCTATCCCCGATGGTTTCTGGGTCGTGTGGGAAGGACCCCCCTATCACACACACTGACGAGGCGACGGTTTAAAACTCCATCACGGAAAGGGGGTAAAAACCATTTGTATAGGACGTCTCTGCATTGGTGGTTAATTAGGAATCTCAGTGGGACTGACAGGAACAACTCAGAGGAACCAATGTGCAATGGCTTAGGGAAAACCTTGTCTTGGTGGCACCGATTGCATCATCTCGGTGGGACCAAAGTGAAGCAATAAGGTAACAGAGAGTTTGGCAAGCCATCTCGGTGAGACCGATTGCATCAACTCGGTGAGACCGAAGTGAAGCAATAAGCAACAGGGAGTTGGCAAGGCCATCTCCATGGGACCGATATCCATATCGGTGGATCCGAATTGTTAGGGTTTTGGCAGTGGCTAAGTCCAGATGAACACAGTAGCTCCGGGTAGGAAATATCTATGGGGTCGAGTTGGAATTTAGGGTTTGGACATATTTGGATAGAGAAAGTGGCTGAGGGTTTTGGAGCATTATTACTAAGCACTTGAGCAACAAGATCACTAAGAAACACCTCATCCCCTTTTAATAGTATTGGCTTTCCTATGGACTCAATGTGATCTTGGATCACATAACCAAAAATGAAGAGTCTTGAGCTCTTACCAATCCTTGTCCTTAGCATTTTGAGGGGTCCACATCTCTAGTCCTTGCCATGCTAATCATTAAACATTCCAAAATATTTATCTTGAATGGACATTAGTTCAATGAGATATATGTTGTTATGAATTACCAAAACCACCCGGGGATTAGTTGCACTTTCACCCCGGCAACAGTGCCAGAAATTCTTCCTGCTACTTGTGAGCTGCGTTGGGATTTCCCTGAAGAGGAGAGGATGATGCAGTACAGTAGAGAAAAGTATTCCCCTCAGTTAAGAACCAAGGTTATCAATCCAGTAGGATAATCGCGCAACAACTCGTTAGCAGCACCTACACACAAAATAAAAAATACTTGCACCCAAGGCAAACAAGGGGTTGTCAATCCCTTGACGGTTAATTCCAAGGATCATATCTTGTAGTGATGGATAAATAAATAACAACACAAAATAAATCAAAGTAAATAAAATTGCAACAATATATTTTTTTGATTTTAGTATATGATTTAGATAGAACCGGAGGCCATAGTTTTGACAAGAGGCTTCCCTCTTGAATATAGCATATGGTGGGTAAACAAATCACTATTGGGTAATTGATAGAAAAGCAAATAATTGATATGTCTCCAACGTATCTATAATTTTTGATTGTTCCATGATATTATAGTATCAATCTTGGATGTTTTGCTATTCCATATTATTCATGGTACTTGTCGGGCCCGTGGGACTGGGGGTACCTAGGCCCGTCTGCCTGCGGCCCAAGACGCGCCGCATGCCATGGGCCCAGCGCGGCCCACCATTGGACTTCACGAGCAAGACCCTCGCGGGGGTCTCCGCCTCACGAGGCATGCGTTAGCAAGCATCATCAGGAGCCTCGCGAGCCCCCCCCCCCCCCCTCATGGGGCCATCTCCTGAGGCCCTTCGCGGGGCGGATTAGTCAAGGATGGCTCGGTGGGGTCGCACGGTCCAGCATCTTCATGTGGGTGACGCGCGCCACAACGAGCGGCGCCAGAGGCCTTGCCAGCGGGCGTGGATGAGGAGGCTTTCCTCTTTTGTGGTAAGGGAGCCGGGCCAGCTTGCCGGTTCCCAAAGAAGTCCCCAAAGGTTTTCCGTTTGATGCAAGAAGACCAAGGCTGGGGGCTCGCTAGGACGGAGGTCATCCCTAAGCCCACCAGCGCATCATGGCAGGAGGCTTTTTGCAGGCGAAGACTACTTTTGTCAGGATAAGCTGCAGTCCTGTCCCCCTTCAAACTGGCCGTTGTGGCAACCCTTCTCGCCTTGTGTTTTCGGGGGAAGAGGACCAATGCCAGTATAACATAGGGCAAGATGCCGCCGTAGAGGGGGAGGGAACTCAAGCTAGCCAGAACCCTCCTTTATACTCTCTCTCATCCTCAAGCAATCCCAACCAAGCAGGAGTAGGGTTTTACACCGCAAAATGGCCCAAACATGGGTAAACTGCAGTGTCCAGCGTTCTTCTTCCTTAGCTCGAGCACGCTGGAGCGTCGCCATGAGGTTGTGAGGCAAAATAGGGCGGAGGAACCAGCGCACCCCAGAGTTCAAATCCTCGTTGGGTCCCCGTAACCTCGATTCCAACATCTGGCGCGCCAGGTAGGGGTGCGCAGCTGTTCTCCCACTTCGTTTTGGCTCCAGCTTTGCCAACCCTATGGCTGACGCTCGCCATGTGTGTGCCGAGCGCCGAGCGGTTTACGTCGCCCAGACTGCGCATGCGTGCCGCAATGGTCGCCACCACTCTGCCAGCGCCGTGGCTGCCGCTGCCACCGACCCGGCTGCCTGCGAGCAGCAGGACTCCTCCCTGCCCCCTCCGTGCAGCAGGATGGCCACACCGCCACGGACTCCTCATCCCATGCCCGCCTTGGGCACATGAACGCACAGGCCGCATTGCTCATTGTGCGTGAGCTACTCCGCTACCGACCGGCAAACACCGGCTACGACGCTTGGCTGGGCCGCCTCACTGAGCTCGTCACCACCGCCGGAGAAGCCCTGGCACCCTCTCGCTTCGCCCTCCGTCGTCTCGTGCTGGGGACGTGGCTCACGGAGCTCCTCCTACACCTCCCCTGCACAGTGACACAGTTGAGCCCCGGCGCGACGCACGCCCGCGCGACCAGCCCTGCGGAGCACCTTCATAGGCCCAAGATTAGGCCAGCTGCCAGATCGTCCACCGTGCACTGCCCAACGCGCACGTGATCCTCGAGCAGCAGCGCCAGCGCCAGGACCGGATCGTCCAGGATGTCACAGCGGCTGGGCACCAGAACCGAGCCGCCCTCGCGCACGGCATCCCTTCGAGTAGCATGCACTGCCAGGCCTTTACTCGCGAGCTGCGCTGGGTGGTCTGGCCTGTCAAGTTCACGCCGGAGCTGACCCGCGCTACGACAATATCCCCGACCCCACGGAGTTCCTCCAGCTCTACGCAATGAGCATCGAGGCGGCAAACGGCAATGACAAGGTCATGGCGAACTAGTTCCCCATGGCCTTCAAGGATGGCGCGTGCTCCTGGCTCATGAACCTGCCCGAGGAGTCAATCTCTTTGTGGAGAGAGCTCTGCGAGCAGTTCATCGCCAACTTCAAGGGCACGCATGACCGCCCCCTTTCCATCAACAACCTGCGGCGCGTGAAGCAGCGCCCTGGAGAGACCCTATGCAAGTACATCCAACGCTTCAGCCAGGTGCGCAACAAGATCCCGCGTGCCTCGGACGAGGCCATCATCATGGCGTTCACCAACGGCGTCAAGGACGTCCGGATGTGCGAGAAGCTCGCCATCAATGATAACCTGAGCTTGGCTCTGGAGCTGTCCAGCATCGCTGACAAGGTGCCAAGGCCAAAGAAGGCTGCCTGTTCCTCCACAACGACCCCGACGCCGCGCCCGACGACAGCAAGGCAAAGGGCAAGTAGGTCAAGCGTGAGGGCCCTGCCGTGCATGCGGCGGAGCCTGAGCAGAAGAGTGGCCACGACCATGATGTTCCCGAGAAGGACCGCTGCCCGTTCTGCGTCTACCACAACGTGCGCACCCACAACATCAAAGACTGCCAGGAGCTCAAGTCACTCCGCGACGAACATGTCGGCCGGCGTCCGGACCGTAACGACCGTGGCGCCAGCCGGTGGGACAACTGCAGTGGCAGCCCCTGCCAAGGCTGGCGTGAGCAGCCTCGCGAGGACGGCTGGTGCGATCAGCCTCGTGAGGGCGCCTGGTGTGAACAGCCTTGCGAGGCGCGCTCTCAAGACAACACTGCTCTTCCGCCGCTGCCGCCACCGCCCAAGAGGAACGACAACAACCAGCATGACGAGGGAACTGGGGGCTATCAGGAGCCTCACACGATAGCTTGTATCCTCGGCGGAGCTCATGCCCCCGTGTCGAACCGCCTCTTTAAGCAGTTCTCTCGTGAGGTGAATGCTGCCCTTCCGAGGTCGGAAGCCGCGCGGCCCCTCAAGTGGTCGCAGTACGCCATCACCTTCGACTCCAAGGAGTACCTCAAGTCCACGGCTGCCATGGGCGCACTCCCCATGTTGTGCACCACCACCATCAGCAATGTCTCAGTCACCAAGACCCTCATCGACGGAGACGCCGGCCTCAACGTACTCTCTATCGAGACCTTCGAGACGCTCCAGGTGCCCTACGACCAGCTGATGCGAACCAGGCCGTTCTCTGGGGTGACCGATGGCTCCACCATTCCCCTGGGGCAAGTGCATCTCCCCGTCACCTTCGGCACGCGCGACAACTACCACACCAAGCTCATCGACTTTGATGTGGCGCACATCGGCCTCCTGTACAACGCCATCCTGGGGTATCCGGCGCTAGCCAAGTTCATGGCAGCAACCCATCATGGCTACAACATCCTCAAGATGCCCGACTACAGCAGCGTCATCACCATCGCCTGCGACGAGAAGGACGCGGCCTGCTCCCTCGAGCGTGCTTACAAAGCCATAGTGGCCGAGCACTCTGATGGAGAGGATGGCGCTGGCCCTCCCAAGGCCACGCCCACAAGGAAAAAGCACCTACTGCCCTTCCTAGGCCGTACCAAGGTGAAGAAAGCGACACCTGACGCCAGCACCACGAGCCCCATGCTCGCTGCCAGCGTCTGCCTTCCCCCAGCATAGGAAGGCATGCCTGACGCCTCCCTCAGGCGAGCCTCAGGGGCTTCCACTTCGAAAGCGTCTGACTTGATCTGTGTGACGAGGGAGGTGCTTGGGCACCACTTGAAGGCGTGCTTTGACGTGCGCCCCCGCAAGCAAGGAGTACGTCGCCAGGCGCCAGGGGCACAAGAGTTCATCACCCAGGAGATTGACAAGTTACGAGAAGCTCGGGCCATGCGCGGCGAGCGGTGCCCGGGACGTCCCGTCAACTCAGCTGTCGCCCCCGGGGAGAGCAGCAAGATGCGCGTGTGCGTCAACATCATGGGCCTCAACAGGGCCAGCTCTCAGGACCTCTTCTGGTCATCGCGCGTCGGCCAGGGCAGGGGTGTCACCACCAACTACGTTTGCATGCCATTTGGCCTGGCGAACGTTGGCGCTACCTTCGAGAGGCTGGCGCAGCTCACGATGGTGCCTCGCGAGACATCAGGCCCTCATGAGCCCCCAAGGCCTCGGGATCCCAATGGCCCCTGAGGGGTGAACCTCAGCGACACGCTTCACCAAGCAGCCCGAAGCTTCCGCAGCAGCATGATTGCCAGCTGACTTTTTGGTTTGTTCATATTGAGGGCTCCCCTCAGGCTGCATCATCCTTAGGCTGCCCAGAGTCCGTTCCTGCATCCACGACAACTTTTGGTCATGTAAGCGAATCTGGTTATCTTTTGGTGAGTTTATGTTGTTTGCTTAACCATGTGCTCGCCGCCTCGCCGCCAACGAGAGCGCCGCACCCTCACGAACCTTATCATGTCTGTCCCATGAGCGGGGGCTACATAGGCACAGCTCCTGTGCTCGGGTCCATCCCTGTAGCGCTGACAAACCCAAGCGATCGAGCTCTGGCTTGCGGACCCGCTCCCGTGCACATCACCTCATGGAGATCCTTGGTGCCTCGTTTCCTCATGGAACAGCCGCGAGTCGGTCGATGAGAGTGCGTCACCCAAGTGCCTTGATGTTTTGCAAGTGTGCAGAAGCCAAGATCTAGGGGGGCCACATGGCTGCTCGAAGGGCCTCGCGCGGCGGGAACCCCAAGGATTGAGTCGTGGTCCACCAAGCGTCGCCCCAGGCCTGAACTAAGTCGAACAGCCTCACAAAGCGCCACTTTCATCCTTTGAGTCTCTCTCTCTCTCTCTTGTAACCTGGGCGGAGGTCGTTCTCTTTTTTCACGTGGGCCGCTTGCGCGTCAAGGGGGGGAGGTCCCTGAGCATCGCACCTCAGGAACCCTCACTAGCTTCCGGAGCCCCTCACCTCCTGGCCTTGCCTCAGGCATCGCGACCTGACATACCAGCGATGGCTGAGGCCCGCTCAGGAGCACGGTCCCATCAACGCAGAGCACCTAGGCAAGCAAGGGAAAAGGGGAGAACCCCGCGAGGGGACCTCAGGAGAGGACACATGGTTCAAACTACAAAGGCATTGGTTAAGACGCAAAAGGCAGCAATTTTTCACGCACCCCTCGCGGGGCTTACATAGATCCGTCGCAGGATAGAAGATGGGACAAGGAAGAAAACTTCAGGAAGACGCGTCCTCATGTCATGTGAATCTCTTGCAAGCCGCGGTTGCCTCACGGACGCGTCCTCAAAAGCTAAGTTAACCGCTCCACGCGGCTCGATGGTCCTTGGTAGTGTTCCTTCGTTCCGTGACCTCGCTCGGGCAGAAGCCTCTTCTCTCGCGTGAGCCGCTTGCGCGTCAAGGGGGGCCTCCTGAGCACCGCACCTCAAGAGTTCTTACCGGACCTCGAGCCCCTCACCTCCTGGCCTTGTTCCAGGCATCGCGACCTGACATACCAGAGACGGCGGAGGCTTGCTCGGGGCTGGGTCCTAGCGATGCAGAGTGTTAGGGTAATCGTGAAGAAGGGGGCAATCCAGACAAGGAGCGCTAAGAATGAACTTGTTTCCGAACAGCGTTAAACTTAAGGCGCAATGGCCACAATTCCTCTTACACGCCCCCGCAAGGCCAGCATGCTTCATTGCAGGGAAAGAAAAAGAAAGCAAAAGAAGAAAGACCTGGCCCGGGAAGCACCGCCTCCAGGACTCCGACTCCGACCCCGGCGCCGCCCGCGCCTTGTCTGAGTCTTCCTTCTTGATGCAGATGCCGGGGGAGTCGTCGGAGTCATCATCGCTTCCGCTCCCCCTAGAGGAAGAGCTGCCACTGCCACTGTTGTCGTCACCGGAGGAGCTGCCACCGCCGCTGTTGTCGCTCTCCATGCAATAGTCCAGGTGGTTCCCGGCCTCCCCGAAGATCTTCATGAAGACCGTGGCGGCCCCGTCGTACTTGAAGTGGAGGACATGCCCCTCCTTCAAGCCGCGAGCGAGGGCGAACAACTTCCACCCCCGCTTCAAGAACATGAAGCTGGAGGGAGTGAACTCTGTCGCCACCCAAGGAGACTCGTTGCAGTAGTCGTCCGGCTGCAACCACAGGCCAAGCAGCGCATGCTCCGCCATCTCCTCCATGAAGGAGTCCGGAAGCCGGAACCAGGTGCGGGGCTGCCTGTCCATCCCCATGATGAACTCGCAGGCCGTGTCAGCAGAGTGGCTCCACGGCCGGGGCGGCTGGGTGGCCATGCCATTCCTCCTACCCCTCCCGTGGCCGCCTTGCCCCCTGCGTCTGCGTCTGCGTGCTAAGCTTTCTCCGCGGCTTCCTGAGCTGGCATAAGTTGCCAGCAGAGGGCGCCCGTGCCCCCTGAGAGGTGCCACGGGCGGGGGGCAGAACTGTGAGGGCGGCCTTGCCCCTCGCTGGCTTCGGCAGTTCCACATCCTCTAGCACTGCCTTCCCCTTCTCAGCGGTGAAGAACCTCCTCACGGGCGCCATCGCTGCGACAACAACAAGTGGAAATGGAGAAGCAAGAGCGAGGAAGATGAGCCAAGGGACCCTTCCCCTTGCCTTTATATAACATTCAGCAGATGGCCGGCTTGCGCCCCCTCGCCTTCAACAAGACGATTGCAAGATAAAGGAAGAGCAATGATGGCCCCATGCTGCACGCAAGCTTTATGTCAGCCCGGGCAGTTGCCGAGGCATCGTGGGGAAGTGGGGGCGTCCCGCACCCCGTCGTGCGCCAAGCGTCGCGCCTGACCCGCAGGCGGTCAGGGCCAGCACCGTTTCGCCCCTCCAACTGGCGGAGTCATGCACGCCGTGGGCCCGGGGGCTACTGTCGGGCCCGTGGGACTAGGGGTACCTAGGCCCATCTGCCTGTGGCCCAAGATGTGGCACATGCCATGGGCCCAGCGCGGGCCACCACTGGACTTCACGAGCAAGACCCTTGCGAGGGTCTCCGCCTCGCGAGGCGCACGTCAGCAAGCATCATCAAGAGCCTCGCGAGCCCCCTCCCCCCCCCCCCCCCCCGTGAGGGGCCGTCTCCCGAGGCTGCCCCCGGGGCCCTTCGCAGGGCGGACTAGTGAAGGATGGCACGGCGGGGTCGCATGGTCCGGCGTCTTCACGTGGGTGACGCGCGCCACGACGAGCAGCGCCAGAGGCCGTGCCAGCGACCGCGGATGAGGAGGCTTTCCTCTTTTGTGCTAAGGGAGCCAGGCCAGCTTGCTAAATCCCAAAGAAGTCCCCAAAGGTTTCCCTTTCGATGCAAGAAGGCCAAGGCTGGGGGCTCGCCAGGACAGAGGTTATCCTCGAGCCCACCAACACGTCACAGCAGGAGGCTTTTTGCGGGCGAAGACTACTTTTGTCAGGATAAGCTGTAGTCATGTCCCCCTTCAAACTAGCCATTGTGGCAACCCTTCTCACCTTGTGTTTTCGGGGGAAGAGGACCAAGGCCAGTATAAGATAGGGTAGGCTACAGCCGTAGACGGGGAGGCAACTCAAGCTAGCCAGAACCCACCTTTGTACTCTCTCTCTCATCCTCAAGCAATCCCAACAAAGCAGGAGTAGGGTTTTACACTGCAAGGTGGCCTGAACATGGGTAAACTGCCATGTCCACTATTCTTCTTCCTTAGCTCGAGCACTCCGGAGCATCGTGGTGAGGTCGTGAGGTTGTGAGGCAGAATAGGGCGGAGGAACCAGTGCACCCCAGAGTTAGAACCTCGTTGGGTCCTCGGAGCCCAGATTCTGACAGTAATCCCATTGATATCCATGATTTCTTCATGAGGACTTTGGTCACTGTGGCCCAGTCACCTTTTGATCTGAAGCCATAAGCTCCATCGATCATGAGATTCATCAGATCCCGGTCTTCGATCCATTACAAGGCTGATCGTCAAAATCATCCCAGTTTTCTACCAGATGTTGAAGTTCTTCAGAGCATTCTATCCACAGTTCCTGGCAAGGGCAAGGCTATAGCAGATGAGGGAATTCGTCCCCTTGATGGACAATTTCATCAACCAATCTCAACCTCTACTACTAATGAAACTGCTAGCCAGGACACTACAGCAAAGACTTCAAGACCAGCTCCTTCCTCAGAAGCTCCTCATGTGATGACTGGTCGTGAGTTACTCATAATTCTGCACTAGAAAGTTGACAAAAATCACCGCTGGGTTAAGCGTCAGTTTGGTGGTATTCAAGCTAACATGACTGTGATGCATAATGCAGTGCGCAAGAACTGCTACTATCTACATGAAATCTTTGACAGATCATGGGTCATACTTTCGCACCTCAAATCAGATGAAGAACTTGCTGCCATGGACTTTCAGATGCACTTTGATTGGGCTGATCCGCCAGGAATAAGTTCAAGAAAACTCAAGTTCCTACTCTCATGCCGAGCTCAGAGTCTTCATCACGTGCTACTGATGAAAATGAAAATGTTAAAGACACTGCTATTGGTCCTTCTACACCGCGCGACCCCAACAACGCTGGAGCTCCCTTGAATTCTCCATGATGATTTCCTCTAGGGGCGTTAGTCCTTAGATTCCTCACATTTTGGTCATTTGATGACAAAGGGGGAGAAGTCTGAGTTAGTCTTCAAGCGGGTCTCCATATGGGCTATTTTTGCTTAAGTTGCAGCTCTTGGTTTTCATTTGATTTGCTCTTTCATGAGTTGTAACTTAATAACTGTTGGTCGTCAGACTCTTTTGCTACACTTGATACGCATGCTCTAACCTTAAATATATCTGCTCATGCATGCACAATTTTGTCAGACACCAATTTTCTTCATCCATTCATATTCTTCAAATATCTTATGATCATGCATGATTGGATTCCAAGATATAGGGGGAGATCTCCACAAATTTCAACCTGCCATGTGCATTTGCAATCCAAAGCAAATTCCTCAATATGCACATCTTCAGGGGGAGTTCCTTAATATCTTGTAGCCAATTTTTTCATACTTTGTACTTACACTTCTATTATTTTACTCCCGTTGAAAGCCTAACCAATTTGTCATCAATCACCAAAAAGTGGGAGATTGTAAGTGCATCAAGTGTCCCCTTAGTGGTTTTGGAGTACTGAAGACAAATAGGATGAGGGACTAACGTGTTTGTGAGTGTACACATGAGTTACAGTCCCTAAAGATTTGGTTTAACCATGGAAGACGACCCCTAAAAATGTATTTCTTAAAGTGAAGAATTTGGTGATGAAATTGGTACGGCCCTTGAAGAAATTGATGTGAAGATTTTGAAGCTTGAAGACTTTTGTTTTCATAGTTCCTTTCTTCTTATTTGAGTCATAGGACAAACTGTACTGTTAAAGGGGGTTGATACGTCTCCAACGTATCTATAATTTTTTATTGTTCCATGCTATTATATTATTTGTTTTGGATGTTTTACATGCATTAATATGCTATTTTATATTATTTTTGGGACTAACCTATTAACCTAGAGCCCAGTGCCAGCTTCTGTTTTTTTCCTTGTTTTTAAGTTTTACAGAAAAGGAATATCAAACGGAGTCCAAACGGAATAAAACTTTACGATGATTTTTCTTGGACCAGAAGACATCCACGGAGCTTGGAGAGGGGGTCAGAAGAGTGCCAAGGGGCCCACAAGCCCTCAGGGCACGCCCTAGGGGGGCGCCCTTGGCTTGTGGACACCTCGGGAGTCCCCCAACCATAATTCTTGCTTTATAAATTCCCAAATCTTCCCAAACCAACAGAAGCGTCCACCAAAATATTTTTCCACCGCCAGAAGCCTCTGTTCTCGTGAGATCCCATCTTGGGGCCTTTTCCGACACCCTGCCGGAAGGGAATTCGATCACGGAGGGCCTCTACATGAACCTTGATGCCTTTCCGATGAAGCATGAGTAGTTTACCACAGACCTACGGGTCCATAGCTAGTAGCTAGATGGCTTCTTCTCTCTCTTTGATCTTCAATACAATGTTCTCCTCGATGTTCTTGGGGGTCTATCCGATGTAATATTCTTTTACGGTGTGTTTGTCGAGATCCGATGAATTGTGGATTTATGATCAGATTATCTATGAATATTATTTGAGTCTTTTCTGAACACTTTTATGCATGATTAAATATCTTTGTATTTCTCTTCGAATTATCGGTTTGGTTTGGCCAACGAGATTGGTTCTTCTTGCAATGGGAGAGGTGCTTAGTGGGTTCAATCTTGCGGTGTCCTCACCCAGTGACAAAGTAGGGGTAGCGAGGCACGTATTGTATTGTTGCCAGCAAGGGTAAAAAGATGGGGTTTTCATCATATTGCTTGAGTTTATCCCTCTACATCATGTCATCTTACTTAACGTATTACTCCATTCTTATGAACTTAATACTCTAGATGCATGCTAGATAGCGGTCGATGTGTGGAGTAATAGTAGTAGATGCAGGCAGGAGTCGGTCTACTTGACACAGACGTGATGCCTATATTCATAATCATTGCCTTGGATATCGTCATAACTTTGCGCTTTTCTATCAATTGCTCGATAGTAATTTGTTTACCCACCGTATGTTTTCTGTCAAGAGAGAAGCCTCTAGTGAAACCTATGGCCCCAAGGTCTATTTTCCATCATACATTTTCAGATCTATAAACAAAAAAACCCAAAAATACCTTGCTGCAATTTATTTGTTTTTACTTTGTTTTACGTTTTAGTAATATTTTATACCTTTCTCTATTAGATCTCACTCTTGTTCGAGACCGTGAAGGGATTGACAACCCCTTTTTCGTGTTGAGTGCAAGTGTTTGCTAGTTTGTGCAGGTGCATAGATTGGAGACTTGCTTGTACCTTCTACTGGATTGATACCTTGGTTATTAACTGAGGGAAATACTTATCTCTACTTTGCTGCATCACCCTTTCCTCTTTAAGGGAAAAATCAACGCAATCTCAAGAAGTAGCAGGGGTCTAGGTGAAACATATTTCACATTTCCAAAGTGATGCTCAAAACCTATACTACTCTAGCCGCTTCGAGTGAAGCCTTTGGAAATCTCCCATAGAGCTGATGAATTTTCTAGTGACAGTGACGAAGTTCATCTAGTCGGTGACGAATTTGGTCATGTTGAGCAGTTAGGATTTCACCAGTGCGATCTACCTAAAAGTGAGGAAATTGAGTGCCCCGACGAATTTGAGAGTTCAAATTCCGACCGTTCCTGCGCCACGGGCCAGCTGTAGAGTGGATCCTTATCCTGACAACAGTTGAATGAGAGGGCATTTATGACAATTCATGTCGAGTTGCCCCTGGCTATAAATAGCCGGCCCCCACAACCACTTGTTGGTTGGCTGCTCCGAGAGAACTTAACACTTGTGAATTGAAAGCAACCCATCCTCTGACGACTTTGAGAGAATCCTAAGTGAGGAAAAACCTAGAGCCAAAGTGATTGAGCATCATTGAAGAGATTGATCTGTGTGATCCAATGCCTGTTACCTTTGAAGACTGTCATTCTTCCAGACGGTTAGGCGTCAAGTTCTGAGTACACCAAGAGTCATTGTGGTGTGCCGGTGAACAAGTCTATGAAGGTTTTGGAAGTCTACCTTGAAGACTTACCATGAGTGATTAGGCGAGGTCTGCGTGGCCTTAGCTCAAGAGGAATACGATCAGGACTGTGTGTCTTCAGAGTTGTGACTCAGCCGCCTCAACTAGACATACAGTTGATACAGCAACTGGAACTGGTCTACCAAATTGTTGTATCTTCATCGAGCCAACCTGGTTTCAAATGCCTCAACCCTTAGCTTACGTTATTCCGCGGTGAAGAATTTGTGATCTACTTTCTGAAGAACTTGAACTGAAGCCTTTCATCATGATGCTTTCTATTTCTTCAGTTCAACTTCCTCATGCTTGTTTGACTGTATGATTGCATGTTCTTCACTTGTATGTATCATGTATGCATGTTTTTTCATTTCTGTGATGAATTAGTTGCCCCACATTTCTATTTCTTCACTCCGATTTTCGTCAAATTCCTCAGAGTTTGACGAAATTCAAAAATCTCCCATTCACCCCCTCCCTCTGGGAGTTAACCTGCGCTTTCAGTGACCTGTACAATTTACCATTGTATTGGTGTGTTGGGGAGACAAGATATTTTGTGTATTTGATTGTAGGGTTGTTTGAGAGAGACCATCTTCATCCTATGCCTCCCACGGATTGATAAACCTTAGGTCATCCACTTGAGGGAAAATTGCTACTGTCCTACAAAATTCTGTGCTTGGAGGCCCAACAGAGTCTATAAGAAGAAAGGTTGCATAGTAGAAATCACACGCGCCGAGGCGCACACTGAGGCAGCAACAGAGGGAGAGGTGGAGGGGGGCTCGGTCCTCGAGGAGCAGCACCGCCATTGGTGCCAGACTCAAACGGATGGAGGATATTGAGATCAGCCATGTGTGGTGGCGTCTTACATGGTGCGTAATTTATTAATGGTAGTATCGACCGCCCATTGATCAAGCAAACTATTTTTTTCTCTTGGACCATGCTCGGTACATAAATGGGCTAGTAGAAGTGGCCCAGTTGACCAGAGAGGTTATGTTTTCTCCTGGAGTAGCAGCCACTCAGACAGCAGCTCTAATGGTTAGAAATGCCCTGATCAGGAAAATGGATGGCTAAAAACATTGAGCGTGTGAGATGGCTGAGTTAGGTGAGTTTACTGTCCTAAATTAGATGTCTATGTTGCACAGGGGATTGTGCCTAAAATTTCACAGACTTGCAGGGGTCATTAGGCAAATAATCCGAGTAGCCCACTGCATGCACATTCCCCAGGGTGGCTTGCATGTGTCAACACACGAGCGATTGGTGCGCATGTTAAGGGAGTCCTGGATTGAGGGGTCCTCGGGCCGCCGGCCTATTCCTTATGGGCCGGACTAATGGGCTACTATGAAGCCTAGCTAGAGCATGGACCCGTGATCAGATAGAAGACCTTCCGAGCCTTGGTGTGTCCCCCAAGTCCAGATTTAGCATGATCTTCCCTTTGTTGTAACCGATCATATGTAACCCTAACCCTACCAGTGTCTATATAAACCAGAGGGCTTTAGTCTTTAGTGTCAGAGCAACATCCAATACCCCATCAACCTAGGGTTTAGCTCGCCTGATCTCAAGGTAGATCGACTCCATAACCATACCATACACATCAATACAATTAAGCAGGACGTAGGGTTTTACCTCCTTGAGAGGGCCCGAACCTGGGTAAACACCGTGTTCTTCGTCCCTTGTTCCCCATTGATCCTAGATCCACAGATCGGGACCCCCTACCTGAGATCCACCGGTTCTGACACCAACATTGGTGTTTTCATTGAGAGTTCCGCTGCGTGATCAGCAAAGGATCGATGGCCCAACCATTCGTTGGAAACCCTGCTTGCACCAGGGACATCTTCATCCCCGACAAGATCTTCATGTTCGGCAGCATCACGTTACGCACCAACCTCACTGGTCATATGGACCAGGTTGAGAACCTCACCCTCGATCCCGAAGCTAGCCACCGAAACTTAGAGTCCAGCGCCGGCCCTCAGGAAGATCATGTTCCTGTAGAGTCCACGATTCCTGCGGAAAGGCCCACCGAGCCCGACGCCTTGACCTCGGATTCAGTGGGCACGAAGGGAGCAAGCACTATGGGATCGTGCCTTAAAGCCGGATCTCATCGAAATATCCGAAGAACGTCCCACCGAATATCCGGAGGGCATGGCCCGACGAGTACCTCTTCGGTAGGCAACCTGTTGGATCGGTTCCTTGCCATGGGAACCTCCGTCAGCAGGCCTACGGCCTATAATCAGATTGGTCTTAAACCTGACAATAGAGAGATACACACCCCGCCAATCACACATCTCGTCGCCACCGTCAAAGAAATGGCAGAAGGATCACGATCTCCAAAGTTCAAAATAGTATATACCCGAGTCTCTAGCCCGGAGGCGGACACCCATCAAGAAAAGAGGTCGGACTTGACCTACGATGCGGGATCCGACCTTGAGTCAGCCCAACCACATACGGGCGTATGCCCGAATACTACATGACCAGTTCCGGACATAGCCCAGGCACGGTTCGCCACCCCCGACGCTCCGGACTCACGGCAAATGGGAATGCTAAAAAAATTCCCACCCACCTCCCACACCGAATACTCCCCAGACGCGGGAAGCCCGGATGTATGGGACCTGATGTACGTCAAGCAGTAGCCCGGAGAAATGGTCCATCATTACTGGGCTAGATTTCTCTTGGTCAAAAATAAGATAACGGACTACCGCGATGAAGAAATAATTGAAGCCTTTCGGTTCAACTGCCGGGACGAAGGAATCCTAGACGCCCTCGCCCGTCGCCGCGTGCAAAGCTTCATCGAACTATCGGACTGAAGGAAATATGCCCTAGAGGCAATAATAAATTTGTTATTTATATTTTCTTATATCATGATAAATGTTTATTATTCATGCTAGAATTGTATTAACCAGAAACTTAGTACATGTGTGAATACATAGACAAAACAGAGTGTCCCTAGTATGCCTCTACTTGACTAGCTCATTCATCAAAGATGGTTAAAGTTTCCTGACCATAGACATGTGTTGTCATTTGATGAATGGGATCACATCATTATAGAATGATGTGATGGACAAGACCCATCCGTTAGCTTAGCATAATGATTGTTAAGTTTTATTGCTATTGCTTTCTTCATGACTTATACATATTCCTCTGACTATGAGATTATGCAACTCCCGAATACCGGAGGAACACCTTGTGTGCTATCAAATGTCACAACGTAATTGGGTGATTTTAAAGATGCTCTACAGGTGTCTCCGAAGGTGTTTGTTGGGTTGGCATAGATCGAGATTAGGATTTGTCACTCCAAGTATCGGAGAGGTATCTCTGGGCCCTCTCGGTAATGCACATCACTATAAGCCTTGCAAGCAATGTGACTAATGAGATAGTTACAGGATGATGCATTACAGAACGAGTAAAGAGACTTGCCGGTAATGAGATTGAACTAGGTATGAAGATACCGACGATCGAATCTCGGGCAAGTAACATACCGATGACAAAGGGAATGACGTATGTTGTCGTGTGGTTTGACCGATAAAGATCTTCGTAGAATATGTAGGAACCAGTATGAGCATCCAGGTTCTACTATTGGTTATTGACCAAAGATGTGTCTTGGTCATGTCTACATAGTTCTCGAACCCGTAGGGTCCGCACGCTTAACGTTCGATGACAATTTGTATTATGAGTTATGTGTTTTGGTGACCGAAGATTGTTCGGAGTCCCTGATGAGATCACGGACATGACAAGGATTCTCGAAATGGTTGAGAGGTAAAGATTGATATATTGGACGAAGTTAGTCGGACACCGGAATGGTTTCGGGACGTTTCGGATATTTATCGGAGTACCGAGGGGTTACCGGAACCCCCCGGGGAAGTATTGGGCCTACATGGGCCATAGGGAAGAGGGGAGGCAGCCCACAAGGGGTGGCTGTGCCCCCCTCCCATGGGGAGTCCGAACTGGACTAGGGGAGGGGGCGCGCCCCCCTTTCCTTCTCCTCTTCCCTCTCCTTCCCTATTTCCCCCCCTCCGAAGAAAGGAAAAGTGGGGGGGGGGGGGCGAATCCTACTAGGAGTGGAGTCCTAGTAGGACTCCCCCCCCCATGGCGCACCCCCCTTGGTGGCCGGCCTCCTCCTCCCCTCCTTTATATACGGGGGTAGGGGGCACCCTAGAACACAACAGATATTCTCTTAGCCGTGTGCGGTGCACCCCTCCATAGTTTACTCCTCCGGTCATATTGTCGTAGTGCTTAGGCGAAGCCCTGTGCGGATCACATCACCATCACCGTCACCACGCCGTCGTGCTGATGAAACTCTCCCTCGACCTTCTGCTGGATCAAGAGTTCGAGGGACGTCATTGAGCTGAACGTGTGCTGAACTCGGAGGTGCCGTATGTTTGGTGCTTGATCGGTTGGATCGTGAAGACGTTCGACTACATCAACCGCGTTAAGCTAACGCTTTCGCTTTCGGTCTACGAGGGACATGGACACACTCTCCCGCTCTCACTGCTATGCATCTCCTAGATAGATCTTGCGTGAGCGTAGGAATTTTTTTTGAAATTGCATGCTACGTTCCCCAATAGTGGTATCCGAGCCAGGTCTATGCGTAGATGATATGCGTGATTAGAACACAAAGAGTTGTGGGCGATAATAGTCATACTGCTTACCACCAATGTCTTATTTTGATTCGGCGGTATTGTTGGATGAAGCGGCCCGGACCAACCTTACATGACCGCGTTCATGAGACCGGTTCCACCGACAGACATGCAACTTGTTGCATAAAGGTGGCTGGCGGGTGTCTGTTTCTCCAACTTTAGTTGAATCAAATTTGACTATGGCCGGTCCTTGTTGAAGGTTAAAACAGCAAACTTGACGAAACATCGTTGTGGTTTTGATGCGTAGGTAAGAACGGTTCTTGCTAGAAGCCCGTAGGAGCCACGTAAAACTTGCAACAACAAAGTAGAGGACGTCTAACTTGTTTTTGCAGGGCATGTCGTGATGTGATATGGTCAAGACATGATGTGATATACGTTATTGTATGAGATGATCATGTTTTGTAAAAGTTATCGGCAACTGGCAGGAGCCATCACCATGTAATTGCTTTACTTTATCACTATGCGTTAGCGATAGTTGTAGAAGCAATAGTTGGCGAGACGACAACGACGCAATGATGGAGATCAAGGTGTCAAGCCGGTGACGATGGATATCATGACGGTGCTTTGGAGATGGAGATCAAAGGCACAAGATGATGATGGCCATATCATGTCACATATTTTGATTGCATGTGATGTTTATCTTTTATGCATCTTATTTTGCTTAGTACGGCGGTAGCATTATAAGATGATCCCTCACTAAATTTCAAGATATAAGTGTTGTCCCTGAGTATGCACCGTTTTGTCAGTTCATCTTGCCGAGACACCACGTGATGATCGGGTGTGATAAGCTCTACGTTCACATACAATGGGTGCCAGACAGTTTTGCACGTGCGGAATGCTTGGGTTAAACTTGACGAGCCTAGCATATGCAGATATGGCCTCGGAACACTGAGACCGAAAGGTCGAACGTGAATCATATAGTAGATATGATCAACATAGAGATGTTCACCATTGAAAACTACTCCATCTCACGTGATGATTGGACATGGTTTAGTTGATATGGATCACGTGATCATTTAGATGACTAGAGGGATGACTATCTAAGTGGGAGTTCTTAAGTAATATGATTAATTGAACTTAATTTATCATGAACTTAGTCCTGATAGTTTTTGCATATCTATGTTGTAGATCAATGGCCCATGCTACCGTTCCCTTGAATTTTAATGCATTCCTAGAGAAAGCTAAGTTGAAAGATGATGGTAGCAACTACACGGACTGGGTCCGTAACTTGAGGATTATCCTCATTGCTGCACAGAAGAATTATGTCCTTGATGCACCGCTAGGTGACAAGCCCCCTCCCGCTAATGTAGACGCTTTAAACGTCTGGCAAACGCGTTCTGATGACTACTCTATAGTTCAGTGTGCCATGCTCTACGGCTTAGAATCGGGACTTCAAAGACGTTTTGAACATCATGGAGCATATGATATTTTCCAGGAGTTGAGAGATATGAAGTCTCCAACAAGTTCTATAGCTGCAAGATGGAGGAGAACAGTTCTGTTAGTGAACACATACTCAGAATGTCTGGGTACCATAACCACTTGACTCAACTAGGAGTTAATCTTCTGGATGATAGTGTTATTGACAGAGTTCTTCAATCACTGCCACCAAGCTACAAAGATTTCGTGATGAACTATAATATGCAAGGGATGAATAAAACAATTCCCGAGCTCTTCGCTATGCTCAAAGCTGCAAAGGTAGAAATCAAGAAAGAGCATCAAGTGTTGATGGTTAACAAGACCACTAGTTTCAAGAAAAATGGCAAAGGAAAGAAGGGGAACTTCAAGAAGAATGGCAAGCAAGTTGTCATTCCCGGGAAGAAGCCCAAGTCTGGACCTAAGCCTGAAACTGAGTGTTTCTACTGCAAAGGGACTGGTCACTGGAAACGGAACTGCCCCAAGTATTTGGCGGATAAGAAGGATGGCAAAGTGAAAAAAAGGTATATTTGATATACATATTATTGATGTGTACCTTACTAATACTCGTAGTAGCACCTGGGTATTTGATACTGGTTCTGTTGCTCATATTTGCAACTTGAAACAGGGGCTACGGATTAAACGAAGATTGGCTAAGGACGAGGTGATGATGTGCGTCAGGAATAGTTCCAAGGTCGATGTGATCGCCGTCGGCACGCTACCTCTACATCTACCTTCGGGATTAGTTTTAGACCTGAATAATTGTTATTTGGTGCCAGCGTTGAGCATGAACATTATATCTGGATCTTGTTTAATGCGAGACAGTTATTCATTTAAATCAGAGAATAATGGTTGTTCTATTTATATGAGTAATATCTTTTATGGTCATGCACCCTTGAAGAGTGGTCTATTTTTATTGAATCTCGATCATGATGACACACATATTCATAATATTGATGCCAAAAGATGCAAAGTTGATAATGATAGTGCAACATATTTGTGGCACTGCCGTTTAGGTCATATTGGTGTAAAGCGCATGAAGAAACTCCATGCAGATGGGCTTTTGGAATCGCTTGATTAAGAATCATTTGATGCTTGCGAACCATGCCTCATGGGCAAGATGACTAAGACTCCGTTCTCCGGAACAACAGAGCGAGCTACAGACTTATTGGAAATAATACATACCGATGTATGCGGTCCAATGAGTGTTGAGGCTCGTGGCGGGTATCGTTATTTTCTGACCTTCACAGATGATTTGAGCAGATATGGGTATATCTACTTAATGAAACACAAGTCTGAAACATTTGAAAAGTTCAATGAATTTCAGAGTGAAGTGGAAAATCATCGTAACAAGAAAATAAAGTTTCTACGATCTGATCGCGGAGGCGAATATTTGAGTTACGAGTTTGGTCTTCATTTAAAACAGTGTGGAATAGTTTCGCAACTCACGCCACCTGGAACACCACAGCGTAATGGTGTGTCCGAACGTCGTAACCATACTTTATTAGATATGGTGCGATCTATGATGTCTCTTACCAATTTACCACTATTGTTTTGGGGTTATGCATTAGAGACAGCTGCATTCACGTTAAATAGGGCACCATCTAAATCCGTTGAGACGACACCATATGAACTGTGGTTTGGCAAGAAACCTAAGCTATCGTTTCTTAAAGTTTGGGGTTGCGATGCTTATGTTTAAAAGCTTCAGCCTGATAAGCTCGAAGCCAAATCGGAGAAGTGCGTCTTCATAGGATACCCAAAAGAAACTGTTGGGTACACCTTCTATCACAGATCCGAAGGCAAAATCTTTGTTGCTAAGAATGAATCCTTTCTAGAGAAGGAGTTTCTCTAGAAAGAAGTGAGTGGGAGGAAAGTAGAACTTGATGAGGTAATTGTACCTTCTCTTGAATTGGAAAGTAGTTCATCACAGAAATCAATTCTAGTGATGCCCACGCCAATTAGTGAGGAAGCTAATGATGATGATCATGAAACTTCAGATCAAGTTACTACCGAACCTCGTAGGTCAACCAGAGTACGTTCCGCACCAGAGTGGTATGGTAATCCTGTTCTGGAAGTCATGTTACTAGACCATGACGAACCTACGAACTATGAGGAAGCGATGATGAGCCCAGATTCCGTGAAATGGCTTGAGGCCATGAAATCTGAGATGCGATCCATGTATGAAAACAAAGTATGGACTTTGGTTGACTTGCCCAATGATCGGCAAGCCATAGAGAATAAATGGATCTTCAAGAAGAAGACTGACGCTGACGGTAATGTTACTGTCTACAAAGCTCGACTTGTTGCAAAAGGTTTTCGACAAGTTCAAGGGGTTGACTATGATGAGACCTTCTCACCCGTAGCAATGCTTAAGTCTGTCCGAATCATGTTAGCAATTGCCGCATTTTATGATTATGAAATCTGGCAAATGGACGTCAAAACTGTGTTCCTTAATGGATTTCTCAAAGAAGAGTTATATATGATGCAACCAGAAGGTTTTGTCGATCCTAAAGATGCTAACAAGGTGTGCAAGCTCTAGCGATCCATTTATGGACTGGTGCAAGCCTCTCAGAGTTGGAATATACGCTTTGATAGTGTGATCAAAGCATATGGTTTTATACAAACTTTTGGAGAAGCCTGTATTTACAAGAAAATGAGTGGGAGCTCTGTAGCATTTCTAATATTATATGTGGATGACATATTGTTGATTGGAAATAATATAGAATTTCTGGATAGCATAAAAGGATACTTGAATAAGAATTTTTCAATGAAAGACCTCGGTGAAGCTGCTTATATATTGGGCATCAAGATCTATAGGGATAGATCAAGACGCTTAATAGGACTTTCACAAAGCACATACCTTGATAAAGTTTTGAAGAAGTTCAAAATGGATCAGTCAAAAAAAGGATTCTTGCCTGTGTTGCAAGGTGTGAAGTTGAGTAAGACTCAATGCCCGACCACTGCAGAAGATAGAGAGAAAATGAAAGTCATTCCCTATGCCTCAGCCATAGGTTCTATCATGTATGCAATGCTGTGTACCAGACCTGATGTGTGCCTTGCTATAAGTTTAGCAGGGAGGTACCAAAGTAATCCAGGAGTGGATCACTGGTGTCTGGGAAATGGCACCTACGGGATCACGCGGACCCCTTCCATGGTTTGGCAGGGAAGAGGAGTGCGCAAAGAGCAGATCTAACGATCAACACGATGGATTTTTACCCAGGTTCGGGCCGCTCGGAAGCGCAAAACCCTAGTCTTGCTTTGTGTGTGTGTGTGTATTATGCGTTCTTAAGCTTTGGCTCACTGCTATGCATGCAAGCTGGGCCGGAGAGTCCAAAAAGTCCGAATCCTTCTACAGTATGCCTTGGGCCTCCTTTTATACATCCAAGGGGCTGCCACAGTGGCACACAGGAGGTGTAAAGTGCTACAGTGCACGTGCTTATCTCTGGCGTCCGGTGATAAAACGCATTCAATGCGCTGGTTACGTGCCCCCTAGCTTTATCGGGGACAGAAACAGAGCTCGTCCCATCCATCGCTGCCTCACTTCGCCTTGACACGTATTCAGGTTGACGAGGCATGCAATGCCAGGCTGGCTGGCTGGCCGCTGCGCTGGAATGGTGGCAGGATCTTCGTGAAGATCCGCATGCCTTCACATAGGTTCCAGCCAGGCTGGCAAGTCGATCGCCGTGCTGGAGTGGCGGCGGGGCGGCGGAGCCTTGTCATGGCCATGTCAATGTCCCCGGCAAGAATCTTGTCGGAGTCTCGCAAACCGTCCCGGCAAAGATCTTTGCCGGGGGGGCTTGGTCATCCAATCTTCACAAAGATCCACATGCCACTACGCATGAGCCCCTGGGTCTTGGTATCGACGTTGTCGATGGTGTCAGAACTCTCAACCTCAAGGGTGGTGCTCTTGTTAGTCGTCCCGGCAAGGGTCTTGTCGGGGCCTCGCGAGCCGCCCCGGCAAGGATCTCGCCGGGGCTCTAGCTTGTCTTCTGCTCTCGAGTTACTGGCTTGGACGCCGTCTTTGTTGTCTTGTATCTTGCCTCCAACTGCCCCCGCCAAGCCTTGCCGCAGGTGCGGCTACCCGTGCACAAGTAAGGGGTACTAAAAGGGCCCAAACTTTAGTACACTGACAGGAGCCCCCGGGCCTAGGCCACACACGCGGGCATAACGCGTTGTTGGGCTAGGCCCAAACAGTGCGCGGGCATACGTGGCAGGGGTTAACTGATGTAACCATCTCGTCTGCTGTGCTCGCAATGGCCCGTGAATAGCCTTTATTCACGGGGTGGTAACCATCGTTTCGCGCCTCCCACTACACCCGCCTTTCTCGCCACGTACGCCGCATGCATGGTGCGGGGTAGGTGGCGGATGCGCAAGGTATGGAAAAGCGTGACATGGCAGATACCCATGCGCCTTTGATTGGCGCGGGGAGGGCGGTCGACGACCTCGCTCGTTGCCAATGGCCTTAATGAGCCGGATTTGAAAGGGCTCTATGGAGTAAGTATAGAGCCAGCCCCCAGCCCTTCCTGCTTGGCTATAAAAAGGGGAATTGGGAGGAGAAGGAGGGGCATCCTTTCGCGTCTTTCCTTCTCCTTGTTCTTCATCCACCATCATGCCGAGAGGGCGTGGTCGCGGCTACCCCCGCGCAGAGGCTCGAGATCTTCCTCTCGCCAGAGAGCCGCGGCAGTTAAGGAAGAGCCAGATGCTCAAGGCGGAGGTGCTGGACGGGGTCGCGGTCGGCGAGGTGGTCGAGGCAGAAGTGGACGCGGAAGTGGAGCATCAGCGGCGCCGCCCTCTCCTCCCGCTACGTTCAGTGGTCACGCTGGAGACATGGCGCTGGAGTTTGTCGTGGGGCTACGCGGACCTCCGCGCAGCCATCTTTGCCTTCCCGAGCTGTTTCGCGAGGGTGTTGGAGGTCGACCAGCCGCCGAGTTTGAGGCTTCATATGAGGGGTTGTTGCAATGGCGACATGTGGGTGAACGTAGAGTTCCCCGCCCCTCATGTAATGCTCCTTCGTCGTGGTTGGAAAACCTTCGCACGCGCCCATTGCCTAATGAAAGGGCACACCCTTCGGTTCAAATTAGTGGAGGCCGACCTGCTCTCCATCAAGGTATTTGGGCGCTCGAGAATCCGGTTAGGGTGCTGCGCGGAGAGCTCGACCAACGATGAAAGCTCCTCCTCCTTGGTGGTCGGCCTCCTCCTCCCCTCCTTTATATACGGGGGTAGGGGGCACCCTAGAACACAACAGATATTCTCTTAGCCGTGTGCGGTGCACCCCTTCATAGTTTACTCCTCCGGTCATATTGTCGTAGTGCTTAGGCGAAGCCCTGCGCGGATCACATCACCATCACCGTCACCACGCCGTCGTGCTGACGAAACTCTCCCTCGTCCTTCTGCTGGATCAAGAGTTCGAGGGACGTCGTCGAGCTGAACGTGTGCTGAACTCGAAAGTGTCGTACATTCGGTGCTTGATCGGTTGGATCGCGAAGACGTTCGACTACATCAACCGCGTTAAGCTAACGCTTCCGCTTTCGGTCTACAAGGATACGTGGACACACTCTCCCCCTCTCATTGCTATGCATCTCCTAGATAGATCTTGCATGAGCGTAGGAATTTTTTTTGAAATTGCATGCTATGTTCCCCAACACGGTCATGGTACGTAAATATTGCGCCATGGAAAGCGCCTGGAAGTTGCAGCATATGCGCATGGAATCAGTCCCTACCGCACAACCTAGAAAAGCTCAAGCAAAACGAGCATACAACTGGCAGTCGCCCAAGCACGAGCCCACCAAAAAGAAAAACAGATCTAGAATGGTCCTGGACAAGTTGCTGGAAAAAAACCATGCCCCATACACTCGGCCCTGCTCAACGCAAATCCGACCCATAGGCTTCGAGCTTGCTGGGTGGTGAGGCAAGTGGCCAAAAGTGACGAAAATATCCTTGGTCACACACCCCCGGATAGACGATCAGCAACGCCACCTCATGACAACAACGTTTTGACCGTCTACGAGATGTTCTGCTCAAACAATCAAAGGAAAAGGGCCCTTCGAGAGCTCGGCCAGGTCTACCAGGTGACGGCCGCACAGCCATGGGCGGACACGCCTATTACCTTCGATCATAAGGACGAGCCAAGGTCCCACCCCACCCACGTGCCAGCCGCACTAGTCCTTGACCCCATAATCGACGGCTTTAGACTAACTAAAGTGTTGATGGACGGGGGCAGTGGCCTGAACCTCATTTATGAGGACACACTCGACAAAATGCAGTTCGACAGATCCCTCGTCGAGCACAGCTATACCACATTTCGAGGAATTATCCCTGGCAGGGAGGCGCGCTATTCCAGACACATAACCTTGGACGTAGTGTTCGGTACTCCCGACAACTACAGATCCGAGTCCCTGATATTCCACATTGTGCCCTTCCACAGTGGATACCATGCCCTATTGGGATGTGAGGCATTCTCGAGGTTCCAGGCTATACCACATTATGGGTACATGAAACTCAAAATGCCGGGGCCCAATGGTGTGATCTCGCTCGCCAGCGATCCAAATACAGCCCTCCGAGCTGAAAATAAAACATCATCGCACGCCCTTGAGACACTGTCTGAGGCCCTCGCAGCCGAAGAATTAACAACGCTTTGTATTACAGTCAACAGGGACAACATGGTCCTCAGTAAAAGGTAAAAATCCACGTCATTTAAACCAGCTGACAAAATAGTAAAATTCCAAGTGCATCCGACAGACCCAAACAAAATAGCGTTCGTTGGAGCACAACTGGACCCTGCAGTTGCCAAAGCACTACGAACGTTCCTACGCGAGAACTGGGACATATTCGCCTGGCATCCTTCGAATATGCCAGGAATCCCACGAAGGCTAGCGGAGCACAGCCTGAACATCATAAAGGGCTTCAAGCCAGTCAAACAGGCAGTGCGTCGATTTTCCAAACCCAAACGAGAGGCTTCGCGGGAGGAACTGGCAAAGCTACTGGAGGCCGGATTCATCCGCGAAATCAAACATCCCGATTGGCTAGCAAATCTGGTCATGGTACCCAAGAAGGACATATCCTAGAGGCTCTGCGTCGATTTCAAAGACTTAAATAAGGCCTGCCCTAAGGATCCCTTCCCCTTGCCCCGCATAGACCAGATCATCGATGCCACTGCCGGACACGACTCACTATGCTTCCTTGATGCATACTCCGAATATCACCAGATAAAGATGAAGGAGTCTGACCAAGCTGCAACCGTGTTCATCACCCCTTACGGGCCATTCTGTTTAACACGATGTCTTCGGGTTAAATAACATGAGAGCCACGTACCAACGCATGATTCAAACATACCTAGAAAACCAAATTGGCAAAACGGTCAAGGCATACGTAGACGACGTGGTCATTAAAACCAAAAATGTCGATCAACTCATAGATGACCTCCGCCTGACCTTCGAAAATCTACGGGCTTACGATATACGGCTCAACCCGGACAAATGCGTCTTCGTGGTCCCCGCTGGAAAACTGCTCGGATCATTATCTCCCATAGAGGGATTGAGGCCAATCCGGCTAAAATCAGAACCCTGTCCCAGCTAGCAATACCGACGAAGCTCAAACACGTCCAGAAGCTAGCAGGTTGCATAGCGGCTCTAAGCCGCTTCATCTCCCGCCTCGGCGAAAAGGCACTACCACTCTACAGGCTACACAAAAAGACAAAAAAAATTGAGTGGACGGACAAAGCAACTATGACGCTGGAAGAAATCAAAACACTCCTGGCAAGCAACCCTATCCTAGCCGCACCAGGTATCAGCGAACCTATGCTGATGTACATCTCGGCCACTAATCAAGTGGTTAGCGCGGTGCTCGTCGTAGAATGAGAATCAGAGGGCCACAAGTTTCAGGTCCAAAAACCAGTCTACTATGTGTTAGAGGTTCTCACACTATGCAAATACCGATATCCACACTACCAAAAGATAGCCTATACGGTCTTTATGGCATCCCGAAAACTGCGACACTACTTTCAAGAATGTTCAGTGACAGTGGTATCCGAGGTACCCTTAAACGATATAATCAGTAAAAGGGATGCCACAAGCCGCATTGCCGAATGGGCCATAGAGCTCCTTCCCTTCGAAATCGTGTACAAACCACGGTGAGCTATTAAATCTCAGGTGTTGGCCGATTTTCTATCCGAATGGACCGAAGCCAAACTCCCCAGGGAATATAGTACATATTCACATTGGACAATGTACTTTGACGTCTCTAAAATGTTAACCGGACTGGGGGCCGGGGTGATCCTCATATCCCCTACAGGTGACAATATCCGATACGTTCTGCAGATCATGTACACGGATTCCAATAACGTAGTCGAATACGAGGCACTGTTGTACGGTCTTAGGATGGCAACGTCAATGGGTGTTCGGTGGCTAGAGGTGCGAGGAGACTCGAACCTCGCCATCTCCCAGGTCAACGGCGAATTTGACACCAAAGACTCGAAAATGGCGGCATACAGAAACACCGTCCTCAGGATGTCGACCCGATTCGAGGGTCTAGAATTCCACCATGTCTCTAGAGACAGTAACCAAGCCGTAGATGTCCTTGCCCGCATGGGCGCCAAGCGTGACCCAGTTCCTAGAAACACCTTCTTAGAAAGGCTCTTCAAGCCATCCGTGGTATGCCAGGACGGGGACAGCGGCACGACAGCCAATGCGCCCACCCAGATCATCCCCCCGAAAATCAAGCCCGATGACTACATCATCGGGGGCTCTGCACTCGAAGAAACACCCTCAGCCCATGAAATCATGGCCATAATCACCACATGGACCGAGCCCTTGCTTGCCTACCTCCTGCGACAAGAACTTCCCGAGGACCAAACAGAGGCGCGACGCATAATTCGGCGCTCTAAAGCATACAAGGTCCATGAGGGCAAGCTCTATAAAAAGAGCACTACGGGGGTCCTCCAGAGGTGCATCTCTGAAGAACAGGGGCAGCAGCTCCTCGCTGAGATACATGCCGGCATGGGCGGCCACCACGCGGCAGCTCGGGCCTTGGTCAGTAAGGCCTTCCGAGCAGGGTTTTTCTGGCCCACAACCCGCACAGACGCGCGCACATTAGTCCAACATTGCGTTGGGTGCCATCTCTTTGCAAATCAAAGTCATATGCCCCACACAACTCTTCGGACAATCCCGATAACCTGGCCGTTCGCAGTCTGGGGGCTTGACATGGTCGGACCACTTAAAGGGGTGACCAAGAAAAAGAAATATTTACTGGTTATGGTCGACAAGTTCACTAAGTGGATCGAAGCAAAACCGGTAACCTCTACATAATCCGGACCAGTTGTTTACTTCATATCCAGCGTCGTACACCGTTACGGTGTTCCCCACAGTATAATCACCGATAATGGGTCTAATTTTACTGCCCAGGAAGTTAAAGATTGGTGTGCCAAGATGGGCATAAAGCTCGATTATACTTCGGTGTACCACCCGCAAACCAATGGGCAGGTAGAACGAGCAAATGGGCTCATTATGAGCGGCATAAAGCCTCACTTAATCCGCTCACTTAAGGAATCAGATTGCCACTAGGTAGAGGAGTTTGACTCCGTGCTATGGGGGCTGCGCACCACTCCTAATCGATCAACAGGATACACCCCGTTCTTTATGGTGTACGGCGCTGAAGCGGTCCTCCCATGTGATCTTATCCATGACGCACCAAGAGTACGCATGTACGAAGAGAAGGAGGCCAAGCTAGATCGGTAGGACAACCTGGACGCCCTGGAAAGAGAGCGCGACATTGCTCGGGCATGCTCCGTGTTTTATTAACAGCAAGCACGGCATTATCAAAATCGGGAGGTTCAGGTGAAAGCATACAACATGGGAGAGCTCATCCTCCGCCTCCCTGAGAAGCAGAAGCATAAGCTTTCACCCAAATGGGAGGGCCCCTTCATCATAGCGGAAGTACTCGCGGGAGGAGCATACCGCCTTCGCAACCCGTCAGATAATTGCCTCGAACCCAACCCATGGAACGCAGCTCAGCTTTGGCGTTTCTATGCCTAGTTCGGCGTCATCATCACCACTCTCTGTTTTCTTTCAATTTTTCTATTATTACTCTTGGAGCTTTAACCTCCCGATCTAGAGTTTGGATAAACCGTACCATGCCAAGTCGCTATTGTACACATCTTCGGATGTACTACCCAGCTTTACCTGGGGGCTCTTTTTAAAGAAGCCAATTAATATGTTCACCGCACAACACGTTTACCTTGTTTGAACTCATATCCTTCCCATATCCTCCAAGCCATTATATGCACCTATTTGACTTAAGTCCTTTGCCAAGCTGGGTTGCCTGGCTCCTGTGTTTACCCCTACATTTCTGATTGTTCGGCTAGGGAGTAAAGGGAGCACCTCTGCGATTGTTACAACCGGATAACCCGGATACGTACCTCAGACAGGTGAAGCCGAAAGCTAGCATTCTTACAGGAATAATGGGTCGGCCTCGAGGGAAGTGAAAATAACCAGGTGTTCACCACCAGCCCACTGTTCTCGGTTCTTAAAAACCACTAGCGTCCGCATATCATTGGTATCCGGACCTACAGTTTATGGTCAACATATTACACCTGAAGAAAGGAACCCTTGGAGGAACTATTTTCTTCAGAAGATGTTTCTTACATTAAAAAGTAATATAGCATAGCTCTCTGCACACGTTTCATCTGTTCACACCAAATGGCCAGATTGCCTGGTTGTCGAAAGTGTTTCCCTGTTATTCAGGACACATAGTACGGAACACTTCCCGACCATTGGTCGGGGAGGCGGAAGCCGATGGCCGGTGAAGACAATGTTTTTACTGCGGATCGAGATGGCGCGATGTAAAGTACATGGATACATAGAATCATGCACCCTACTCTTTGTCAACATTGTCTATCAAGCTGTCCAAACCACAATCTTGTTGAGAGTACCGAGCAGCAGTCATTACCTGGTCATATACTAAGCTAAGGGGTATTTCCTGCCCATCCGACCCTAGGGGTCCAACTTGAGCCATATGTTCAGGTTCTAGTTTGGTAAACCAGGTCTTTACCATTGCCCAGGCCTCGCATGCTCCTTCCAGGCAGGCCGACTACTTCCACAATTCAAAACGCCGTCTCGCTCCTTTAAAGCGACTAGCCACTTCGGCCATGCTTTCTGGTGGCACTTCGAGTGGCCATAATGCCTTAACCATGCTCTTCATGGCCTTTTGGGCTTTCTCGTGCGCTCTGGTCAGTTCCTTCAAAAGGTTCCCTCCAAAGGAATCGACCTCCTCTTTCGGCCGCCCCGTTAGGAGACCTAGCAAATAGGCGCGACATGTTTTTTTTAAAACATTGCGATCATCCACGTACATGCAAGTTGAATTCGTCACTTACTGAACATGCCGCCTTTTAGCTTCCGGTTCTCCTCCAGGGCTTGCGCCAACTGAGATTTTAAACTCTTAATTTCTTTGGTTTTCTGCTGATTTTCCGTCTTGAGCTTATTCTTCTCCTCATGACTTCGTGTTAGTACTTGTTTACCAGCCTCATGTTGCGATTCCGCACGCCGTTGGGATTCCCTGGCCGCCTCCAGGTCCTTGCACAATTGGCCCATGGATTCGCTGGCTACAAGGATAGTATGGTGTTATAAGCAAGGAACGCCATATAGTTTTAAAGCATTCTAAAGCTTCCCCGCTTACCATGAGCTTCGCTGGTGGCTTTCTTAGCCGCATCCAGTTCGGCTTTAGTATCGGCCAACTGTGTTCGGCTCCGCTCGAGGTCTTCGGATAACTTGTTATTCTGTTCCCTCGCGGCCTGCAAACTCAAAACAAATATATGGTTACAGATCCTTAACTCGGTCGTCTCGCCCAAATTAAGGCTCGGGGGCTAATAGGTTAGGATTTATGATCTGCTCCTAAAAATTTATCTCGCGCCTACACATTGGAAGACAAAAGACTAGCAATTCCTTCAAGCCCCGTTCGGGCCGCCGCGAGGTACGCATCTACCGAATTAAATGCATTGAATTCCTGGTTAGTGAAGGTGACGTGGCGCAAGGATTCCCTCCGGTGGCGGTGATTCATCACACTCTTGACTTTGGAATTGGTAACCGTAACATCGTCAGAATCCTCCAGAGGTGCGCTGGCAGCCGCATGTCCGGCGTAGTCCCTAGCCTGCACCGAAGACCCAAGATTGGAACTACGCCTCGGCACGGCCGGGGTGTCTTCGGATTGGCGCGTTGATACTCTTATTCTGCAAAACTAAGCGAACGTCAGAAGAAGATATTAAGAGCGACTCTTTTGATGGTTCCGAACACATTACCTTTGAGCCGAGTGAGCGGTCATTTCTGCTCCAACGGTGGCCTTCCGCTTGGATGCCCCATTGTGGGCAGACGCTAGCATATCCCGTGCTCCTTCTGCAGTTGTTCGGCGTGCAGTGCGGTGGCCCTTGGGAGTAGAAGTCAGCACACTTGGGGCGGTGCGAGGTGAGCACCCTGTTCGGGAAGAGGTCTTCTTTTCACTTACCGTGGAGGAAGGAAGGGCCCCAGGGTGGTCCGCCGTCAAGGCAATCTTGGTGCCATCAAGGCTTTCCTGATAAAAGACCCCATCTTCAAAATCAATCGATATCTCCGGGTCGTCATGATACCCCGGGTCGTCATCACGGGAATGGTCCTCCGGTTGAGGAGGGGGCAGTGGACGGACTCGATCTGACACCTCAAACTCTGTTTGAGAAGGGAATACATCCGGTGAATGTTCGGACTCAATCTCCAAAATAAAAGCGAAGGACCAAAACTTACCCATTCTGCAGGATTGTAGCTGGAACAACCCTCCCGGATACCTAACCGAGCAAAATCTTCCTCCTCTCCTTTGAAGAGGTCGGCTAGTATTTTGTCCATAGCCGCTTGATTGTCTGGCCCTTGTCGCTTATAGTGGGTCGCGTTGCTTGTCCCGTTGTAACACCATAGAGGATGCATCCTCTCCTGAAGGGGTTGTACGCACCGGGCTATGGTGATGGCCATTACGTCGATCATGGTCAGTTTACTATGGGCTAGCCGCCGAATTTTAGTGTCCAGAAGGTGCACCTCCGCACTATCTTTTGGGAGGGACTCTTGGGTCGCCAATTGAACTGCTTCTTTAGCAGGGCACTGGAGTATTCGGGCAGCCCCCTTCGGACTGGGTCGGAAAGGGGGAAGTCTTCAATATAGAACCATTCCGAGGTCCATTCCTCGGGATCTTTTCGTGGGGTCCCAATGGGATACCCTGTCCCGGCTATACGCCACACCTCTGCTCCGCCTACTTCGAAAATTGACCCTCCATGGGTACGAGGGATGAGGCAGAAATATCTTCTCCACAAATCAAAGTGGGCCTCGCAGCTCAGGAATATCTCGCAAAGTGCCACGAAGCCAGAGATATGCAGTATGGATCCTGGGGTGAGGTGTTGGAGCTGGATCCCGTAAAACTCCAATAAACCTTGCAAGAAAGGGTGAATGGGAAAGCCTAGGCCTCGTAGAAGGAAGGGCACGAAGCATACCCTCTCTTCCTTGTTGGAGCGGGGAAGTTCTCGGCGAACGCCTGGCCGTCTACACAGTCCGGCGTGGGCGGAAACGAGATCCGCTGCGGGGAGATATCCTTGCGTCTGCAGGTCGCTCAGCCGGAGGCGTGAGATGGAGCATCTCACCTAGTCGCCTGGGAGGGGACCGTGAGGTCGTGAAGATGAGCCTGAGGCGTCGGCCATGGTGTCTAAAATTTCTCCAACGTTGGCTTCTATGGGGAGGATGGATCAGTCATCCCCCGCGCCTTTGGATCTATAAATAGGTGGGCCGTTCTAAGCTGAAAGGACGGGTCCACGAAAAAGGTGGTATTGGGCCGTTCGCCTTCTAAAAAGGCGCACGACAGTCAAAGTTTGCCCTTCCCCGGAGACAAGCATTAACTCCGACGGTCCCACCATATTTCGATGGGGTCCTCAGATTCCGGATTGTTAAAGCCGGTCGAACACGAATATGACGTGGATGTGGATCACGCTGGGCGATGAAGTTTCGACGATAATCCGGACCCCGGATATCATTTGGCCTGGGGATACTGCTCCGAGCGATACAAGGAAGAGTGAAGAACTCACCTCGCAACCGAAGATTTGAAACGCGCTAGATGGCAATCCCCGGCATTGGAGGCCAATTCGGGGGCTACTGAGAGAGTCCTGGATTGAGGGGTCCTCGGGCCGCCGGCCTATTCCTTATGGGCCAGACTAATGGGCTACTATGAAGCCTAGCTAGGGCGTGGACCCGTGATCGGATAGAAGACCTTCGGAGCCTTGGTGTGTCCCCCAAGTCAAGATTTAGCATGATCTTCCCTTTGTTGTAACCGATCATATGTAACCCTAACCCTACCGGTGTCTATATAAACCAGAGGGCTTTAGTCTTTAGGGTCAGAGCAACATCCAATACCCCATCAACCTAGGGTTTAGCTCGCCTGATCTTGAGGTAGATCGACTCTGTAACCATACCATACACATCAATACAATCAAGCAGGACGTAGGGTTTTACCTCCTCGAGAGGGCCTGAACCTGGGTAAACACCGTGTTCTTCGTCCCTTGTTCCCCATTGATCCTAGATCCGCAGCTCGGGACCCCCTACCCGAGATCCGCCGGTTCTGACACCAACACATGTGTTAACACAAGAGCGATTTGTACCTCAAGTGCATATTTAGGCCAAATTGGTGTACCCTCACTGTAGGTTTTGTAAATTTTTGTATGAAAGTGAACCACCTCCCAGGCTCTTGTACCAGGATCACAATTACCTATTTTTTACTAACGATGACTAATTCGGCAATTCCTCTTTGATCCCAAAATTTTCAAATAAATAAAAAAATTACGAATCATATTCTTATGCGAGTTGTGTGTAGCTCAGATGACTAGATTTCTTGGGCTGAAACCAGCCCAGCTGGGTTCAAGTCTTAGATTTACATTGGTGTATGTATTTTTATGGTGTCTTCGTCAATTTCAATGTGTTGTGCTGGCTCTACTGTGTTAAAACAAATCTGATATTTTTTTGATGTGGGTTAATTTAGTTGCGATCAGCAAGTTCCTTGTTATAAAGAAACTTCAGTTCATAAGTTCAAAGAAAAAACTTCGATTAATGTTATATACTATTTTTATTAAGAGCAATCAAATATCCTTTTAGTCCTAGCTAGGGATCCTTAATCTTTTTTATTGAAGAGGCAAAGAGTTTTGCCATTACATTATAAGAAGAAATTGCCCTATTAGCTAACTAGAAGAAATTTACAGGAAAATCCAAAAGAAGAACTACTTAACACAAAGGCCAATAGCACCACCAGCCAGTGGCCGAGGCAACACATTCAAGCACAAACTCAAAGAACACCCACATCAATGTTACACACATGACATCACCATCATCACCTATCGCGTCCATCACCTGGCGACTTCAACTTCACGACGACCTAATTTGGCGGAGAACCCCAGAAGAGTAGCACCAAAATCATGCCAACCAAGCCATCGTGGATGGGCACCAACACAACAACATGACAATTCTGATTTTGGCAAAAGTCGTCGTCATTCCCAGACTACTTAAGCTGTTATAGGTGATGATGGTGACATTTTTCGTTGCCCACTAGTTTTTTATAATACGGGAAGGGAACCAAAAGGCTGCAAAAGCTGACATTAAAAGTGATACAACACTACAAGGACATTGGAAGAAGCAGAAATTACAACCACATCCTCTCCTTTTGCAAACAAGACTTCGTTAGAGCTGCTTTTGCCACCAACTCCGATAGAACCTTGCCATCACCCAGCGAAGGAACGAGGGCCTCGCCATGGAGGTTGGATAGGGTATGCCGGAACTTGCTTGTTTGATCTCTTGTTCAAACGGTTGATCTTGATGTGGGGGAAGAAGATTGACATATAAGCATCCACGCAGCTTCGAAGTCCCTAAGGATACGAGATATGAACGGGAAAAACATCTATCCACCCTCCTTTCGGCCTATACGGTGATGGAGAAGGAGGAGAGTGAAGCCTGATGCACCGAATCCACAGTCCATGAAGGTTGCTAAGGGAGAGAGCAAAAAAACTTCCTTCCTACTTCGCTAGCCACCACGGCCGCTGAGAGGAAGGAACAATCCACCGGCAACTGATGCCACCCGTAGGCACCAGAGTACATCTAAATAGCAACGCCAGTTGCCACCAAGGCTACCACTATATTACTCATAAACCTAGCCCTAACATCTATAGTGACAACCCCGCCACCTCTCCCACTCCCCTGCTAGCTGACGACGTCGCCCGAGGAAGAAGGAAGAGGAGCTAAGAAGCTTCCGGGAGACTCTCAAAATGTGGAGGGGACAAAATGAGGGGCCTCCACTACCTCTCCCATGTTCCTCTTTATTTGCCATGCAGCGGTTATATATGGGTTTGATCAAATAATGAAAAAAGCAAAGTGGGCACTTAACCTCATTTTATATTAAAAAAAACTACATTAAGCTGAACTTGTTTTATAGTTTTTTTAGTTAGACAAAGAATAAAAATACACAAAACAAATTAACCGAGCATGTAACAAATTATCCCTTGGAACACTAAAGATGACCTTGGGAACTTTACATATACGGTACCACACACTTTTCTTTCAAACATGTTTTCAACCTTCCCCACTTCACCAAAAACATCGACCCCATTCAATGGCAACTCCATCAAATTACTTAGTGTCATTCATTTTTATAGTACACCAAATTAAGGTTGGTGGTCCCACTATTATTTTACAAGTACATCAAATTACTTAGGGCCGTTCATTTTTCCCGCGTACCAGGGCTTCTCGTCTCCACTGTTCCAGACTGTGCTGGCATCTTTATCATCTTTGATGACAGTTGCAGATTTCTTAAGGACTAGCTAGTTCTAAAAATCGGCAGGCTCCTACTGGCCACCATCGTGATCGTCATGGTCCTCCCATGGGCCTTGTTAAAATTTATCGCGTTTACACCACAAATACAACATACCAACATGAGAGAGGTTGAGATATTTAACTAAGGAGGCTAATGCACCACATGTTTGAGAAGAACTTATTTATGGGAGGGACTAGATGAGAATTTTTCTGAGTCATTTTACAGTACATCAAATTACTTATGGCCATTCATTTTCTCAACCAACTGTCAAGATTAGGCAATACTGTAGAAGAATTCTGGTAGTATAATTAGGCTTCAAGGGCATTTTGGGTAGTTAATTATTATAAATCCTACAACCGTTTCCACCAAAAGCAAGCTGAAGAGAGTAGACTAGAATTTGAGGATCGATCCAACCATTCATTGATTCACTGTGGGCGTTGTTGGTTTGCTGCTACAAATCCTCAATCTGGGTTGCTGGCCTGCTACTGGTAGCACATCGATCTTCTCAACACCTCGATCAATGTTGCTTCAAAATCCTGGAAAAAAAAATCAAAAGATCCAGCTAGCCAAATCATTGCATGTATGCCGCCAGTATATCTAAATGCGGCACCAATTGTGTAACACCCCCATGTATTAAGCTACAGTAACCCCTCTCTGATTATGCTAAGTCACTTTGCTTAACAGTGCTTGATCAACTATGAGTTCAAATCTCATTTCAAATTCTACCTCTAAATTCAATTTCAAATTTAAAATATAAAGTCCAGAAATTATTTCACCAAACACTAGGAAAAAAATGTTCATAATATGAGAAAAAAAATGTTCATAAGGTTTCCACCGATACATCTCCATCGTATCTACTTTTCCAAACACTTTTGCTCTTGTTTTGCACTCTAATTTGAATGAAACTAACCCGGACTGACGTTGTTTTCGGCAGAATTGACATGGTGTTGTTTTTGTGCAGAAATCAAAATTCTTGGATTGACCTGAAAATTTATGGAGAATATTTGTGGAATATATAAAAATATTGGTGGAAAATGTACCAGAGGGGGACCACCCAGGAGCCACAAGCTCAGGGGGCGCGCCCACCCCCAGGGCGCGCCCTACAAGCTTGTGGCCCCCCTGGACCTCCGGCAACCCTAACTCCGACTCCATATATTCCTATTTGCCATGAAAAAACAGAGAGAAGGATTCATCGCGTTTTACGATACGAAGCCGCCGCCACCTCCTGTTCTTCATCGGGAGGGCTGATCTGGAGTCTGTTTGGGGCTCCGGAGAGGGGAATTCGACGTCGTCGTCATCATCAACCTTCCTTCGTCACCAATTTCATGATACTCACTGCCAGGAGTGAGTAATTCCTTCGTAGGCTTGCTGGACGATGATGGGTTGGATAAGATTTATCATGTAATCGAGTTAGTTTTGTTAAGGCTTGATCCCTAGTATCCACTATGTTCTGAGATTGATGTTGCTATGACTTTGCAATGCTTAATGCTTGTCACTAGGGCCTGAGTGCCATGATTTCAGATCTGAACCTATTATGTTTTCATGAATATATGTGTGTTCTTGATCATATCTTTTAGGTTATATGCACCTATTACGAGTTATGATCCGCATACCCCAAGGTGACAATAATTGGGATTTTTTTCGGTGATTACCGTAGTTTGAGGAGTTCATGTATTCACTAAGTGCTAATGCTTTGTTCCGGTTCTCTATTAAAACGAGGCCTTAACATCCCTTAGTTTTCTTATGGACCCCGCTGCCACGGGAGAGTAGGACAAAAACTGTCATGCTAGTTCTTTTCCATAAGCATGTATGACTATATACGAAATACATGCCTACATTACATTGATTAATTGGAGCTAGTTCTGTGTCGTCCTAGGTTATAACTATTGCATGATGAATGCCATCCAACATAATTATCCATCATTGATCCAATGCCTACGAGCTTTTCATATATTGATCTTTACTAAGTTACTTTCGTTGTTGTTGCTGTTACAATCACTACAAAATTGTTACTGTTACTATTGCTATTGTTACCGTTACTATCATACTACTTTGCTACTAAAACCTTTACTGCAGATATTAAGTCTTTCAGGTGTGGTTGAATTGACAACTCAACTGCTAATACTTGCGTATATTCTTTGGATCCCCTTGTGTCGAAAAAATAAATTTGGGTTGAATACTCTACCCTCGAAAGCTGTTGCGATCCCCTATACTTGTGGGTTATCAAGACCTTTTTCCAGCGTCGTTGCCGGGGAGCATAGTTATATTTCTTAAGTCACTTGGGATTTATATCTGTCGGTGCTCTGGGACCGGGGGTACCCAGGCCCGTCTGCCTGCGGCCCAGCGCGTGGCATCGTCAAAAGCCCGGTGCGGCCCAACATCAAGACTTCACGAGCAGGACCCTCACGAGGGCCCCCTGTCCTCGCGAGGTGAACTACACCAGGGCCTTCCGCAGGGTGGTCTCCCGAGGCCGCCTCCTGAGGGGCGCACATCCCTAGGCTCGCACCCCACCTCACAAGGTGCGCGGTGACGTAAGCTATGACGAAGGGAGCCAGAAGGGCGCCAGCGGGCGCAGTCCAGGACAGTTTCCTCTTTCGTGCTTGAGGGACAAAGCCAGCACGCGGGTTCCCAAGGAATCCCCAAAGCTTACCTCTTCGATGCAACAAGACCAAGACCACGGACTCGGCAGGATGGAGGTCATCACCGAGCCCACCTGCACGTCACGAACAGAAGCTTTGCAGGCGAAGACCACCTTTAGTCAGGATATGATGTACTACTGTCCCCCTTCAAATTTGGCCGTTGTGGTATCCCTTCCCGCCTAAGCCTTGGGGGAAGAGGACCGGGCCAGTATAAATATAGGTTAGTCTCCACCGTAGAGAGGGGAGAGACCGATCGACCTGTTCTCAACTACCGAGCCCTCGCGAGGCAGCTTGCCCTTGTACTAGTTCATACTCATCCTCCTCGCGAGGCAATCCACCACAAAGCAGGAGTAGGGTATTACACCGCAAGGTGGCCCAAACCTGGGTAAATCTCCGTGTCCATCTCTTCCTTCCCCATTCGCTCGAGCACGTCGGAGCAAGGCCATGAGGCGGTGAGCGGCGGGCCGTAGTCGAGCAGAGTTCTTCGCGCACACCCCAGAGTTCGAACCTTGTTTGGGTCCGCAAAGCCCCAATTCCGACATATGGTGCGCCAGGTAGGGGTGTGCCGAAACTCCTTCCGCTTCGTCTCATCCCCGCCTCGTCGTCTCCATGGTCGACGCTCGTCGTGTTCGTGCCGAGCGACGGGCTGCCCGTGTCGCCCAGACGGCACCGGTGGGCCGTGGCGCCCCTCGCCGCTCGGCTTCTCCCGCAGCCAACGCCGCCACCGACCCTGCCGCTCATGAGTAGCAGGACTCTTCACTGCCACCCTCCGTGCAGCGTGATGGCCGCACTGCCACGCCTTCCCTCACTTCGGCCATGGCTTCGTCCTCCCTTGGTCGCCACGGGCCAGCGAACACGCAGGCTGCGCTGCTCATGGCACGCGAGTTGCTACGCTACCGCCCCGCCAACGAGGGCTACGACGCCTGGCTGGGCCGCATCACCGAGCTCGTCAACGCTGCAGGCGGGGCCCCAGCACCATCCCACTCGCTCCGCCCTCCGCCGTCCTGCGTGGGCGACATGGCACATGGCGCGCCTCCGCCTCCTCCCCTGTGCAGCGACGGCGCCGAGCCAAGGCGCGAGGCACGGCCGCATGACCCACCGCGTGGGACACCGCTGACGGCGGGGGACGAGGCCAGCTGCCAGGTTTTGCAGCAGCCGGTGTACGACGCGTGTGCACTTCCAGCACCGTCACACCAGCACCAAGATCGGGCCGCTTTGGAGGTTGCGACGCGTGGGCATCAGGACCGGGCTCCTCCCGCGCGGGCAATGCCTGTGAGCGCAGCGGGCTGCCGCGCCTTCACTCGTGAGCTGCATCGTGTTGTCTGGCCGGTCAAGTTCAAGCCGGAGCTCCCCCCGCGCTACGACGGCATCCCCAACCGTACGGAGTTCCTCCATCTCTACGCGCTGATCATCGAGGCGGCGAACAGCAACGACAAGGTCATGGCGAACTGGTTCCCCATGGCCCTCAAGGACGGCGCGCGCTCTTGGCTCATGCACTTCCCGGAGGGGTCGATCTCCTCGTGGGATGAGCTCCATGAGTGGTTCATCGCCAACTTCCAAGGCACCCGCGACCACACCCTCACTGTCAATGACCTGCGACGCGTGAAGCAGTGCCCGGGCGAGACCCTCCACAAGTACATTCAACGCTTCACCCAAGTTTGCCTCAAGATCCCGAAGGCCTTTGACGATGCCATCATCTCAGCGTTCACAGAAGGCATCACGGACGTCAGGATGAGCGAGGAGCTCGCCTTCAATGATGACCTGTGCTCGGCACTGGAGCTATTCAATCTAGCCAACAAGTGCGCCAAGGCCGAAGAAGGGCGCCTCTCCCTCCTCAAGCACCCGGACGTTGACCCCGAGGACAAGAAGGCCAAGGTCAAGGAAGTGAAGCGCAAGGGCCCCACCGTGCTGGCAGCAGAGCCTGAGCTGAAGCACGGCCGTGACCGCGACGAGCTCCCCAAGGGCGGTCGCCTATTCTGCATCTTCCACAATGTGCATACCCACAACACTCATGACTGTAAGGAGCTCAGGGCGCTCCGGGATGAGCGCCTGGGCCGTCGCCCCGAGCGCAGCGACCGTTGTTTTGGTCGCAGGGGAGGCCGCGGCGGAGACCGCTGGGAAAACCGCAACCCCCGGCAGGGCTGACATGACCAGCCTCGCAAGGGCGGCTGGCGTGACCAGCCTCGTGACGACGCGTGGCGTGATCGGCCTCGCGAGGCCCGTCATCAGGGTAACGCAGGCCTCCCGCCTCTGCCGCCGCCACCCAAGAGGAATAATGACAACCAGCAAGACGAAGGGGCTAGGGGCTATCAGGAGCCTCGCGCCATTGCTTGCATCCTCGGCGGTGCTCACGCGCCCGCCTTGAACCGCCTCTTCAAGCAGTTCTCTCGTGAGGTGAACGCAGCCCTCCCGAAGCTCGAGGCCGTGCGTCCCCTGAAGTGGTCATAGTACGCCATCACATTCGACTCCAAGGATCACCTCAGGTGTTTAGCCATCGCAGGTGTGCTCCCCATGATGTGCACGTCCACCATCAGCAATGTTTCAGTCACCAAGACCCTCATCGATGGCGGCGCTGGCCTCAACGTCCTCTCTGTGGAGACCTTCGAGACGCTTCAAGTGCCCTATGACCAGCTCATGCCCACCAGGCCATTCTCGGGGGTGACTGGCGGTTCCACCACTCCCCTGGGGTAGGTGCGCCTCCCTGTCACCTTCGGCAAGCGCGACAACTACCACACCGAGCTGATCAACTTCGATTTGGCGCACATTGGCCTCCCGTACAATGCCATCCTCGGGTACCCGGCCATCGCTAAGTTCATGGCGGCCACCCACCATGGCTACAATGTCCTCAAGATGCCAGGGTGCAGCGGCGTCATCACTATCGCCTGTGATGAAAAGGATGCGGTCTGCTCCCTTGAGCATGCCTACCAGGCCGCAGCGTCCGAGAACTCTGGCGGTGAAGGTGACGCCGTGCCCCCTGAGGTCGTTCCCGCGAAGAAGAAGCAGCTCCTCCCAAAGAGCCGTCCTGAGGCAAAGAAACCTGCCAGCGACGCTTCAGGTGTCGCGCCTGCCGTCGGGGCGCCCCTTCCTCCCGCATAGGAAGGCACGCTCGGCGCCTCCCTCAGGACGGGCTCGGGGGCTTCCATCTGGAGAGCGTCTGACCTGACCACAGCGACGAGGGAGGTGCTCGGGCACCACTTGGAGGCGTGCTTTCACGCATGCCCACACAAGCAAGGAACGCGAGACGAGGTGCCAGGAGCACGAGAATTCATCACCAACGTGGTCAATGAGCTTCAGGAAGCACAAGCCAAGCGCGGCGAGCGTCGCCCCGCATGCCCCACTTATCCAGCTGCCGCTCCGGACACAGGCGGTGAGCTGCAGGTCTGCCTCAACATTCTAGGCCTCGACAGGGCTGCATCCCAAGACCTCTTCTGGCAGTCGCGCGTCGGCCGGAGCGGGGGTTACCCCTGCAACTACATCCGCATGCCCTTCGGCCCAGTGAACGCAGGCACCACGTACCAATGGCTCGCGTAGGCTGCGCACGCGTCTCGCGAGGATTGGCGCTTGGCACTGGTGCCTCATGAGGCCTCGGTCCTTCGTCGGCCTCCCGAGCCTCAGGAGCCGCCCGACTCATGAGGAGGGAACCCCCGCGGCATGCTTCATCGGCTTCCTCGACACTCCTGCAACAACATTGCTAGGTGACTTTTTGGTTTGTGCAATCGAAGGTGCCCCACGGGCTGCATTATCCTCAGGCTGTTAGAGTCCGCCCCTGCAGTTGCGTTGCTTTTTGTGCATGTATCGGAACTGGCCTTGTCTTGATAAAATTTCTTTGAGGACTTAATCTGCGTGTCCGGTGCTTCGCCACCATGAATGTCGCCGCGCCCTCGCGAGCCCACTCTCGACCGCCTCATGATTAAGGACAGGCACGGCGTCTGTGCTCGGGTTCGTCCCTGCAGCATTGATAAATCCAAGCGACCAAGCTCAGTCTCGCGGGCCAACTCCCGTGTATGTCACCTCCTGGGGTCCTTGGTGCCTTGCCCTCGCATGAGCTAATCAGGGGTAGGTGAGTGAGGGCGCACGGCTCGGTTCACACAATTGCAGTTTTGGCATTTCTCCATCGCGGGAGCCGCGCACCGAGTGTTCTTCCTCAGATTGTTGCATGAGAAGACTTGGCACGACGTCTGTGGTGGGGTCCGTCCCTGCAGCGTTGATAAAGCCAAGCGACCGAGCTCTGTCTGATGGACCGGCCCCATACACGTCACCTCCCGTGGGTCCTTGGTGTCTAGCCTTCTCATGTAATGGCCTCTGGACGCTCGTTCGGCGCAGGTCACCCTCATAACTCAGGTTCCACAAGTGCACTCCGCGCTGTAAGCCAGGCGCAACCCGCCTTGAGGTAGGACCTCTTGAGCCCCACACTGGCTCACGAGCATCCAAAAGCACCTCCTCAAAAGTTCTACCGTGCCAGCCACGCGTATGAACGAAACAGGGCTGTACACGCCCGGAGACTCTAGCACAAAGCTTCTACCCACACCTAGTGGAAGCCCCATGCTCAGCGCTGGCAGATACGGTCGCAATACGGCCATGCCCATGCCCAGTGGAAACCACATGCTCCGCGTTGGTGGATAAACAACTGAGGATGCCCGATGGGTTGCATCAACCTCAGGATGACCGCTCGGCTCTTCAACAACACTACTCGTACCCTCCCCCTGGGCCTCACGCGAGCGGGGCTGGACACGGTGCATGCGCTCGGATCAGTCCCAGCAGCACTGAAAAACCAAGGAACCGGGCTCTGGCTCGCGGGCCTGCTCCCGCACACGTCACCCCACCAAGGTCCTTGGTGTCTGGACTTCTCGCGTAACCCCCAGGTGCAGGATGACAAGAGAAAGGTAGGAAGGACCCCTAGTTAACCTCGCCGTCACCCACATTTCCTTCATGTGGGCCGCTCGCACGTCAAGGGTGACCCCTGAGCTTCGCGACTCAGGAGCCTCACTAGTCCCGTAGCCCCTCGCCCCTTGGCTTTGTCCAGGCATCGTGACCTGACATTCCAACGGTGGCCGAGGTATGCGCGGGGCTGGGCCCTGCCGACGTTGAGTACAAAGATAAGCAGAAATGAAATCAAGCACGGGGAAGAAAACCACGGAGTTTAAATAGTCATTACAAGCATCAAATGTATCCCAAATTTAAACAAAGTCTTACGCCTCCACGAGACACGATCGGTCTGTTGCAGGATAACAAAGAAAGTTCAGGAGGAAGGGTCGTCGCCGCCATTGCCGCCACCAAGCGCCTCATCACTACTGCAGGCAAAACTTCCCGAGCAGTGTGGCCACATGATCCTTCACGGCTTCCGCTGTGGCATCATGGGATTCCTTGGCAACCAAGCCTATTATCGCACTGAAATCGAAGCCAGGATAGAGGAGGAGAAGATGGTTGAAGACGTGGGTTGCCGCCATAGAGAAAAGTCCGTGACACTCCTCCTCCAGGATGTCATCCACCTTTTGGACAGAGCCCTCGAGCTCCTCGGTGAGCTTGGAGGAAAGCTCGGCGTAGCCAGCATCGGGAGTGGCGAGTGTGGCCTCAAACCTTTCCCGACATATGGACCTGAGCACTTGGCGGGCCCTGAGCTCGAGCGAAGAGAAGGCGGCGGCATCCATCACTGCTTTGGCGTCGGCGTCGGCCATGATTTTCTCCCTGGCGTCCAGCTAAGCACTCACCTCGGAGACATACTTGGCGTGGGCCGATCGGGCTTTGGTCACCTCCTGTTGCAACTTCTCTAGGCGCCCGTGCTTCGCGGCCCGCTCAACGCCCACCTTTGTCAGCGCGGAGTCACGATCAGCAAGCTTCGCATTGCGGGCCTTGAGGTCATCCTCCAGCCGCTAGAGTTGCTGCGTGCACGCAGCCTGTCCCTCCTGGAGCGCCTTCAGGCTGGCCTCAGCCTTGCTACAATGCTTGGCAGCTGATGCTGCATCAGCAAGAGCGCTATCACGAGTGGCTCGTGCCTCGGTGGCTTCCTTCGCATTCCCCACAGCAGTGGCCTCGGCCCGGCACTGAGCCACCTCGGTTGCTGTCCTGAGCTGGAGCCACCCAGAGGCAAGCTTCAGGCGCTCCCTGTCGAGGCGTTTCATGGCGTCCTGGAGGTCGGCCCCAAGCTGGCCAAGTGTGGCCTGAGCGTCGGCCAAAGCCCCACACCTAATCAAGGTGCTGCGGTTCGCGAGTGATAACCCACAAGTATAGAGGATCATTTGTAGCCTTTTTCGATAAATAAGAGTGTCGAACCCAACGAGGAGCTAAAGGCAGAACAATTATTCCCTCAAGTTCTATCGACCACCGATACAACTCTACGCACACTTGATGTTTGCTTTACCTAGAACAAGTATGAAACTATTTGGTAGGTGAAAGGATAAGTTTGCAAGAATAAAACTAGTAGTACTTTGCAAGAATAAAACTACGAGTAAAATGCAAGACAATAAAAGTAGATAGCTTTTGTCAAACAAGAAACTCATTTGTCCCTAGGCAATCAATAACTAGACCGGTAATCATTCTTGCAATTTTATATGAGGGAGAGGCATGAGCTAACATACTTTCTCTACTTATATCATCTGCACTTATGATTGGAACTCAAGCAAGCATACGCAACTGCCAAAGATCATTAAGGTAAAACCCAACCATAGCATTAAGTATCAAGTCCTCTTTACTCCCATACACAATGACCCCCAAACTCGGGTTTGTGCTTCTGTCTCTCATGCAACCCACTATAAGCGAATCATGAACGTATTGCAACACCCTACAGCGGGGATCCCTCATGTATTCATGAGAAAGAGGGCACCATAGGACAGCACCATAATAAAATATACACTCAAACCAACCACGATCATAAATTAGCCCATAGGACAAAACGGATCTACTCAAACATCATAGGATAACCACATATCAATGGGAAATAATATATAGTGTTGAGCACCATGTTTAAGTAGATATTACAGCGGGGAGAAGGGGTGTTACACCGCTGCGTAGAGGGGGAGAGAGTTGGTGTTGACGGCAGTGAGGTTGTTGGTGTAGATCTCTGTCACGAGGATTACCCCGGCGGCGTTCCGGCGCCACCGGGGGAGAGGGGGAGAGAGCCCCCTCCTTCTTCTTCTTCCTTGGCCTCCCCTCTAGATGGGAGGAGAGTTCCCCCTCTGGTCCATGGCCTCCATGGTGGCAGAGGGGTAGGAGCCCCTCCGAGATTGGATCTCCCTCTCTGTTCTCTTCTATTTCGCGCTCCCCAGATCTGGCCGAAAACCGTTTCTTAAATATCCGGAGATCCGTAACTTCGATTGCGCTGAGATTTTAACACGATTTTTTTCTAGATATAAGCTTCCTTGCGCCCGAAGTAGAGCTCCAACCGACTTACGAGGAGGGCACAACACACCACCACGCACCTGGGCTGCCTGGCGCGCCCAGGTGTCTTGTGGTGGCTGTGAGCCCCCATTTGCGATAATTCCACCTCCCAAAAATCATAAATATTCCAATATAATTCTCTGTAAATTTTTATCGCATTTGGAGTTCGTTTGATATGGATATTCTGCAAAACAAAAAACATGCAAAAAACAGGAACTGGCACTGGGCACTGGATCAATAGGTTAGTCCAATAAATCATATAAATTGTTGCCAAAAGTATGTAAAAGTTGTATAATATTGGCATGGAACAATCAAAAATTATAGATACGACGGAGACGTATCAGCATCCCCAAGCTTAATTCCTTCTTGTCCTCGAGTAGGTAAATTATAAAAAAGATAATTTTTGATGTGGAATGCTACCTAGCATAAACTTGATCATATATCTAATCATGGCATGAATATTAAGACATAAGTGATTCAAAGCAATATTCTATAATTTGACATAAAGACATCAATACTCAGGCATCCCAACAAACAATCATGTCTTTCAAAATATCAACGCTAAAGAAAGCTATCCCTACAAAATCATATAGTCTTGTCATGCTTTGTCTTCTTAACATAAAGTATTTATCATGCACAACCCCATTGACAAGCCGAGCAATTGCTTCATACTTTTTAACGCGCTTCAACTTTTCCAACCCTCACGCAATACATGAGTGCAAGCCATGGATATAGCACTATGGGTGGAATAGAGTATGATGATAGGGGTAAATATAGAGAAGACAAAAAAGTAAGAAAGTCTCACATCGATGCGGCTAACCAAGGGCTATGGAGATGCCCATCAATTGATATCAATGTGAGGAGTAGGGATTGCCATGCAACGAATGCACTAAGAGCTATAAGTGTATGAAAGCTCAACATGAAAACTAAGTGGTTGTGCATCTAACTCTATTATGAAAAATTCCCACTAGTATATGAAAGTGACAACATAGGAGACTCTCCATATGAAAAACATGGTGCTACTTTGAAGCACAAGTGTGGAACTAGCATGCCCCTTCTCTTCCTTTCTTCTTTCATTTTTTCTTTTGCTTTTTCTTGTTTCTTTTTTTTCTTTTTTTCTTTTTTTTTCTTTTGGTCCGGAGTCTCATCCCGACTTGTGGGGGAATCATAGTCTCCATCATCCATTACTCACTGGGACAATGCTCTAATAATGAATAATGATGATCATCACACTTCTATTTACTTACAACTCGATACCTAGAACAAAATATGACTCTATATGAATGCTTGTGGCAGTGTACCAGGATGTGCAATGATCTAGCGTAACATGTATAAAAAAATGATGAACGGTGGCTGAGCCACAACTACTATGTCAGCTATATGATCATGCAAAGCAATATGATAATGAATGCTCAAGTCATCAAAAATGGAAGCGGTAGAAGTCGCTTGGCAATATATCTCAGAATGGCTATGGAAAGGCCATAATAGGTAGGTATGGTGGCTGTTTTGAGGAAGATATAAGAAGGCTTATGTGTGATAGAGTGTATCATATCACGGGGTTTGGATGCACCGGTGAAGTTTGCACCACGTCTCGAGGTGAGAAAGGGCAATGCACGGTACCGTAGAGGCTAGCAAATTGCGGAAAGGTGAGAGTGCGTATAATCCATGAACTCACATTAGTCATAAAGAACTCATATACTTATTGCAAAAGTTTATTAGCCCTCGAAGCAAAGTACTACTACGCATGCCCCTAGGGGGATAGATTGGTAGGAAAATACCATCGCTTGTCCCCGACCACCACTCATAAGGAAGACAATCAATAATAAATCATGCTCCAGCTTCATAGCATAACGAGAGACTATACGTGCATGCTTCGGGAATCACAAACCTTAACACCAATATTCTTACTAACCACAACCATTTACTAGTACCTCCCACATATTATCATCTCTATATCGCAAAATTATTGCAAGGAATCAAACATATCATATTCAGTGATCCATAAGTTTTATGTAGGATTTCATGACAAACCATGCAAATGACCAATTCATGTTGACTCTCTAAATAGATGTAAGTGAATCAAGAGAGTTTAATTCTTTCTATAAAATATCATGCTCTAATATAAGTGAAGCAAAAGTGCATTCTACAAATAACGGTTTCCTATGTGAAGAGAAACAGGCAATCCAAACTTCAAATGATATAAGTGAAGCACATGAAGCATTCTATAAAGCCATACTCAAAACATATAAGTGAAGTGCAATGAGCATTCTATAAATCAAACATGGACTATCTCATACCAGCATGGTGCATAAAACAAAAGAGAAAACTAAACACAAAAGACGCTCCAAGATTTGCACATATCACATGAACGAAACGAAGACGAAAACATACCGATACTTGTTTGGAGAAAGATGGGATGACTTCCGGGGCATCCCCAAGCTTAGACGCTCGAGTCTCCTTGGATATTTTCTTGGGGTGCCTTGGGCATCCCCGAGCTTGAGCTCTTGCCTCTCCTCCTTCTCCTCATATCGAGACCTCCTCAATCTTTGATCACTTCATCCACACAAAACTCAACAGAAACCTCGTGAGATCCGTTAGTATAATAATGCAAATTACTACTTTAAGTACTGTTACAAACCAATTCATATTTTGTTTTTGCATTATATCTACTGTATTATAACTTCTTCATGGCTTATACCACCAATACAATCGATAGTTTCATCAAAACAAGCAAAACAATGCATCAAAAACAGCATCTGTCTTAAACAGGACAGTCTCTAGCAATCTGAACATTCACCATACTTCTGTAACTCTACAAATTCTGAAACATTAGGAAAAAATAAAAAAAAATTATATCAATACTGTGCAAAAAGTTTCAGAAACTTTTGACATTCCCGTAAAAAATGTAAAATCACGCACTACAGCCAAAGTTTCTGTTTTTGCACCGCACATACCAACAAGCAATCTAATCATCCTAAAAGCAAATCTTGGCACATTATTTTTATAATACAATGGATATTTATAAGGGTATAATTATTTTTGTTGAAAAATTTCTGTAATTCAAGATTCACAAAGTTTTCATGGGCATGAACAAAGTTCAAGGCATGCTCCCGCTTCCACGGTGCTCGTCTTTCTCACTTTCACTTTTATTTTTGTGAAGTTTTAAGTTCCCCTCTATATTTTTTTGTTTTTAAACTTTATAAAAGCACTCAATAGAAAAAAAATGACTTCCTAAAACTTCTGGGTTGTCTCCCTAGCAGCACTTTCTTTAAAGCCATTAAGCTAGGCATAAAGTGCTCAAGTGATGGATCCACCCGGATCCCAAGGTATATGAAAGGCTATTTTAATTAGCAATGATTTGGCATTTAGTAGTGAGCACAAAGCAACATATATCATGCAATGATGAAGTCTAACTCTCTTCCTATGCATCGGCATGTCATACAAGAACAATTCATGCACATCAAGTAAAGACCAATACATAGCATAAGCAGTTTCTTGCAATTTTATCGTGTTGGAAACATAGAGAGGTGGAGATATAGTTCCTCTCTCATAATAATTGCAAGTAGAAGCAGCAAGCACATGCATATTATATTCATCAAAATTATCATGTGCAATGGTAAAAGGCAACCCATCAATGTAATCCTTAATAAGTGCAAACTTCTCCAATATAGTGTGGTTTTGAGAATTAAAAAAGATAATAGGACTATCATGTGTGGGTGCAATAGCAACAATTTCATTCTTAACATAAGTAACTATAGCAAATTCGTCTCCATAAGCATAATTCATATTGGCATCTTGGCCACAAGAATAGCAAGCATCAAGTTCATAAAAAAGGGGTATTTCAAATGAATCAACGGGATCATAGCAATCATCATAGCATTCATCCTTCAGTAAGCACGAAGGGACATTAAACAATGTACGAGTTGAAGAGTTACTCTCATTAGAAGGTGGGCACGGGTAGCTAATCCGTTCTTCCTCCGTTTGTTCTTCGCTCTCCTCCTCATCGTTTTCATCCAATGAGCTCACAGTTTCATCAATTCCTTCTTCCATAGACTCCTGCAAAATATTAGTCTCTTCTTGGACAGCGGAGACTTTCTCAATAAATTTATCAATATTGAAATTGTATTTATAATTATCATAGAAATATTTAAGGATAGCAAAATTTTCAGGTCTATAAACTGAATCATCAAAATCTTCATACTTTTCAAACATAGATTCAATTTCATAAGCACCCTTAAAAGCAACAAATTCTTCTATTCATTCCACATCATAGTAATCATATCTACCATTAGCATAAGAAGCTAAGGTTTCATTATCATTAAATTTTCATGAAAAGGGAAGGTGTTGAGCCTTCATCCTAGAGCAACAAGTATAATCATATCTCAAGCATAGATTCCAAGCATACCATTGCAACATTTCAATTTGATCCCATAAGAGTTTCCCTTTTTGTGTCAAGCGATAAGCCCTAAAGTATTCACGTTGATCCAACGTGTCTCCCATTATCATGTTGAATTGGGTTTTCTCAGGATTATCAAAGTAGTGTTTAATATTTTTCAAATAACGAGCATCGAGGGTTTTAGGAGGTTCCCCATCTCCGTGAGTAGCAAGTGCAACTAATTTTTTTGGTGTTTCGTGTTCCATATCCAGAACTAAAGATAGAGAACAACTTAGAACAGAAAATAAAAACTACTTAGTGATAAAGCAAACAAGCACACACAAGAATATTCACCCCACGCTATTGCTCCCCAGCAACAGCACCAGAAAAAGGTCTTGATAACCCACAAGTATAGGGGATTGTTTGTAGCCTTTTTCGATAAATAAGAGTGTCGAACCCAATGAGGAGCTAAAGGCAGAACAAATATTCCCTCAAGTTCTATCGACCACCGATACAACTCTACACACACTTGACGTTTGCTTTACCTAGAACAAGTATGAAACTATTTGGTAGGTGAAAGGATAAGTTTGCAAGAATAAAACTAGAAGTAATTTGCAAGAACAAAACTACGAGTAAAATGCAAGATAATAAAAGTAGATAGATTTTGTCAAACAAGAAAGTCATTTGTCCCTAGGCAATCGATAACTAGATCGGTAATCATTCTTGCAATTTTATATGAGGGAGAGGCATGAGCTAACATACTTTCTCTACTTGGATCATATGCGCTTATGATTGGAACTCTACCAAGCATCTGCAACTACCAAAGATCATTAAGGTAAAACCCAACCATAGCATTAAGTATCAAGTCCTCTTTACTCCCATATGCAATGACCCCCAAACTCGGGTTTGTGCTTCTGTCTCTCACGCAACCCACTATAAGCGAATCATGAACATATTGCAACACCCTACAGCAGGGATCCCTCATGTTTGCGTGAGATGAAGGGCACCATAGGAAAGCACCATAATAAAATATACACTCAAACCAACCACGATCATCAATTAGCCCATAGGAAAAAACCGATCTACTCAAACATCATAGGATAACCACATATCAATGGGAAATAATATATAGTGTTGAGACCATGTTCAAGTAGAGATTACAGCGGGGAGAAGGGGTGTTACACCGCTGCATAGAGGGGGAGAGAGTTGGTGTTGACGGCAGTGAGGTTGTTGGTGTAGATCGTCGTCATGATGATTGCCCCGGCGGCGTTCCGGCGCCACCGGGAGAGAGGGGGAGAGAGCCCCCCTCCTTCTTCTTCTTCCTTGGCGTCCCCCCTAGATGGGAGTTGAGTTCCTCCTTTAGTCCATGGCCTCCATGGTGGCGGAGGGGCAGGAGCCCCTTCGAGATTGGATCTCCCTCTCTGTTCTCTTCTGTTTCACGCTCCCCAGATCTGGCCGAAAACCGTTTCTTAAATATCCGAAGATCCGTAACTCCGATTGCACTAAGATTTTAACACGATTTTTGTCCTGATACAAGCTTCCTTGCGCCCGAAGTAGAGCCCCAACCGACTTACGAGGAGGGCATAACCCACTACCACGCGCCTGGGCTGCCTGGCGCGCCCAGGTGTCTTGTGGTGGCTGTGGGCCTCCTGTTTGCATGATTCCACCTCCCAAAAATCATAAATATTCAAAAATAATTCTCCATAAATTCTTATCACATTTGGACCTCATTTGATATGGATATTCTGTGAAACAAAGAACATGCAAAAAACAGGAACCGGCACTGGGCACTGGATCAATAGGTTAGTCCAATAAATCATATAAATTGTTGCCAAAAGTATGTAAAACTTGTATAATATTGGCATGGAACAATCAAAAATTATAGATACGATGGAGACATATCAGCGAGAGCCAGGGCCTGAGGAGGAGGCAGCACCAATGCGTTGACTGGCGCCATGCACGAGGAGGCCTCGGCAGACTGTCCTTGAGGCGCAGGGGGCTCCGAGTCCTCCCCGGCGCTCGGGCCCCGAGGACCGGCAAGGGCGGCTATCATCCTGGTCGGCTGAGCCCTAGGGTGCTGCTTGGAGTTGCGCTATGGCGCGCCTGGCATCGGGTCCGGCAGGCGGAGGGTGAGGCACCATTCCTTTGCCCGTGGCCGAGACCGCCGCGGCCATCGCGGGGGGCGCTGAGTGCCGAGTCGCTGTGTCCTTTGCGGTTGTTTCCTTCGGTGGAGCGGGCGATGCGTTGGGAGGAGACGAGAAGCCCGTGCAGACGAACATGGTGCCAGGGCAACGTTGCACGCTTCCATGCCGGGCGTGCCGGGCGTCGAAGCCACCTTCAGGACAAGAGGCGCCCCCGACAAGACGGCCTTCTTCTTCTTCTTCTCCGCGCCATCGCCCCTGCAAGGCGTGAGGAGGGGTTGAATGAGCACATAGACAGCAAGCGCACAATCAGAAGGTAAGGCCGGGATACTTACTCGTCCGGCGTGGTCCACTTCCTCTTCTTATCCTCCTCGGAGACCGATGTGCCCCCATCCTTCGTCGGCATGGCCCTGGCTCCGCCCCGGGGGCCGTCGGAGTGACCCCCGATAGGCCCCATTGTGGAGTTGCCACCCTCAGGGGCGAGGGGATCCTCCTGAAGGGCCTTGGTTGGTGAAGCCACGGCCGCCTCGGCGGAGGCAGCCACGGTCGTCGGCCGCGCGTCCGGTGGGGCTAGGCCCATTTCCTTGACCGCCCCGATGGGGCATGGAGAGCCTTCGAGAAGGTGGGCTGCCGCCCCCTCGCCTGAGGACGCCCGCGCGGTCGGGGGAGCAGACTCCGCCTCCTCGACGCCCTTACGGGACCGGGGGAATCTATGGCCGGGGGCTCATCAGCGTCGTCATCGTCCTCGAGGTTGCGGAGGAGCTAGCATTGCGATGGCAGGGACGCCCTCTCGAGGTCGTCCTCCTCCGTCTCCTCCGAATCCTCCGAGTCCTTGTCTCCATCACTGTCATTAGAAGGCAGCTGCACGGGCGAGTTGGGGTGGTCGCTCGGCTCGAGCCCCCACTCGTTGAAAGTGGGCATGGCCGCGACCAGCTCCTCCTTGTCGTCGTGGCTATACAACGGGGCGACAGCCTCGGGAATGTTCTCTGGGATATGGCCAAGCAAGGTGAACAAGGCCACGTCTAGCTCCTTGCCTGTCAGGCCGGCGATGTGCAGCCTCATCGCATCCCTCGCGCCTTCGTACTCCCATAAGGGCTTCGAGTGCGATTGGAGCGGTGCGAGGCACTGCGCCAGGAACTCCTTCATGATCATCGCCCCCGTCAGCAGCTTCGCCTTCATATGCGAGGCTATCTTCTTCAGGACAGGTTTTGCTCGGGAGTCGGTAAGTTTCACGGAGCCCCACTCGGGGGACTGCTTGGGTGGCGCCACCGGAAGCATCAGGTGCGGGTCGGTGCCGCGAGCGTCCAGGAGGACCCAGCGATGCCGAAAGCCCTCCACCTTCTTCTCGGCCTTCAGGAGCGAGTTACTGCTGTGCACATCGACGAAAGAGACGCATGCGGATCTCTGGGTCTGGGCGGTGAACCGCAGGCTGAAGAAGTAGCGAAAGAGCGCCACCGAGGGCCTCATGCCCACGAAAGCCTCGCAGTAGAAGGCGAAGACGAACAAGAGGAGAATGGAATTGGGTTGAAGGTTAAGGGCATTGATTTGGTATTGCTTGAGGATGGCGAGAAAGAACTCAGAGAAGGGCGGCACCAGCCCAGCGAAGACACTGTGGATGAAGAAAGGGTAGGCGGACTCCGCCAGGCTGTTCCGTGCCATGGAGCCAGGCCAAATCTTGGTCGCGCCCCATTCGTTCTGGTCACCAGCCGTCAGCAGGAGCATCAGGTTGAGGTCCTCCTCCTTGGCAACGGAGAAGGGTGAGAGTGTCGGCACAAGGGAGGAGGAGCTCGCGGCCGGAGCTGCGGGCTTGGCCTTCCCGGCGGGCGCCATTCGCGAAGTCACTCGCACCGGCGAGGAAGAAAGAAAGGCGGAGATCGGTCTGGATCTGGAGGAACTTCATGTGAGAGAAATGGGATCACGGCAGGATGAGGAGGACACAAGATGGGGGCAATGATGGCCATGTGGCATGCGCCAGGCTTTTTGTCAGCCTGGGCAGTTGCAGAGGCGTCGTGGGGTAGTTGGGGCATCCCACGTCGTGCCTTGCGCCACGCGTCAAGCCTGGCCCGTAGGCGGTTAGGGCCCACGCTGCTTCGTCCTCTCTTCTTCGCCTTCGCCTCTAAACTAGGGTGAGCGCGCCACGGGCCCAGGGGATACTGTCAGTGCTCTGGGACCAGGGGTACCCAGGCCCGTCTGCCTACGGCCCAGCGCGTGGCATCGTCAAAGGCCCGGTGTGGCCCAGCGTCAAGACTTCATGAGCAGGACCCTCGCGAGGGCCCCCTAGCCTCGGAAGGTGAACTACACCAGGGCCTCCCGCAGGGTGGTCTCCCGAGGCCGCCTCCTGAGTGGCGGACATCCCTAGGCTCGCACCCCACCTCACGAGGCATGCAGTGACATAAGCCATGATGAAGGGAGCCAAAAGGGCACCAGCGGGCGCAGTCCAGGACAGTTTCCTCTTTCGTGCTTGAGGGACAAAGCCAGCATGCGGGTTCCCAAGGAATCCCCAAAGCTTACCTCTCCGGTGCAACAAGACCAAGACCACGGACTCGGCAGGACGGAGGTCATCTCCGAGCCCACCTGCACGTCACGACCAGAAGCTTTGTAGGCAAAGACCACCTTTAGTCAGGATAGGATGTACTACTGTCCCCCTTCAAATTTGGCCATTGTGGTATCCCTTCCCGCCTAAGCCTTGGGGGAAGAGGATCGGGCCAGTATAAATATAGGTTAGTCTCCACCGTAGAGAGGGGAGAGACCGATCAATCCATTCTTAACCACCATAAAGCGGGAGTAGGGTATTACACCGCAAGGTGGCCCAAACTTGGGTAAATCTCTGTGTCCATCTCTTCCTTCCCCGTTTGCCCGAGCACGTCGGAGCAAGGCCATGAGGCGGTGAGCGGCAGGCCGTAGTCGAGCAGAGTTCTTCGCACACACCCCAGAGTTCGAACCTTATTTGGGTCCGCGGAGGCCCAGTTCCGACAATATCTGTTGATCACTATGAAGAATCTTAAGGACGATGGAACCAAAATCGTTCCCTCTAAGACGAGGGGAGGTAAGGAACTGTTATCCAGTTCTGCACTTGATTCACCTTCTGTTTTGAGTAAGCTTGCAACACCACCACCTGCTATTAATCCTGATATGTCGCAAGTAATTGATGATGCTACTTCTGCTATGAATGATGCTACTGATGATGCTAGTACTTTGCTTGATGATACTGTGCCACTAGGTAAATTTCTTGATGAACGACTTGCTAGAGCTAAAGAAATTGAGAATGCTGAAACTGATGAAATTATTGAAACTAAAAAATTTGAAACACCTATTAGACCTAGCTCTCCTAGATATGAATTGCCTGAGATACCTGAGGGTTATGTTATGGATGGAGAGGTAGCTAGGGACTTTCTTGCTTGTAAGGATAGAGATGATCTTAAGAAATTATTATGCAAGTGGAAAGAAAAATCTTTGAATGCTATAATTAAATATGATCCCGAGTTTGCTACTTCACCTATCTTTATTACTGATGAGGATCATGAATTCTCTGTCGACCCTGAGTTAATTACTTTGGTTGAATCTGATCCTTTCCATGGTTATGAATCTGAAACTGTTGTGGCACATCTTACTAAGATGAATGATATAGCCACCCTATTTGCTCATGAGGAAAAAATTCGCTATTACTATATTCTTAAGTTGTTTCCTTTTTCATTAAAGGGTGATGCTAAGATATGGTTTAATTCTCTTGCTCCTGGTTATGTGCGTAGTCCCCAGGATATGATATATTACTTCTCAAAAAAATATTTTCCTGCCCATAAGAAACAAGCTGCTTTGCAGGAGATATTTAACTTTGTGCAATTTGAAGAAGAGAGTCTCCCACAAGCATGGGGAGGCTTCTCCAATTCCTGAATGCTTTTCGTGATCATCCTCTCAAGAAAAATGAAATACTTGATATCTTTTATAATGGACTAACCGATGCTTCTAGGGACCACCTAGATAGTTGTGCTGGTTGTGTTTTCAGGGAATGAACTATTGAACAAGCCAAAGAACTACTGAATAATATATTGAGGTATTCTAGGGACTCTTCCTGAACCACTACCTAAACCTACTCTGAAGAAGAGAGGTCTTGTATTTCTCAGTCCTGAAGATATGCAAGAAGCAAAGAAATCTATGAAAGAAAAAGGTATTAAAGCTGAAGATGTTAAGAATTTACCACCTATTGAAGAAATACATGGTCTCAATACCCCGACACAGGTAGTAGAGGTAAATTCTCTCTATAGATTTGATGAAGGTGATATTCCTTATACTAAATCTGCTAGTCAATGCTTGGATGAATTGGATAACTTTATTGTTAAACAAGAAAATTTTAATGCATATGTTAGTAGAGAGATGAAACAAAATGCTTATATGATTGAACGCTTGAGTGACTATATGTTTAGAACTGTTAATGATGTCAAGGGTGAGAGTAAACATGCATCCATGAACAAGTCCTCAAGTTGCAAAATGATTTGCTAAAAGAGATGAACAATAAGATGAATGATCATGCTGTAAGAGTTATGACTAGGGGTGGTAAAATGACTCCGGAACCCTTGTATCCTGAAGGTCACCCTAAGTAAATTGAGCAAGATTCTCATAGAATTAATACTGATGCACCTAGTCTATCTAAAAAGAAAAAGAAAGATGATAGGACTTTGCATGCTTCTAGTGAACCTATTGTATACACACCTGAGAATCCAAATGATATTTCTATCTCTAATGCTGAGACACAATCTGGTGATGAACATGAACCTAGTGACAATGGTAATGATAATGTTCAAGTTGATGCTCAACATAATAATGATAATGATGTGGAAATAGAACCCGTTGTTGATCTTGATAACCCACAACCTAAGAATAAAAGATATGATAAGAGAGACTTCATTGCTAGGAAACAGGGTAAAGAAAGAGAACCATGGGTTCAGAAACCCATGCCTTTCCCTCCTAAAGCTTCAACGAATAAGGATTAAGAAGAATTTGAGCATTTTGTTGAAATGTTTAGACATGTCTTTTTGCGCCTTCGTTTGACTGATATTCTAAAAATGTCTCCTTATGCTAAGTATATGAAAGATATTGTCACAAATAAAAGAAAGATACCGGAAGCTGAAATTTCCACAATGCTTGCAAATCACACATTTAAGGTTGGAATACCACAGAAACTAGGAGATCCAGGAATACCAACTATACCATGCTCCATTAAAATAAACTATGTTAAAACTGCTTTGTGTGATTTAGGAGCTGGTGTTAGTGTTATGCCCTTCTCTTTGTATCGAAGACTTGATTTGAATAAGTTGACACCCCCTGAAATTTCTTTGCAAATGGCTAATAAATCAACTACTATACCCATCAGTATTTGTGAGGATGTGCCTGTCGTAGTTGCAAATGTTGCTATCTTAATGGACTTTGTTATTCTTGATATACCCGAGGACGACAGTATGTCAATCATCCTTGGTAGACCCTTTTTGAATACTGCAGGGGCTGTTATTGATTGCAATAAAGGCGATGTCACTTTTCATGTTAATGGTAATGGGCATACAGTAAACTTTCCGAAGAAACAACCTCAAGTGAATAGTATCAATTCTATTGGAAACATTTCAACAATCACTGTTGGAGGTTTTGAACTCCCTATTCTTACTGTCAAAAAGAAATATGAAATTATTATTGTTGAGGACATGCATATCCCCGTTGAGGTAACCTAGTGTTATACGAAGGTTCTACGGTTTCATGTCATTTGGAAGAAGTTTGTTAATAAGACTTGATCAACCTTATTAATGGATTCATTTTGGTAGGCATGTGGTCGATGAATTTAGTAAACACAACTTTTTGTGCCTACTTTTTACTTTCTGTCTTTTTAGATTTAATAATGTAGAAATGCTATTGTTTTACTGTTTTCTGAATTACCCGTGCAATAAAAAATGACCAGAAAATAAAAGTCCTTAGAATGCCCTGAAATTTAATATGATTTTTTCTGCAATATTTAAAAAATAGTGGCACTGAACACATCCTAGGGGGTGCACCTGTGAGCCACAAGCTCACAGGGCACACCTACCCCCTAGGCGCGTCCAACAAGCTTGTGGGGCCCACATAGGCCCCCTCACTTATTGCTGCCACCCATCTCCTTCTTCCTCCAGAAAAAATCACTTGCTTGCTCAAACCCGTGTTCTTGCTCTTCTTGCTGCGATTTTCGATTTCCTTGCTCGTAACTCCATTTCCAAAACTATTTTGGGGGATTGCTCATTGGTATGAGACTCCTCCATTAGTCCAATTAGTTTTTGCTCTAGTGGTTTATTAATTGCACATTTAGCTACTGTTGGTGACCATGTCCTTGAGCTTGCATGTCAAATTTATATGGTTCAAACTAGTTTTGGTTCATGATATGGCCTCTAGACACTTGTAGGAGTAGTTGCTATCGATTTTGTTGAGTTTGGTTCACTTTTATTATGAGTTACTAAAAATTTCAGAAATTTTCAGAGAAAAACAAAACCATGAAGAGGTGGCTAGGGGGATCTTCAAGGCGGAATTCGGAGCAAACTCCGAAGGATAAGCCCAAGTACCATCTCCCGCATGTGACGGAGGTTCGACCGTGTGAGTGGCTAACCGACACATTTTTCAAGGAAGCGGGAATTTATGAGGATTTCTACTACTTGGCGAATAATGCCGGGATCATTCCCTTCCTCGAAGATAAGTGTGACCAATACCTCCTACTCACTATTACCTCTGTGCAAAGCTTTCACTTTTATCCTAGGAATGATCCACCCACTGTAGCATTTAACCTTTATGATGTGCCTAGGGAAATAACACTATATGATTTTTGCAATGTCTGCAAAATACCTTATGTGGGCAGTCACAGTGACCCACGTCCTAGAGACATGGAGGATTTCATCTCTGAAACTATTGTAGGAGAGGAGAGAGGAGTGTCGGAAGCAAGAGTGGCTAGTTTACATTTTTCCCGTTTTACGTTACTATGCATTATTTGCCGGGAGATGTTTGATCGGTCAGTGGGAGAGTGGATCACTCAGTGCGTCTGACCTTGCTATTTTGCGCCATGCTTTATATGCTAATAGAACTTTTAATTTGGGCGCTATGGTTGCTCGACGGTTACACACTGTTGGGGAACGTAGCAGAATTTTAAAATTTTCTACGCATCACCAAGATCAATCTATGGAGTCATCTAGCAACGAGTGAGAGGGGAGTGTATCTACATACCCTTGTAGATCGCGAGCGGAAGCGTTCAAGAGAACGGGGTTGATGGAGTCGTACTCGTCGTGATCCAAATCACCGATGACCGAGCGCCGAACGGACGGCACCTCCGCGTTCAACACACGTACGGAGCAGAGACGTCTCCTCCTTCTTGATCCAGCAAGGGGGGAGGAGAGGTTGATGGAGATCCAGCAGCACGACGGTGTGGTGGTGGAAGCAGCGGGATTTCAGCAGGGCTTCGCCAAGCGCTACTGGAGGAGGAAGAGGTGTCACGGGAGGGAGAGGGAGGCGCCAGGGGCTGAGCTGTTTCTCCCATGCACCTCCCCACTATATATAGGGGTGGAGGGGGCTGGTTTCTTGCCCTCCAAGTCCATTGGGGCGTTGGCAAAGGTGGAAGTAAAGAAATCCCATCCTTTCCCTTCCCCACCGATTGTTATCCCCCTTTTTTAGGGATCTTGATCTTATCCCTTCGGGATATGATCTTATTCCTTCTAAGGGGGAATCTTGGTGCGCCTTGACTAGGGGTGTGGGGCCTTGCCCCCACTACCCACGTTCATGTGGGTCCCCCCATGCAGGTGGGCCCCACTCCGGAACCTTCTAGAACCTTCTCGGTACAATACCGAAAAATCCCGAACATTTTCCGGTGGCCAAAATAGGACTTCCCATATATAAATCTTTACCTCCGGACCATTCCGGAACTCCTCGTGACGTCCAGGATCTCATCCGAGACTCCAAACAACCTTCGGGTTACCGCATACTAATATCTCTATAACCCTAGCGTCACCGAACCTTAAGTGTGTAGACCCTACGGGTTCGGGAGACACGCAGACATGACCGAGACGACTCTCCGGTCAATAACCAACAGCGGGATCTGGATACCCATGTTGGCTCCCACATGCTCCTCGATGATCTCATCGGATGAACCACGATGTCGAGGATTCAATCAATCCCGTACGCAATTCCCTTTGTCTATCGGTACGATACTTGCCCGAGATTCGATCGTCTGTATCTCGATACCTTGTTCAATCTCGTTACCGGCAAGTCTCTTTACTCGTTTCCATAACACATCATCCCGTGAACAACTCCTTGATCACATTGAGCTCATTATGATGATGTCCTACCGAGTGGGCCCAGAGGTACCTCTCCGTTACATGGAGTGACAAATCCCAGTCTCGATTCATGCCAACCCAACAGATACTTTCGGAGATACCCGTAGTGCACCTTTATAGCCACCCAGTTACGTTGTGACGTTTGGTGCACCCAAAGCACTCCTACGGTATCCGGGAGTTGCACAATCTCATGGTCTAAGGAAAAGTTACTTGACATTGGAAAAGCTTTAGCAAACGAACTACACGATCTAGTGCTAGGCTTAGGATTGGGTCTTGTCCATCACATCATTCTCCTAATGATGTGATCCCGTTATCAATGACATCCAATGTCCATGGTCAGGAAACCGTAACCATCTATTGATCAACGAGCTAGTCAACTAGAGGCTTACTAGGGACATGTTGTGGTCTATGTATTCACACATGTATTACGATTTCCGGATAAAACAATTATAGCATGAATAACAGACAATTATCATGAACAAGGAAATATAATAATAACCATTTTATTATTGCCTCTAGGGCATATTTCCAACAGTCTCCCACTTGCACTAGAGTCAATAATCTAGTTACATTGTGATGAATCGAACACCCATAGAGTACTGGTGTTGATCATGTTTTGCTCGTGAAAGAGGTTTAGTCAACGGATCTGCTACATTCAAATCCGTGTGCACTTTACAAATATCTATGTCTCCATCTTGAACATGTTCACGTATGGAGTTGAAGCGACGCTTGATATGCCTGGTCCTTTTGTGAAACCTGGGCTCCTTGGCAAGGGCAATAGCTCCAGTGTTGTCACAGAAGAGAGCCATTGGACCCGACGCATTTGGAATGACTCCTAGGTCGGTGATGAACTCCTTCATCCATACTGCTTCGTGTGCTGCCTCCGAGGCTGCTATGTACTCCGCTTCGAATGTAGAACCCGCCACGACGCTTTGCTTGCAACTGCACCAGCTTACCGCTCCACCATTCAAAATATACACGTATCCGGTTTGTGACTTGGAGTCATCCGGATCTGTGTCGAAGCTAGCGTCGACGTAACCCTTTACGACGAGCTCTTCGTCACCTCCATATACGAGAAACATATCCTTAGTCCTTTTCAGGTACTTCAGGATGTTCTTGACCGCTGTCCAGTGTTCCTTGCCGGGATTACTTTGGTACCTACCTACCAAACTTACAGCAAGGTTTACATCATGTCTGGTACACAGCATGGCATACATAATAGACCCTATGGCTGAGGCATAGGGGATGACACTCATCTCTTCTATATCTTTTGCCGTGGTCGGGCATTGAGCCGAGCTCAATTTCACACCTTGCAATACAGGCAAGAACCCCTTCTTGGACTGATCCATATTGAACTTCTTCAATATCTTATCAAGGTATGTGCTTTGCGAAAGACCTATGAGGCGTCTTGATCTATCTCTATAGATCTTGATGCCTAATATATAAGCAGCTTCTCCAAGGTCCTTCATTGAAAAACACTTATTCAAGTAGGCCTTTATACTTTCCAAGAATTCTATATCATTTCCCATCAGCAGTATGTCATCCACATATAATATGAGAAATGCTACAGAGCTCCCACTCACTTTCTTGTAAACACAGGCTTCTCCATAAGTCTGTGTGAACCCAAACGCTTTGATCATCTCGTCAAAGCAAATGTTCCAACTCCGAGATGCTTGCACCAGCCCATAGATTGAGCGCTGGAGCTTGCATACCTTGTCAGCATTCTCAGGGTCGACAAAACCTTCCGGTTGTATCATATACAACTCTTCCTTAAGAAAACCATTAAGGAATGCCGTTTTGACGTCCATTTGCCATATCTCATAATCATAGTATGCGGCAATTGCTAACATGATTCTGACGGATTTCAGCTTCGCTACGGGTGAGAAAGTCTCATCGTAGTCAACCCCTTGAACTTGTCGATAACCCTTAGCGACAAGCCGAGCCTTATAGATGGTCACATTACCATCCGCGTCAGTCTTCTTCTTAAAGATCCATTTATTTTCTATGGCTTGCCGATCATCGGGCAAGTCAGTCAAAGTCCATACTTTGTTTTCATACATGGATCCTATCTCGGATTTCATGGCTTCAAGCCATTTGTCGGAATCCGGGCCCGCCATCGCTTCTTCATAGTTCGAAGGTTCACTGTTGTCTAACAACATGATTTCCAGGACAGGATTGCCATACCACTCTGGTGCGGAACGTGTCCTCGTGGACCTTCGAAGTTCAGTGGTAGCTTGATCATGATCATTATCAATAACATCCTCTCTAGCCGGTGTAGGCTCCACAGAAACATTTTCCTGTGCTGCGCTACTCTCCGGTTCGAGGGTCATCTCATCAAGCTCCACTTTCCTCCCACTTACTTCTTTCGAGAGAAACTCTTTCTCTAGAAAGGATCCATTCCTGGCAACAAAGATCTTGCCCTCGGATCTTAGGTAGAAGGTATACCCAATAGTTTCCTTAGGGTATCCTATGAATACGCATTTTTCCGACTTGGGTTCGAGCTTCTCTGGTTGAAGTTTCTTCACATAAGCATCGCATCCCCAAACTTTCAGAAACGACAGCTTAGGTTTCTTCCCAAACCATAATTCATACGGTGTCGTCTCAACGGATTTTGACGGTGCCCTATTTAAAGTGAATGCGGCAGTCTCTAAAGCATAACCCCAAAAGGATAGCGGTAAATCGGTAAGAGACATCATAGATCGCACCATATCCAATAGAGTGCGATTACGACGTTCTGACACACCATTACGCTGAGGTGTTCCAGGCGGCGTGAGTTGTGAAACAATTCCACATTTCCTTAAGTGCGTGCCAAATTCATGACTCAAATATTCTCCTCCACGATCTGATCGTAAGAACTTTATTTTCTTGTCACGTTGATTCTCAACCTCACTCTGAAATTCCTTGAACTTTTCAAAGGTCTCAGACTTGTGCTTCATCAAGTAGACATACCCATATCTACTCAAATCATCGGTGAGGGTGAGAACATAACGATAACCACCGCGAGCCTCAACACTCATTGGACCACACACATCAGTATGTATGATCTCCAATAAGTTGGTTGCTCGCTCCATTGTTCCGGAGAACGGAGTCTTGGTCATCTTGCCCAAGAGGCATGGTTCGCATCTGTCAAATGATTCATAATCAAGAGACTCCAAAAGTCCATCTGCATGGAGTTTCTTCATGCGTTTAACACCGATATGACCAAGGCGGCAGTGCCACAAGTATGTGGAACTATCGTTATCAACCTTGCATTTCTTGGCATTCACATTATAAACATGTGTAACATCACGTTCGAGATTCAATAAAAATAAACCATTCACCAGCGGGGCATGACCATAAAACATATCTCTCATATAAATAGAACAACCATTATTCTCAGATTTAAATGAGTAGCCATCTCGCATTAAGCGAGATCCATATACAATGTTCATGCTCAAAGCTGGTACTAAATAACAATTATTGAGGTTTAAAACTAATCCCGTAGGTAGATGCAGAGGTAGCGTGCCGACGGCGATCACATCGACCTTGGAACCATTCCCGACGCGCATCGTCACCTCGTCCTTTGCCAGTCTACGCTGATTCCGCAGTTCCTGCTTTGAGTTACAAATATGAGCAACCGCACCGGTATCAAATACCCAGGAACTACTACGAGTGCTGGTAAGGTACACATCAATTACATGTATATCATATATACCTTTGGTATTGCCGGCCTTCTTGTCCGCCAAGTACTTGGGGCAGTTTCGCTTCCAGTGACCGTTTCCCTTGCAATAAAAGCACTCAGTCTCAGGCTTGGGTCCATTCTTCGACTTCTTCCCGGCAGCTGGCTTACCGGGCGCGGCAACTCCCTTGCCGTCCTTCTTGAAGTTCTTCTTACCCTTGCCCTTCTTGAACTTAGTGGTTTTTTTCACCATCAACACTTGATGTTCCTTTCTGATCTCTGCCTCCGCTGACTTCAGCATCGCATATACCTCAGGAATGGTCTTTTCCATCCCCTGCATGTTGAAGTTCATCACGAAGCTCTTGTAGCTAGGTGGAAGCGACTGAAGGATTCTGTCAACGACCGCGTCATCCGGGAGATTAACTCCCAGCTGAGACAAGCGGCTGTGCAACCCAGACATTTTGAGTATGTGCTCGCTGACAGAACTATTTTCCTCCATCTTACAGCTGTAGAACTTATCGGAGACTTCATATCTCTCGATCCGGGCATGAGCTTGGAAAACCATTTTCAGCTCTTCGAACATCTCATATGCTCCGTGATGCTCAAAACGCTTTTGGAGCCCCGGTTCTAAGCTGAAGAGCATGCCGCACTGAACGAAGGAGTAATCATCGGTGCGTGTCTGCCAAACGTTCAAATCATCTGGCAGTGCTGGGAGAGCAGGTGGGTCACCTAACGGTGCTTCAAGGACATATGATTTCTTGGCAGCTATGAGGATAATCCTCAGGTTACGGACCCAGTCCGCATAGTTGCTACCATCGTCTTTCAGCTTGTTTTTCTCTAGGAACGCGTTGAAGTTGAGGGTAACATTAGCGTTGGCCATTTGATCTACAAGATAGATATGTAACATTTAGACTAAGTTCATGACAATTAAGTTCATCTAATCAAATTATGTAATGAACTCCCACTCAGATAGACATCCCTCTCGTCATCTAAGTGATTACATGATCCGAATCGACTAGGCCGTGTCCGATCATCACGTGAGACGGACTAGTCATCAACGGTGAACATTCCCATGTTGATCGTATCTTCTATACGACTCATGCTCGACCTTTCGGTCTCTTGTGTTCCGAGGCCATGTCTGTACATGCTAGGCTCGTCAAGTCAACCTAAGTGTATTGCTGTGTAAATCTGGCTTACACCCGTTGTATTCGAACGTTAGAATCTATCACACCCGATCAACATTATTAAAAGAAAACCCAAAAAGATTTCTCGTTAAGCTTGTTGGGAGCTTTCACGTGTATATAGTTTTTCTCGTTTTCGCCTTTCTTTCGTTATGCTTTCTTCAGAAAAACAAAAACTTGGAAAATATTTTGGTGTGTTTCTTTGAAATTCTTTTCTGTTCTTTGGGTCGTAAGGAGAAGACCGTGATGAAAATGTTGAGTGGCTCTCATATGCATTATTGTTGATCTAACAAGGAGCCCATAGTACCTTGTCTTCTCCTTTGAATAAATGTTTGCAGATTCCAGCTTAGTTCACGACACATGCACTCTTATTATTATTCACATCGTTCGATCATGCAAGTGAAAGGCAATAATGAAGAAATTTGTTGAATTGATTGAGGTGAAGAAAAGCTGGTATGAACTCAACCTATTTTGTTTTTGTAAATATGATTAGCTCATCGTTCTTGATTCAACCTATTATGAATAAACATGTTTGCAACAATTGGACATCATAGTTACTCATGCCATGGTTAAATATCTAGGAGTGGATAATGGTTTATCTTGAGTGTCAACATGCATTTAAAATGGTTATGATGTAGTATCATAGGATGGTATCCTCCTCTGAATGATCCAAGTGGCTTGACTTGGCACATGTTCACGCATGCAGTTGAATCAAAACCAACAAAGCCTCCATGATATTTATGTTCATGGTGTTTTATATCCTACTCATGCTCGTATTCAATGTTGATTAATCTCAAGGCATGTTTATGACCGTTGTCGCTCTCTGGTTGGTCGCTCATCAATCTATTTGCTAGCCTTCACTTGTACTAAGCGGGAATACTGCTTGTGCATCCACTTCCTTAAACCCAAAGTTGTTCCATATGAGTCCACTACACCTACCTATATGCGGTATTTACCTGCCATTCCAAGTAAATTTGCATGTGCCAAACTCTAAATCTTCAAATAATAATCTGTTTTCTATACCCAAGTCACCCATGCAGCGACAGGGGGTGTTCAACAACCTCCATGCTAGGTAGGTTATTCTCACGATGAGTGTTTATTCATTTGTCATTCACAAGAAAGTGGCTGGTAATTGGGATGCCCAGTCCTATGATCAAAATAAAAATATAAAAATGAAACAAAACTCCCCCGGATTGCTGTTGGTATGGAGGGCACCCGAGGATTCGGCTAGCCATGGCATGTGTTTGTTGGTGGAGGGGGAGTAAAACTTTACCTTTCTGTTTGGGAACCGCCTATAATGTTGTCGTGGTAGAACACGGCCACCTATGAGGCCATCGGCCCCTTTGTAGTTCGGCGGGGGGAGGGCACGTTGCACAAAGAGCGGAGACCGTGGGACAGCATGGCAGAGATGACACTGGTGGTTTTTACCCAGGTTCGGCCCGCTGAGAAGTGTAAAACCCTACTCCTGCTTTGGTGGATTGATGGGGAGACCGTGAAGAACATGCGGCGCTCGAGCCCGGCAAGGTCGCCTTGGGGAGAGTAGCTATGCGCGTATGAGTACACGAGGGTCCGAATCCTTTCTAAGGTTGCCACGGTCCTCCTTTTATAGGCCAAGGGGTTACCACAATGGCAAAATGGTCATTATCCAACGATTAGATAGCTAACAGTGCTATCATACCTAACTCCGGCAGTTAGGACAAAGTGCATTAAATGCGCTACCATGTGTCACGCTGTGGATCTGGCCCGGCAGGCCTGCCGCGCCGCTCTAGTCATCTTCCATCTCTCTTCTTGACACGCCTCTGGACGGGTGTCATATAGGGGTGATCTTCCTCCTAAATGGCTGCCACGTGCCAAATGACAGCCACATAGTTATCTGGGGGCTCGACACCGCACCGATGGGTGACTTGCGTTGTGATGCAGTGGAGCGGTGGAGCGGTGGAGCCTTGGCAGGGATGTAGGCCGCCAGCGCCCCCAGCAGTCCTTGCCGGGGAAGTCTTGGGACTTATCTTCGAGACGACCTCGACCTGACCAGGCTCGCCTGCCCGGCAAGGGAGGTTTTTCCTTAGTGGTATCTCGCTGTCTTGGCTTGTCTTGGTCTTCTTGATCTGCCCTTTGATTTCTCAAAGAGCTTTCTCTCTCTGGCTTGGTTATGTCTTGAATGCTTGGTGTTGCCTGCATTTCAGCCACTTGAGCCTGTGTACAATCTGGGCAACATACATTAAGGTTTGTTGCACCGACAGGAGCCCTCGGGCCTGGCCCAAATGTGCTGCCGAGCATCATTGGGGTAGGCCTATCAGGTACACAGGCAGGGGTCTTGCGCTGATATTCCTCTTTTTTCTTGATATTTTCCTTGCTTCTTCATTAACCTGTGCTTGAGTCAGTTTTCGGTTCTCCCGCTCACCATGTGATGCCAATCGTGGTGGGGGCCAGCTTGTTATGGCCCGTGAATGACTTTATCCCACGGGGTGGTAACTGCCATTTCACTCATCCCACTACGCCCGCCCTTTCCGCCACGTACACCGCATGCGCCGCGCAGGGTAGGTAACGGACGCGTATGGTGCAGGGAAGAGTGCTATGACAGGAACCCAAATTCTCCGGATTGGTGCAAAAGAGCGGTCGATGGGCTCGGCCTTCGTCCGCAGCTTGGATGGGTCAGATTCAAGGGAGCCCTCAGGAGTAGGTTGAGAATCAGCCCCCTGCCCTAGCTCGCCTATAAAAAGGGGGCACTAGGGGGAGTGGAGGCATCCACCCACGCACTCCTGCCTTCTTCTTTCTTGCTTCCTCCTTCGTCATGCCGAAAGGAAGAGACTGGGGTCGGGCCCCAGTCCTTAGTTCGGGAGAGATGACCCCGAAGGCTAGTGCCACCTCTCGGGAAGTGAGTCTGGTCTGGGGCCGTCGGAGGTGTGGCGACCGCAGTAGGAGCGGTCACGGCTCACGGCGGCACGTCAGCGAACGCCACACCGACCCGGGTGTGGAAGGTGTTGCGCTCCTTCAAGATGGTGGAGCCCTCGCCCTTTCCATGCGAGCTCGCCGTCTGGGAAAGAGGTATCGCCCCTGCTGCAAGCTGTCAGAGCTTGTCAACCCATCGGCGGAGTCCTTAGGGCCTCTGGTGTCCGCCCGTGGGGATGCGCTCGGGATCTCCAGTAATCCCAGCACTTCTCTCTTCGGCGAGGTCGGGGATGACGCTGAAGATGGCGGTGCCCTCCTGCCCGCCAAGGTGGGGTTGGTGCTCCCCGCGCACCTCGGGCGCCGCCGCCACCGTCAGCCGCTTCTTCAGGGGAGGCGACGGGCCGAAGGCTCGGCGTCCTCCCGAAGCAACAGTAACAAGGAAAAATTAGGCGAAGACGGAGAAGGCGGGTGGCAGGCCATCATGTTGGAGTACGATGGCACCGACACCTTCATCTCGTATTGCCGGCCTGCTGCTCCGTCTTTCCGCTCTTCCCCTCCCCCCCCCCCCGACACCATCATCACCAGCTTCTTCTGAACGGTTGTTGAGGGGGATGCTCTCTTGGTGCCTTCGCCTCCTCTATGTCGGGCCCCTTTCTGGGAATAAATCTCAGAATAGGCCCTAAGTCACACCAGCCCCAAGATCAACACAACTGGTGGACTTCCTTGATATAGATAACCAGTACAAATAATATTACACAGGGTTGAGTCTAAAGGCTCAACAAAATATTACAAACTCGCCAAATATATGGCAGTGGCGGAATACGACAGTGGTGTGGTGGTGATACATCTCTGATACAATAACGTAAAGCCAAGCGTCAGAGTGAGGCTTGACTATTTTATTGGTGTAGCAGAAGCTCAGCGGAAGATACATGTGGTAGACTCCTATCTCACAGGTTGACTGACGGGGACTCCTCTAAGCGTCGGGCTTGCTAGCGCAATCCTTCTCCCCAAGCTCGTCCTCCTCCAAGTCTGGCCAAGTAGATAGCCAGGGACAAGCCAGAGAGTACGTTGGAATGTACTCGCAAACATTATGAACAAAAGATATAATGGATGCACATGCTCATGTAGGAACATAATGACATGCTCATGCTGACTAAAATCCTGGTCATGACATAATTATAAAATGATGCGGAAGTAAATGAAACATGTTAGCCATAACCAGTCTTTTTAAAAATAAAAGCAAGTGAATGCCACGGGTAGTCTAGCCGGCCCAAGTGACATTCAGAAAAATAAGAGAAATGTTGGTCGGGTGTCTACAAGAGTAGTGGCGAGATAAACCGCCTGTTAACTCGAGAGACGCCACGAGAGGTCTTGAAAAGAAATGCCTGTCGGGCATCAAGTGACGCCACGGTTGGACTTGAAGAGAAATGCCAATCGGGTGTCCACAAGAGTAGTGGCGGAACCGCCTGTAAACTCGAGAGACGCCACGAGAGGTCTTGAAAATAATAGTTGAGTGCCCGGGGTAGTCTAGCCAGCCCCTGAGACACTCAGGAAGAATACAAAATGAGAGAAACGGGTTAGTCCACAATATTATGCATAGCCATAATAATATTTAATAAGCATAAAATAATAAAGGTAGCAACAGGGTAGCAACAATTATACTGCAAAAATGAGTCAGACACATTTTAATTATTTCCTCCGGAGACCGATACCAGGACCGACACTTGACCCACCCAGCTACGCCCTTTGACCGAGGAAACGGTTATTCGAATAGTTTTAACTCTGCAGAGGGTGTACTCTTTACCCACAAGTAAAGGATTTCTTTAGTCAGTACCGTGACACTGACTAATTCCTATTACGGTCTTTGGGTTGAAAACACACCTGACCAGCACACACAAGAATAACTCTCCGGATGCCAGGAATCACCCAAAGCATCGTTCAAGAAAAACTCTAAGACGGAGAGACCAACGTCCTACATGGGATCACTATTAATACACGCGGATTACAAGGGGTGCCCCCCTCTCAGTCACAACCGGAAACACCCATGCCTCCTGACCCGATGACATGATTTAGTCCAAGGCCTTTGGAAACCCTCATCGTGGCCCTCTGTACGGTGTGTACCTGGACAGGGGTTAACAACTTACTCAGCCGCACCTTCCTTGCGGAAGGACCCGTGGCAGCACGGTATCCAGCTAGGTGTAACGGAACAAGACTCGATCTAGGCCGACTCAGGAGGTGTTAATTAACATCACCGGAATATTCCACTTAAGTCACATGACACCACCGTGTCAAGCATAATGGCCCGTGCCCACCGGCACGTCCAAGGCAGGAGACACTCTCCCGTATTTCCACAACTTTACCATGTCAGAAGAATCTCTTCTTGAGTGATGTGCAAGCTATGAGCAAAAGAGATATGACCATGCATGCAAGTGCTAGTGACATACTACACATAAGGTGCAATATCAACCGATGCAACATGCAAATGCAAATGCAATCACCATATCCCAAGTTCAATAATGCTTGCCTTGTCCAAAGTAGTCAGCTGAAAACCCTTCAAAATTCTCGGCAAAGTTTCCCTCTTCTTTTTCTGAAAATTCAAAATCAACTTAAATTAAAAAATTTGGCAACAGTACAAAAAGTTTTCCCAAAACATTTTTAAATAAATACTAAAAAAATTAGAGAGAAAAATAAGAATTTTAAAAAAAAGTTCAACTCAAACGGAGTTGTGGTTTAAAAGTTATTAAACTTTCAAAACTAGGGGTTTTTCTGTAAAAAGCCAGTCCCTGTGCGTTTATAAAGAAAATGCTTCGGGCCGAAATACGCTTCTCAGCGCGGAAGGCGTAAAAGTCGAGATTACACCTTCGTTTTTAGACAGAGAAAAGAAAAGAAAAAGCGTGGGGTGGGGTCCACCCGTCAGGTTCAAATATTTGAACCCACGCGCGGAAACAGAGAGGAGACGGCGTTCGCCGGCGGTGATCACCGGGGTCTTGGAAGGCGGCAATGGTCGGAATATGACCAGGGAGGAGTGCCGCGTTGGAGGGAGGTGGTGGTGGTCGCCGGGGAGCACCTAAACGCCGGCGAGGTCGAAGGTGGCGGACGGTGGTTCGGTGGCGTTGGGATTTCGTCGGAGAGAGCTCGGGGAGTGGAATTGAAGCGGGGAGTCGATGATTTGGTGGAATATATGACTGCTGGCAAGATTTGAGCAGTTGAGGTGGAGTAACGACGATGAACGGATCGGTGACAGTGGCGGCGGAGCGGTGATCGGAGGGGAAGAAGAAGACCTCCTCGAGGTCGGGTGGGTGGTGTAGGGGCGATTGGGAGGTGGTGGAGGCGATGGGTGAGAAGAACGGGGCTCGAGGGCCTTTATATAGGCGATCCCGAGGCGGTCCGGCGGGGTTCGGATCACGCCGAAGTTATGATGGTCGGCGAGGTTGGTTTGGGTGGTGGTCGTGGTCGGTGAGTGTCAGTGAGGGTGGAGGAAGCTGCTTGAAGCGCCAGCGCGAACGAGCTCGGGCTTGGTGGCTTTATCCACGGCGAGGTCGGTGTACGGGTGCGGCGGACATCGTCCGTCTCCGGTGGCTGACAGGGGGCCAAGGGCGGCGTGATCAGCGTGGAGAGAGTGCGGAGGAGGTGCCGTGTGGTGAGTAGTTAGGTGGGGGAGGTCAGTGAGGGAGTGAATATGGCGGGCGCCGTGTGGATCAGCTCGGGTTGCCGCCGCCGAGGACGGAGGCAGGTGCACCGGCCTCCTTCTATGCTGTCGGCGGTGAGGCACTGACGAGGAGGGGTCCAGGGCGGCGCAGTTACGAGGGAGGAGGCGTGGACGAGAAAGAGTGGGGATGGAGTGGAGTGCACGGCACCGTCGCTTCTGCCACTGAACCAAATTCAGTTAACTGAATTTTGGACAGCGATGAACAGTGTGCACATTAGCTGTTTGATAAAATGACAGAAGGTGCTAGAGATAATAGGATTTTTGTGGTAATGTGTGGGTGCTCAAAAATGAGTTTGGCAGAGTTTGGGAATTTTTGGAGTATTTAAAAATATGTTTGGATCAGGATTATTGAATCTGGTCCAAATTTGAATTGAGTGGGATTTGAAAATTTTGAACAGGGGTACCCCTTGTTTTTGGAAAAATGGGTTGTGGGTACCATATATTTGCTGGGATAATTTTGGTGGAGGTGGCATCCTTGTAGAAATGGTGGTTCCTTTGTAAACCAAAGAAATGATGGAATATATGAATTCCAACTTTGGAATTTTTTTTGGGTGGTGAAAAATATTTTTGTGGGGTAGGAAAGAGTTGGATTCTGTCCTAGATGAGGTGAGTGACTTGTGGGATAAATTTGGAGTGGAAGAAAATTTGTTGGATGGATTTTAGTAGGGCTAAAAGGAGGTGAAAAGGTTATTTCCTTTGAAAATGACCTTTGCCACAACATTTGCTTTACCCGGATGATAATGAATTCCGATATCGTAGTCCTTTATTAACTCAAGCCAGCGACGCTGTCTCAAGTTTAATTCCGGCTGGGTGAAAATATACTTAAGACTTTTGTGGTCGTGTATATTTCACATCGCTCACCGAGAAGAAAGTGTCGCCATTCTTTGAGTGCGTGTATTACCGCAGCTAGCTCCAGATCATGCGTAGGATAATTCTCCTCGTGTCGTCGTAGCTGTCTTGAGGCATAAGCCACGACTTTTCCTTCTTGCATCAATACACATCCAAGGCCTTTCCTGGACTCGTCACAGTATATCTCAAACTTTTTGTGCACATTGGGTACGACCAGAACGGGTGCCGTTGTTAATCTTTTCTTCAATTCTTGGAAACTTTTCTCACAAGCTTCAGTCCATTCAAACTTCTTATCCTTCTTAAGCAATTGGGTCATGGGTTTAGCTATGGTGGAAAATCCTTCGATAAATCTTTGGTAATATCCTGCCAGACCAAGAAAACTCCTGACCTCAGTCACGTTGGTGGGTTGTTTCCATTCTTGGACAGCTTTTACCTTGCTTGGGTCCACTGCTATCCCATCCTGTGTCAGAACGTGTCCTAGGAAGCCAACTTCTCGTAACCAAAATTCACATTTACTGAATTTGGCATAAAGTTGGTTTTTCCTCAATTCTTCCAGGACTATTCGTAGGTGTTGTTCGTGTTCTTCGGGTGTCTTGGAGTAGATAAGTATGTCATCAATAAATACGACCACGAACTTGTCCAAATATTTCAAGAAAACCTTGTTCATGAGATGAACTTGCCCAAGTGACATTCAGAAAAATAAGAGAAATGTCGGTCGGGTGTCTACAAGAGTAGTGGCGAGATAAACCGCCTGTTAACTCGAGAGACGCCACGAGAGGTCTTGAAAAGAAATGCCTGTCGGGCGTCAAGTGACGCCACGGTTGGACTTGAAGAGAAATGCCAATCGGGTGTCCATAAGAGTAGTGGCAGAACCGCCTGTAAACTCGAGAGACGCCATGAGAGGTTTTGAAAATAATAGTTGAGTGCCCGGGGTAGTCTAGCCAGCCCCTGAGACACTCAGGAAGAATACAAAATGAGAGAAACGGGTTAGTCCGCAATATTATGCATAGCCATAATAATATTTAATAAGCATAAAATAATCAAGGTAGCAACAGGGTATCAACAATTATACTGCAAAAATGAGTCAGACACATTTTAATTATTTCCTCCGGAGACCGATACCGGGACCGACACTTGACCCACCCAGCTACGCCCTTTGACCGAGGACACGGTTATTCGAATAGTTTTAACTCTGCAGAGGGTGTACTATTTACCCACAAGTAAAGGATTTCTTTAGTCAGTACCGTGACACTGACTAATTCCTATTACGGTCTTTGGGTTGAAAACACACCTGACCAGCACACACCAGAATAACTCTCCGGATGCCAGGAATCACCCAAAGCATCGTTCAAGAAAAACTCTAAGACGGAGAGACCAACATCCTGCATGGGATCACTATTAATACGCGCGGATTACAAGGGGTGCCCCCCTCTCAGTCACAGCCGGAAACACCCATGCCCCCTGACCCGATGACAGGATTTAGTCCAAGGCCTTTAGAAACCCTCATCGTGGCCCTCTGTACGGTGTGTACCTGGACAGGGGTTAACAACTTACTCAGCCGCAGCTTCCTTGCGGAAGGACCCGTGGAAGCACGGTATCCAGCTAGGTGTAACGGAACAAGACTCGATCTAGGCCGACTCAGGAGGTGTTAATTAACATCACCGGAATATTCCACTTAAGTCACATGACACCACCGTGTCAAGCATAATGGCCCGTGCCCACCGGCACGTCCAAGGCAGGAGACACTCTCCCGTATTTCCACAACTTTACCATGTCAGAAGAATCTCTTGCTTGAGTGATGTGCAAGCTATGAGCAAAAGAGATATGACCATGCATGCAAGTGCTAGTGACATACTACACATAAGGTGCAATATCAACCGATGCAACATGCAAATGCAAATGCAATCACCATATCCCAAGTTCAATAATGCTTGCCTTGTCCAAAGTAGTCAGGTGAAAACCCTTCAAAATTCTCGGCAAAGTTTCCCTCTTCTTTTTCTGAAAATTCAAAATCAACTTAAATTAAAAAAATTGGCAACAGTACAAAAAGTTGTCCCAAAACATTTTTAAATAAATACTAAATAAAACTAGAGAGAAAATAAGAATTTCAAAAAAAAGTTCAACTCAAACGGAGTTGTGGTTTAAAAGTTATTAAACTTTCAAAACCAGGGGTTTTCTGTAAAAAGCCAGTCCCTGTGCGTTTATAAAGAAAACGCTTTGGGCCAAAATACGCTTCTCAGCGTGGAAGGCGTAAAAGTCGAGATTACGCCTTTGTTTTAGACAGAGAAAAAGAAAAGAAATAGCGCGGGGTGGGGTCCACCCGTCAGGTTCAAATATTTGAACCCGCACGCGGAAATAGAGAGGAGACGGCGTTCGTCGGCGGTGATCGCCGGGGTCTTGGAAGGCGGCGATGGTCGGAACATGACCAGGGAGGAGTGCCGCGTCGGAGGGAGGTGGTGGTGGTCGCCGGGGAGCACCTGAACGCCGGCGAGGTCGACGGTGGCGGACAATGGTTCGGTGGCGTTGGGATTTCGTCGAAGAGAGCTCGGGTTCCGCCTTGATACGGCGGCGCTTCGTACCGAAAGCTTCCATATGATTTTTTTTCCAGGTCAAAACCCTCCATATAGCAGAAGATGGACACCGGAGACCTGACAGGGGGCACAAGCCCTAGGGGCGCGCCCCCAGGCTTGTGGCCTCTTGGTGGGTCCCCTCTGGTATTTTCTTCGCCCAATATTTTTTATATATTCCAAAATAATTCTTCGTAAATTTTCAGGACTTTTGGAGTTGTGCAGAATAGGTCTCTCAGATTTGCTCCTTTCCGGTCCAGAATTCCAGCTGCCGGCATTCTCCCTTTTCATGTAAACCTTGTAAAATAAGAGAGAAAAGGCATGAGTATTGTACCATAATGTGTAATAACAGCCCATAATGCAATAAATATCAATATAAAAGTATGATGCAAAATGGACGTATCAACTCCCCCAAGCTTAGACCTTGTTTGTCCTCAAGCGAAAGCCGAAATCGATAATCATGTCCACATGTTTAGAGATAGAGGTGTCGATAAAATAAAATACGGACATGAAGGCATCATGATCATCTTTAGAACAGCAACATATATTGTCATATAATTTCTTATGCTAAAGTAGCAATTCATTCACAAGGTAAAGTATGGAACAAGAACTTTATTGAAAACTAACAACCTATTGTTTCAGTCATTGGAGCAATTGCAATTTATTATAACGTAGGAAAGAGTCAATGTAAGAGCTTTTCAGCAAGTTCACATACTCAACTATCATTTAGTCTTTCATAATTGCTAACACTCATGCTATACTTATGAGATCAAAGTTTCAATCGGACACAGAGAAAGATAGGGGCTTATGGTTTCGCCTCCCAACCTTTTACCTCAAGGGTAATGTCAACAATAATAGTTTATGAATATCTACATCCGAGTGGATATATACATCTAGATCTCCCCCCAACATATAGTGTTTGCCAAAAAGAAAAAGTGTAAAAAGAATAGGTGGTGATCACCATGACTCTTGCATTAAGGGTAGTAGATAAAAAGTAAAAGATAGGCCCTTCGCAGAGGGAAGCAGAGGTTTTCATGCGCTTTTATGGTTGAATGCACAAAATCTTAATGTGAAAGAATGTCACTTTATATTGCCGCTTGTGATAAAGAACTTTATTATGCAGTCTATCACTTTTATTTCTTCCATATCACAAGTTCTTATAAAGGTTATTTTCCTCACACTAATAGATCATACATATTTAGAGAGCAGTTTTTATTGCTTACACCGATGACAACTTACTTGAAGGATCTTACTCAATCCATAGGTAGGTATGGTGGACTCTCATGGGAAAAACTGGGTTAAGGGATTTTGGATGCACATGTAGTATCTCTACTTGGTGCAAAATATTTGGCTAGCATGGGGTGAGAGGCAAGCTCAACATGTTGGAGGATCCATGACAATATAACTTCTATTCGGATATAAAGAAACATAACCCATTACGTTGTCTTCCTTGTCCAACATCAACCTTTTAGCATATAATATTTTAATGAGTGCTCACAATCACAAAAGATTTCCAAGATAGTATATTTATATGTGAGACCTCTCTTTCTTTATTACTTCCTATTAATTGCAACAATGACCAAAACTATGTTTGTCAACTCCCAACAAATTTCATGCGACATACTTCTTATATGTGAAGTCATCACTTCCCATAAGATCATTATATAATCTTTTTATTTCTTTCATTCTTTATTTCTTTTTCTCATGATCATACCAAGAAAGAAAATCCCTCAACTCAAAACTAATCTTTATTATATAACTCTCGGACTCAATTACATAGAGGGAACACAAAGCAAAACTCAAAGCTAGATCATACTAAAACTTTATTCTACTAAACCGAGATGTAACCAAAAGGATCAAACTAAGAAAAATGATAAAGGTAAAGATGTGATGGTGATACGATACCGGGGCACCTCCCCCAAGCTTGGCAGTTGCCAAGGGGAGTGCCCATACCCATGTATTTAGGTCTCTTTCTTCGGAGGTGGTGATGATGGAGTTTTTGATGATGAAAGAATATTATCCTCCGTCTTCCAAGGCATAGGTTCACCATCGTAAAAAGATGAACGAGTCTCCGGGATCCTCAAATCTGCAGCCAAACTCATCCTCTTAAATCTGTATTCATACTCACACTTTTGGTTTTGCAGGTCATAGATCTGGGCTTGGAGATGCTCGATTTTCTCATGAAGCTTGAAGATGGCCTCTCCGATGTTCTTGGTGTCCAGCTTGTGGTCATGGGTAAATTCCGTGATCATGGAGTGATTGGAGTTGAGTCCGCGTTCCACCATCCCTTGGCACTTGAAGACTTGCTGCTCCATTGCTTCGAGCCTTGTCTCCACGCTTCCGGTCCCCCTTGGTCCTTGAACATCGTGGATGTGCAGCACCCCCTCATGCATCTCAGTGGTTTGAGGGTGTTGCAGCACCTTCGTGAGGTAGGGGTTGATGACCTTCTCGAAGAACTTGTCCTTCGGAGTGCTTGGGGACGTCATAACGATCTAGATCTGTCAGAAAAATAGCTCAAAACAAGAACAAAGGATTTTGTCGTGGTACGGTGGTCAAAACCTTCGGGAGATTATATAATGAATTTTTACCGACCAAAAGGAGTGTTCCACAAGAAAACAGAGTCTGGAGGGCACACGAGGTGGCCACAAGCCAGGGAGGTGCGCCCAGGGGGGTAGGGCGCGCCCCCAGGGCTTGTCACCTCCTCGTGCACTTTTTGGACTACTTTTTATTTTCCTAATTTTTTAAATATTCTAAAACAGAGTAAAATTGCCATTGGAAAAGTTTTGGAGTCGGTTTACTTACCGTACCATATACCAATTCCTTTTCGGAGTCTAAAACATTCTGGTAGGTCTCCCTTATGTACTCCTCAGGTGTTATGGTATTAATAATATTGGTCTCAACATTTATGGGAGTACCTGAGATATAATGTTTGATTCTTTGCCCGTTTACCACCTTCGGGTTGGTGCCTTCGGCGTTGTTGATTTTGATGGCACCGGAACGGTAAACCTCCTCGATAATATAAGGACCTTCCCATTTAGATAGAAGATTTCCTACAAAAAATCTTAAACAAGAGTTGTATAGCAAGACAAGGTCACCTACATTAATTCACACTTTTGTATCCTTTTGTCATGCCATCTTTTAACTTTTTGTTTAAACAACTTAGCATTCTCATAGGCTTGGGTTCTCCATTCATCAAGTGAGCTAATATCAAATAACCTCTTTTCACCGGCCAATTTGAAATCATAGTTGAGCTCTTTAATTGCCCAATAAACTTTATGTTCTAGCTCAAGAGGTAAGTGACATGCCTTTCCATAAACCATTTTATATGGAGACATACCCATAGGATTTTTATAAGCAGATCTATAAGCTCATAATGCATCATCAAGTTTCTTAGACCAATTCTTTCTAGATCTATTAACAGTCTTTTGTAAAATCAACCTTATTTCTCGGTTACTCAATTCTACTTGACCACTAGATTGAGGATGATATGGAGATGCAATTCTATGGTTGACATCATATTTAGCAAGAAATTTACGGAAAGCACCATGAATAAAGTGTGAACCACCATCAGTCATTAAATATCTAGGGACCCCAAACCTTGGGAAAATAACTTCTTTAAGCATTTTAATGGAAGTGTTATGATCAGCACTACTAGTTTGAATAGCTTCTACCCACTTAGTAACATAATTAACAGTAACCAAAATATGTGTATACCCATTAGAGGAAGGAAAAGGTCCCATATAATCAAATCCCCAAACATCAAATGGTTCAATAACAAGTGAATAATTCATTGGCATTTCCTGATGTATACTAATATTACCAATTATCTGGCATTCATCACAAGACAAGACAAACTTACGAGCAACTTTGAAGAGAGTAGGCCAATAAAAACTAGATTGTAATACCTTGTGTACAGTTCTATCTCCAGCATGGTGTCCTCCATAAGCTTCGGAGTGACACTTGCGTAGGATTTGTTCATGTTCATGCTCAGGTACACAACGTCTAATAACACCATCTACTCCTTCTTTATAAAGGTGTGGGTCATCCCAGAAGTAATGTCTTAAATCATAGAAAAACTTTTTCTTTTGTTGGTATGTGAAGCTAGGTGGTATAAATTTAGCAACAATATAATTAGCATAATCAGCATACCATGGAGCACTACGAGAAGCATTTATGACAGGTAATTGTTCATCAGGAAAACTATCATCAATAGATAGTGGGTCATCAAGAATATTTTCTAACCTAGACAAGTTGTCTGCCACGGGGTTCTCAGCTCCCTTTCTATCAATAATATGCAAATCAAATTCTTGCAGCAAGAGAACCCATCTAATAAGTCTAGGTTTAGCATCTTTTTTTCCATAAGGTATTTAATAGCAGCATGATCGGCGTGAACAGTTACTTTGGAATCAACAATATAAGATCTGAACTTATCACAAGCAAAGACAACTGCTAGAAATTCTTTTTCAGTACTAGCATAATTTCTTTGAGCATTGTCTAGAGTTTTACTAGCATAATGGATAACATTTAATTTCTTATCAACTCTTTGTCCTAGAACAACACTTACAGCATAATCACTAGCATCACACATAATTTCAAAGGGTAGGTTCCAATCAGGTGGTTAAATAATAGGTGCAGAAATCAAGGCTTTCTTAAGAATTTCAAATGCTTCTACACAATCATCATCAAAAACAAATGGAACATCTTTTTGCAAGAGATTAGTGAGAGGCCTAGAAATTTTAGAGAAGTCTTTAATAAACCTCCTATAGAAACTAGCATGACCAAGGAAACTTCTTATACCTTTGATATCTTTAGGACACGGCATCTTTTAAATAGCATCTACTTTGGCTTTATCAACTTCAATACCCTTTTAGAAATTTTACGCCCCAAGACAATACCTTCATTAACCATAAAGTGGCACTTCTCGCAATTCAAGACAAGATTAGTTTCTTCACATCTCTGCAAAACTCGATCAAGGTTGCTTAAGTAATCATCAAAAGATGTTCCGTAAACGGAGAAATCATCCATGAAAACCTCAACAATCTTTTCACAAAAGTCAGAGAATATAGCAGTCATACATCTTTCAAAGGTAGCAGGTGCATTGCATAAACCAAACGGCATATGTCTATAAGCAAAGGTACAGAAAGGGCAAGTAAAAGTAGTTTTTTCTTGATCCTCTTGTGACACAGGTATTTGAGAAAAACCAGAATAACCATCTAGAAAGCAAAAGTGTGTATGTTTAGATAGTCTTTCTAGCATTTGATCAATAAAAGGTAGAGGGTAATGATCTTTCCTAGTAGCTTTGTTTAATTTTCTAAAATCAATTACCATTCTATAACCTGTGACAATTCTTTGTGGAATCAATTCATTCTTATCATTAGGAACAACAGTAATACCTCCCTTCTTAGGGACACAATGAACATGACTTACCCATCTACTATCAGTAATAGGATAAATTATACCTGCTTTCAGAAGCTTTAATATTTCATTTCTTACCACTTCCTCCATCTTAGGATTTAGTCATCGTTGGTGATCAACAACTGGTTTAGCATCAGGCTCCATATTAATTTTGTGCTGACATAGAGTGGGACTAATGCCCTTAAGATCATCAAGAGTACATCCAATAGCGGCACGGTGCTTCTTCAGAGTTTTCAATAATTTCTTTTCTTCATGCTCTGAAAGGTTAGCACTAATAATAACAGGATATATCTTCTTTTCATCAAGATAAGCATATTTTAGTGTATCATGTAATTGTTTAAGATCGTACAAAGGATCACTCTTGGGTGGTAGAGGATCTCCAAGAGTTTCAACAGGCAAATTGTGTTTCAAAACAGGCATCTGTTTAAAGAAAATCTCATCTAGTTCCCTTCTTTCATTCATAAATATATCATTTTCATGGTCTAGCAAATATTGTTCTAAAGGATCAGTAGGAGGCACAGCAATAGAAGCAAGACCAATAATTTCATCTTTACTAGGCAATTCTTTATCATGGGGTTGTCTACGAAATTTGGAGAAATTAAACTCATGAGACATATCCCCAAAACTTACAGTAACAGTTTCTTTCTCACAATCTATTTTGGCATTAACGATGTTCAAGAAAGTTTTACCAAATATAATGGGACAAAAATCATCTTGCGGGGAACCAAGAACTAGAAAATCAGTAGGGTATTTTATTTTCCCACACAAGACTTCAACATCTCTAACAATCCCAATTGGTGATATAGTATCTCTATTAGAAAGCTTAATAGTAACATCAATATCTTCTATTTCAGCAGGTGCAATATCATTCATAATTTCTTGATATAAAGTAAAGGGAATAGCACTCACACTAGAACCCAAATCACATAAGCCATGATAACAATGATCTCCTATTTTAACAGAAACAACAGGCATGCCAACAACAGGTCTATGTTTATCTTTATCATCGGGTTTGGCAATTCTAGCAGCTTCATCACAGAAGTAAATAACATGCCCATCAATATTATCGACCAAGAGATCTTTAACCATAGCAATACTAGGTTCAACTTTAATCTGTTCAGGGGGCGTAGCTGTTCTAGTATAACTCTTACGAACCACAGCTGAAGCTCTAGCATGTTCCTTTATTCTAACAGGGAAAGGTGATTTCTCAATATAAGCAGTAGGAACAATAGGATCAACATTATAAGTAATAGTTTCTTCTTCAGCTTTAATAGGTTCTACTATTTTCACTTCAATGGGAGGATGATATTTAAACCACTTCTCCTTAGGGAGATCAACATGAGTAGCAAATGATTCACAGAAAGAAGCTACTATCTCAGAGTCAAGTCCATATTTAGTGCTAAATTCACGAAAAGCATCGGTATCCATAAAAGATTTAACACAATCAAACTTGAGTTTTATACCTGACTCCTTACCTTCGTCGAGTTCCCAATCTTCAGAGTTGCGTTTAATTCTTTCCAATAAATCCCATTTGAATTCAATAGTCTTCCTCATAAAAGAACCAGTACAAGAAGTATCGAGCAAGGATTGATCATTACGAGAAAGCCGAGCATAAAAATTCTGAATAATAATTTCTCTTGAGAGCTCATGATTAGGGCATGAATATAACATTGACTTAAGCCTCCCCCAAGCTTGAGCGATACTTTATCCTTCATGAGGCCAAAAATTATAAATATAATTCCGATCACGATGAACTAGATGCATAGGATAAAACTTCTCATGAAATTCCAATTTCAATCGGTTGTAGTTCCAAGTACCAATATCATCGCATAGCCTATACCATGTCAATGCCTTCTCCTTCAAAGATAAAGGGAATACCTTCTTCTTGACTTCATCCTCGGGCAAACCTGCAAGCTTAAATAATCCACAGACTTCATCCAAATAGATTAGATGCATATCAGGATGTAATGTTCCATCTCCTGCATAAGGATTAGCTAGCAGTTTCTCGACCATACCCGAAGGAATTTCATAATAAATATTTTCAGTAGGTTCAGTAGGTTGAGGAGCAACTTCTTGCTCTACTGGTCGGGTTGAAGATACCCCGAACAAACCCCTCAAAGGATTGTTTTCCATAGCAACAAGTGATAGTAAATTTCAGCACACTATATGAATGTCTCCTTACCAAATTCCACTTACCAAAGGCGCTTCATTCCTCGGCAATGGCGCCAGAAAAGAGTCTTGATGACCCACAAGTATAGGGGATCTATCGTAGTCCTTTTGATAAGTAAGAGTGTCAAACCCAACGAGGAGCAGAAGGAAATGACAAGCAGATTTCAGCAAGGTATTCTCTGCAAGCACTGAAATTATCGGTAACAGATAGTTTTGTGATAAGATAATTCTTAACGGGTAACAAGTAACAAATGTAACTAAAGTGCAGCAAGGTGGCCCAATCCTTTTTGTAGCAAAGGACAATCCTGGACAAACTCTTATATAAAGCAAAGCGCTCTCGAGGACACATGGGAATTATCGTCAAGCTAGTTTTCATCATGCTCATATGATTCGTGTTCGTTACTTTGATAATTTGATATGTGGGTGGACCGGTGCTTGGGTGCTGTCCTTACTTGGACAAGCCTCCCACTTATGATTAACCACTCTCGCAAGAATCCGCAACTACGAAAGAAGAATTAAGATAAATCTAACCATAGCATGAAACATATGGATCCAAATCAGCCCCTTACGAAGCAACACATAAACTAGGGTTTAAGCTTCTGTCACTCTAGCAACCCATCATCTACTTATTGTTGGGAAACGTTGCATGGAAAACAAAAAAAATTCTACGCACACACAAGATCTATCAAGGAGATGAATAGCAACGAGAGGTAAGAGTGTGTCTACGAACCCTCGTAGACTGTAAGCAGAAGTGTTTGACAACGCGGTTGATGTAGTCAAACTTTCTTCGCGATCCAACCGATCGAGTACCGAACATATGACACCTTCGCGTTCAGCACACGTTCAGCTCGGTGACATCCACGCCTTCTTGAATTAGCAAGATGGTGAGGTAGTGGATGAGTTCCGGCAGCACGACGGCGTGGTGACGGTGACGGTGAAGTTATCTCCGCAGGGCTTCGCCTAAGCACTACGAAAATATGACTGGTGGTGTAAACGGTGGAGGGGGCGCCGCACACGGCTAAGACAATGTTGTGTCTTATGCTAGGCACCCCCTCCCACATATATATAGGTGGGGGTGGAGGGAGCAGCCAGGAAGCACCCCCAAGTAGGCCGAATCCTACTTGGGGTCTTCCCCCAAGTGGCGCCCCCCCCCCCTTCTTTATTTGGGGTGTGGGAGGAGGGAAAGGCGGGAGGGGCCACCCCTCCCCTTTCCTTACCCTAGGGCTGGCCATCCAAGGGAAGGGGCGCACCATCCCCCTTGCGGGCTGGTTCCGCCCCCCCTTTGGCCCATAAGGCCCATACACTTGCCGGGGGTGCCCGGAACCCCTTCCGGTGACCCGATGAGTACTCGGTGCACTCCGAAACTATTCCGGTGTCTGAATACCATCATCCTATATATCAATCTTTACCTCTCGACCATTTCGAGACTCCTCGTCATGTTCGTGATCTCATCCGGGACTCCGAACAACATACGGTCACCAAAACATATAACTCATATAACACTATATTGTCAATGAACGTTAAGCGTGCGGACCCTACGGGTTTGAGAACTATGTAGACATGACCGAGATACCTCTCCGGTCAATAACCAATAGCGGAACCTGGATGCCCATATTGGCTCCTACATATTCTACGAAGATCTTTATCAGTCGAACCATTATGACAACATACGTAATTCCCTTTGTCCATCGGTATGTTACTTGCCTGAGATTCGATCGTCGGCACCTTCATACCTAGTTCAATCTCATTATCAGAAAGTCTCTTTACTCGTTCCGTAATACATCATCCTGTAACTAACTCATTACTCACTTTGCTTGCAAGGCTTCTTATGATGTGTATTACCAAGAGGGCCCAGAGATACCTCTCCGATACTCGGAGTGACAAATCCTAATCTCGATCTATGCCAACTCAACAAACACCTTCGGAGATACCTGTAGAGCATCTTTATGATCACCCAGTTATGTTGTGATGTTTGATAGCACACAAGGTATTCCTCCGGTATCCGGGAGTTGCATAATCTCATAGTCGAAGGAATATGTATTTGACATGAAGAAAGCAATAGCAATAAACTGAACGATCATTATGCTATGCTAACGAGTGGGTCTTGTCCATCACATCATTCTCCTAATGATGTGATCCTGTTATCAAATGACAACACATGTCTATGGTTAGGAAACCTTAACCATCTTTGATCAACAAGCTTGTCTAGTAGAGGCTTACTAGGGACACGGTATTTGTTTATGTATTCACACATGTATTTAAGTTTCCGATCAATACAATTCTAGCATGAATAATAAACCTTTAGCATGAATAAGGAAATATAAAATAACAACTTTATTATTGCCTCTAGGGCATATTTCCTTCAGTCTCCCACTTGCACTAGAGTCAATAATCTAGATTACATAGTAATGAATCTAACACCCATGGAGTATTGGTGCTGATCATGTTTTGCTCGCAGAAGAGGCTTAGTCAACGGGTCTGCTACATTCAGATTCGTATGTATTTTGCAAATCTCTATGTCTCCATCCTTGACCTTTTCATGAATGGAGTTGAAGCGTCTCTTGATGTGTTTGGTTCTCTTGTGAAACCTGGATTCCTTCGCCAAGGCAATTGCTCCAGTGTTGTCACAAAAGATTTTCATTGGACCCGATGCACTAGGTATTACACCTAGATCGGATATGAACTCCTTCATCCAGACTGCTTCATGTGCTGCTTCCGAAGCAGCTATGTACTCCGCTTCACACGTAGATCCCGCCACGGCGCTTTGCTTGGAACTGCACTAACTGACAGCTCCACCATTCAATATAAATACATATCCAGTTTGTGACTTAGAGTCATCCGGATCAGTGTCGAAACTAGCATCGACGTAACCATTTATGATGAGCTCTTCGTCACCTCCATAAATGAGAAACATATCCTTGGTCCTTTTTAGGTACTTCAGGATGTTCTTGACCGTTGTCTAGTGATCCACTCCTAGATTACTTTGGTACCTCCCTGCCAAACTTATGGCAAGGCACACATCAGGTCTGGTACACAGCATAGCATACATGATAGAACCTATGGCTGAGGCATAGGGAATGACTTTCATTTTCTCTCTATCTTCTATAGTGGTCGGGCTTTGAGTCTGACTCAACTTCACACCTTGTAACACAGGCAAGAACCCTTTCTTTGACTGATCCATTTTGAACTTCTTCAAAACTTTATCAAGGTATGTGCTTTGTGAAAGTCCTATTAAGCATCTCGATATATCTCTATAGATCTTGATGCCCAATATATAAGCAGCTTCACCAAGGACTTTCGTTGAAAAATTCTTATTCAAGTATCCTTTTATGCTATCCAGAAATTCTATATCATTTCCAATCAACAATATGTCATCCACATATAATATCAGAAATGCTACAGAGCTCCCACTCACTTTCTTGTAAATACAGGCTTCACCGTAAGTCTGTATAAAACCATATGCTTTGATCACCTCATAAAAACGTATATTCCAACTATGAGATGCTTGCACCAGTCCATAGATGGATCGCTGGAGCTTGCACACTTTGTTAGCACCTTTAGGATCGATAAAACCTTCTGGTTGCATCATATACAACTCTTCTTTAAGATATCTATTAAGGAATGCAGTTCTGATGTCCATTTGCCAGATTTCATAATCATAAAATGCGGCAATTGCTAACATAATTCATACAGACTTAAGCATTGCTACGGGTGAGAAAGTCTCATCGTAGTCAACTCCTTGAACTTGTTGAAAACCTTTTGCGACAAGTCGAGCTTTGTAGATAGTAACATTACCATCAGCGGCAGTCTTCTTCTTGAAGATCCATTTATTTTCTATGGCTTGCCGATCATCGGGCAAGTCCACCAAAGTCCACACTTTGTTCTCATACATGGATCCTATCTCAGATTTCATGGCCTCAAGCCATCTGTCGAAATCTGGGCTCATCATAGCTTCTTCATAGTTCGTAGGTTCGCCTTGGTCTAGTAACATGACTTCCAGGACAGGGTTACCGTACCACTCTGGTGCGGATCGTGCTCTGGTCAACCTACGAGGTTCGGTAGTAACTTGATCTGAAGTTTCATGATCATCATCATTTGCTTCCTCTCTAGTTGGTGTAGGCATCACGGGAACGGTTTTATGTGATGTGCTACTTTCCAATTCGAGAGAAGGTACAATTACCTCATCAAGTTCTACTTTCCTCCCACTCACTTCTTTCGAGAGAAACTCCTTCTCTAGAAAGGATCCATTCTTGGCAACAAAGATCTTGCCTTCGGATCTGTGGTAGAAGGTGTACCCAATTGTTTCCTTAGGGTATCCTATGAAGACACACTTCTCTGATTTGGGTTCGAGCTTATCAAGCTGAAGCCTTTTGACATAAGTGTCACGACCCCAAACTTCAAGAAACGACAGCTTAGGTTTCTTGCCAAACCACAGTTCATACGGTGTCGTCTCAATGGATTTAGATGGTGCCCTATTTAACGTGAATGCGGCTGTATCTAATGCATAACCCCAAAAAGATAGTGGTAAATCGGTAAGAGACATCATAGATCGCACCATATCCAATAAACTACGGTTACGACGTTCGGACACACCATTACGCTGTGGTGTTCCAGGTGGCATGAGTTGTGAAACAATTCCACATTGTTTTAAATGAAGGCCAAACTTGTAACTCAAATATTCGCCTCCGCGATCAGATCGTAGAAACTTTATTTTCATGTTACAATGATTCTCCACTTCACTCTGAAATTCTTTGAACTTTTCAAATGTTTCAGACTTGTGTTTCATCAAATAGATATACCCATACCTACTCAAATCATCTATGAAGGTCAGAAAATAACGATGCCCGCCGCGTGCCTCAACACTCATCGGACCGCATACATCGGTATGTATTATTTCCAATAAGTCATTAGCTCGCTCCATTGTTCCAGAGAATGGAGTTTTAGTCATCTTGCCCATGAGGCATGGTTCGCAAGTATCAAATGATTCATAATCAAGTGATTCCAAAAGTCCATCTGCATGGAGTTTCTTCATATGCTTTACACCAATATGACCTAAACGGCAGTGCCACAAGTATGTTGCACTATCATTATCAACTTTGCATCTTTTGGCATCAATATTATGAATATATGTATCACTACGATTGAGATTCAACAAGAATAGACCACTCATCAAGGGTGCATGACCATAAAAGATATTACTCATATAAATAGAACAACCATTATTCTCCGATTTAAATGAATAACCGTCTTGCAATAAACAAGATCCAGATATAATGTTCATGCTCAACGCGGGCACAGAATAACAATTATTGAGGTCTAAAACTAATCCCGAAGGTAGATGTAGAGGTAGCGTGCCGACGGCGATCACATCGACCTTGGAACCATTTCTGACGCGCATCGTCACCTCGTCCTTAGCCAATCTTCATTTATTCCGCAGCTCCTGTTTCGAGTTACAAATATGAGCAACCGAACCAGTATCAAATACCCAGGCGCTGCTACGATCATTAGTAAGGTACACATCAATAACATGTATATCAAATATACCTTTGTTCACTTTGCCATCCTTCTTATCCGCCAAGTATTTGGGGCAGTTCCCCTTCCAGTGACCATTCCCTTTGCAGTAGAAGCACTCAGTTTCAGGTTTGGGTCCAGCTTTGGGCTTCTTCCCGGGAGTGGCAACTTGCTTGCCATTCTTCTTGAAGTTCCCTTTCTTTTCCTTGCCCTTTTTCTTGAAACTAGTGGTCTTGTTAACCATCAACACTTGATGCTCCTTCTTGATTTCTACCTCCGTGGCCTTAAGCATTGCGAAGAGCTCAGGAATTGTTTTATTCATCCCTTGCATATTATAGTTCATCATGAAGCCTTTGTAGCTTGGTGGCAGTGACTGAAGAACTCTGTCAATAACACTATCAACTGGAAGATCAACTCCCAGCTGAGTCAAGTGGTTATGATACCCAGACATTTTGAGTATGTGTTCACTGACAGAACTGTTCTCCTCCATCTTGTAGCTATAGAACTTGTTGGAGACTTCATATCTCTCAACCCGGGCATTTGCTTGAAATATAAACTTCAACTCTTGGAACATAGCATATGCTCCATGACGTTCAAAACATCTTTGAAGTCCCGGATCTAAGCCGTAAAGCATGGCACACTAAACTATCGACTAGTCATCAGATCGAGCTTGCCAGACGTTCATAACATCTGCTTCAGCTCCTGCAGCAGGCCTGTCACCTAGCGGTGCATCAAGGACATAATTCTTCTGTGCAGCAATGAGGATAATCCTCAAGTTACGGACCCAGTCCGTGTAGTTGCTACCATCATCTTTCAACTTAGCTTTCTCTAGGAACGCATTAAAATTCAGGGGAACGGTAGCTCGGGCCATTGATCTACAACATAGATATGCAAAACTATAAGACAAAGTTCATGATAAATTAAGTTCAATTAATCAAATTACTAATGAACTCCCACTTAAATAAACATCCCTCAAGTTATCTAAGTGATACGTGATCCAAATCAACTAACCCATGCCCGATCATCACGTGAGATGGGGTAGTCATCAATGGTGAACATCTCTATGTTGATCATATCTACTATATGACTCACATTCAACCTTTCGGTCTCCAGTGTTCTGAGACCATGTCTGTACATGCTAGGCTCGTCAAGTTTAACCCAAGTATTCTGCATGTGCAAAACTGTCTTACACCTGTTGTATGTGAACGTAGAGTCTATCACACCCGATCATCACGAGGTGCTTCGAAACAACAAACTTTGGCAATGGTGCATACTCAAGGAGAACACTTTTATCTTGAAATTTAGTGAAGGGATCATCTTATAATGCTACCGCCGTACTAAGCAAAATAAGATGCATAAAGGATAAACATCACATGCAATCACAATATGTGACATGATATGGCCATCATCATCTTGTGCTTTTGATCTCCATCTTCAAAGCATCGTCATGATCTCCATCATCACTGACTCGACACCTTGATCTCCATCGTTGCGTCGGGGTCGTCTCGCCAACCATTGCTTCTACAAATATCGCTAACGCATAGTGATAAAGTAAAGCAATTACATGGCGCTTGCACTTCATACAATAAAGAGACAACCCGAAGGCTCCTGCCGGTTGTCGATATTACAAAACATGATCATCTCATACATCAACATATATCACATCATATCTTGACCATATCACATCACAACATGCCCCGCAAAAACAAGTTAGACGTCCTCTACTTTGTTGTTGCAAGTTTTACGTGGCTGCTACGGGCTTCTAGCAAGAACCGTTCTTACCTACGGCAAAAACCACAATGGTGTTTCATCAAGTTTGTTGTTTTAACCTTCTTCAAGGACCGGCCATAGTCAAATTCGATTCAACTAAAGTAGGAGAAACAGACACCCGCCAGCCACCTTTATGCAAAACTAGTTGCATGTCTATCGGTGCAACCGGTCTCATGTGCGTGGACATGTATGGTTGGTCCGGGCCGCTTCATCCCACAATACCGCCAAATCAAAATAAGACATTGGTGGTAAGCAGTATGACTATCACCGCCCACAACTCTTTGTGTTCTACTCGTGCATATCATCTACGCATAGACCTGGCTCGGATGTCACTATTGGGAAACGTTGCATGGAAAACAAAAAAATTTCTACGCACACGCAAGATCTATCAAGGAGATGCATTGCAACGAGAGGGGACAGTGTGTCTACGTACCCTCGTAGATCATAAGCGGAAGTGTTTGACAACGCGGTTGATGTAGTCGAACTTTTTTCGCGATCCAACCGATCGAGTACCGAACGTACGGCACCTCCGCATTCAGCACATGTTCAGCTCGGTGACGTCCACGCCTTCTTGATCCAGCAAGATGGCGAGGTAGTGGATGAGTTCCGGCAGCACGATGGCATGGTGATGGTGATGGTGAAGTTATCTCTGCAGGGCTTCTCCTAAGCACTACGAAAATATGACTCGGGGTGTAAACGGTGGAGGGGGCGCCACACACAGCTAAGACAATGTTGTGTCCTATTCTAGGCACCCCCTCCCACATATATATAGGTGGGGGTGGAGGGAGCAGCCAGGAGGCACCCCCAAGTAGGCCGAATCCTACTTGGGGTCTTCCCCCAAGTGGCGCCCCCCCCCCCCCTTCTTTATTTGGAATGCGGGAGGAAGGAAGGAGGAGGTGGCGCCCCCCCCCCCCCCTTTCCTTTCTCTCCTAAGGAGGGAAAGGCAGGAGGGGCCACCCCTTCCCTTTCCTTCCCCTAGGGCCGGCCAGCCAAGGGAAGGGGCGTACCATCCCCCTTGTGGGCTGGTCTGTCCCCCCCTTTGGCCCATAAGGCCCATACACTTGCCGGGAGTGCCAGGAACCCCTTCCGGTGACCCGATGAGTACACGGTGCACTCCGAAACTATTCCGGTGTTCGAATACCATCGTCCTATATATCAATCTTTACCTCTCGACCATTTCAAGAATCGTCGTCATGTCCGTGATCTCATCCGGGACTTCGAACAACATTCGGTCACCAAAACATATAACTCATATAACACTATATCGTCAACGAACGTTAAGCGTGCAGACCCTACGGGTTCGAGAACTATGTAGACATGACCGAGACACCTCTCCGGTCAATAACAATAGCGGAACCTGGATGCCCATATTGGCTCCTACATATTCTACGAAGATCTTTACCGGTCGAACCGTTATGACAACATACGTAATTCCCTTTGTCCATCGGTATGTTACTTGCCTGAGATTTGATCGTTGGTATCTTCATACCTAGTTCAATCTCATTACCGGCAAGTCTCTTTACTCGTTCCGTAATACATCATCATGTAACTAACTCATTAGTCACTTTGCTTGCAAGGCTTCTTATGATGTGTATTACCGAGAGGGCCCAGAGATACCTCTCCGATACTCGGAGTGACAAATCCTAATCTCGATCTATGCCAAGTCAACAAACACCTTTGGAGATACCTGTAGAGAATCTTTATGATCACCCAGTTACATTGTGACGTTTGATAGCACACAAGGTATTCCTCCGGTATCCGGGAGTTGCATAATCTCATAGTCGAAGGAATATGTTTGACATGAAGAAAGCGATAGCAATAAACTGAACGATCATTATGCTAAGCTAACGAATGGGTCTTGTCCATCACATAATTCTCCTAATGATGTGATCCCGTTATCAAATGACAACACATGTCTATGGTTAGGAAACCTTAACCATCTTTGATCAACGAGCTAATCTAGTAGAGGCTTACTAGGGACACGGTATTTGTTTATGTATTCACACAAGTATTTAAGTTTCCGATCAATACAATTCTAGCATGAATAATAAACCTTTATCATGAATAAGGAAATATAAAATAACAAATTTATTATTTCCTCTAGGGCATATTTCCTTCACTTATTACTTCCCAATGCCTTCCCCTAGGCCCAAATCATGGTGAATTGTCATGTAGTCGATGTTCACATAACACCACTAGAGGAAAGACAACATACATCTTATCAAAATATCGAACGAATATCAAATTCACATGATTACTTATAATAAGACTTCTCCCATGTCCTCAGGAACAAACGTAACTACTCACAAAGCATATTCATGTTCATAATCAGAGTAGTAATAAATATCATTAAGAATCTGAACATATGATGTTCCACCGAATAAAACAACTAGCATCAACTACTAGGAGTAATCAACACTACTAGCAACCCACAGGTACCAATCTGAGGTTTTGAGACAAAGATCGGATACAAGAGATGAACTAGGGTTTGAGAGGAGATGGTGCTGGTGAAGATGTTGATGGAGATTGACCCCCTCTCGATGAGAGGATAATTGGTGATGATGATGGCTTCGATTTCCCCCTCCAGGAGGGAAGTTTCCCCGGCAGAACAGCTCCACCGAAGCCCTAGATTGCTTCTGCCTAGGTTCAGCCTCGAGATGGCGGTGCTTCATCCCGAAAGCTTCCTTATGATTTTTTCCAGGTCAAAACCCTCCATATAGCAGAAGATGGGCACCGGAGACCTGACAGGGGGCCCGCAAGCCCTAGGGGCATGCCCCCCCCAGGCTTGTGGCCTCCTGGTGGGTCCCCTCTGGTATTTTCTTCGCCCAATATTTCTTATATATTCCAAAATAATTCTCCGTAAATTTTCAGGACTTTTGGAGTTGTGCAGAATAGGTCTCTCAGATTTGCTCCTTTCCGGTCCAGAATTCCAGCTGCCGGCATTCTCCCTTTTCATGTAAACCTTGTAAATAAGAGAGAAAAGGCATGAGTATTGTACCATAATATGTAATAACAGCCCATAATGCAATAAATATCAATATAAAAGTATGATGCAAAATGGACGTATCACCCGTCTCTGTGGAGAGCACCCCTGCTTGGAGGAGACTGGGTTCGGATATACGTCCCAGCTGGGGATGAGACTAGATACTACACTACTGTCTACACCCCTTACGTGAGCCATCGTTACGACCCTCAGGTTATGGTTAGGTACCTTGAGGCTCTGGATCGCACTATCTGAGCTCTTGTTGTCGAGTTGTACGCCACTCGTACTTGTCTCTACGATGCTCTGACATAGTTGCTGCCAGCAGTCAACATGAGGATACATCCAGGGTACATCCTTTACCCGCGCAGGACAGAGTTACCACCAGGTCTTGAGTGGCCTGCTATTGGAGGTAGTACTCCTTCACGTGGACCTCTTCTTCCAGTCCGGGACCAGGTTCTGCACTAGAGTATTCATGGAGCGTAGGCCCCTCATATCGAGAACCATCTGCTTCTTCATCACCTGCAGCTGCCTGGCTTCAGAGGTTTTCCCCGACGTTGATGTAGCATATCGCTATGTCCCGCTGTTGTATCCCTCCACTGCGTGCTGCCTAGTTGGTTTAGACTATTTCCCTTTCTGATCTTGTACGTACTACTGGTTTGTAATCGACATCATGTATGGATCTGTACACTGGTACCGTAACATGCTATACAAATGGTTTTTAACCCCTTTCCTCGACGGCATTCTGAACCGTCGCCAAGTGAGTGACTGCGATGGGGGGGTCCTTCCCACACGACCCAGAAACCGTCGGGGATAGGCGAGCGGCTACTGACGATCTCCATAGAATAAACGTATGAGAAGTCGCCCCAGTCCCACATGTTACGTCTCGACGTTACGTTTCTGATCCGAGAGACATCCCAAACGACGCTATAGTCGTGTGAGAAAGGTGGACATCAACATTTAATCTACTTATATGTTTGCGATAGGTACGTTATCGCACATAGTTCAAGAATGTAAAATGTGTGTGGTGCCTCTACTAATGCCAACGTGTCCATTTTCATAACTGTGTGTGATAGGTATTCCTCTCACACACGCACACAGGTTTGAAACATTTGCCGTATTACCATGAATCACGCACACGCATATGAGATGAAACTGTGTGTGCGTCCGTCGGGCATCGCTAACGTTTCACGTCAAAGAACCGTATGTTCTCTATTTTTCATCGCACACGCTATTTTCTTTCTAACCGTGTGCACATTATTTTATTCGCTCCTGTATAATTTTATTTTTCCCTGTAATTTATTATTTGAATTGAAATTTTGAAATATGAAACATGGAATTCAAATTCTCAGCACAATGGTTCAACTACAAATCCATAAATAAAATTCTCAGTACAACATGTTCAGTAATTACAGGATTAGACAGCAATTAACTATGATGAACCACAATATTTAGAGGTGGTAAAGGTGAAGAGACAAGTGTAAATCATTTTGGCTGCCGATGGTGTTGAAGAACCGGAATGCCCATAATGTGCCCTCCTGCATGCCATAGGCACGAACAACTTTTGTCCAACCCCTTGTGATGATCGCCCGCCTATCCTTCACCGCCTTCAGGAAGACTTCTAGAGCATTATCATGGTAGCATGAATTATATACTTTAACCTTAGTTTCCTCCACTCCTGTCATGTAGTTTGCAAGGTAATCATCAGTAAATAGCTGTTGGATTCAGGTCTCCGTAGACCCGAAGAAGGTTCGAACTCTGGGGCGTGTGCGAAGAACTCAACCTCTCCAGCCAACCAACCTGTCACCCTACAGCCTAGCTTGATGAACAGGAAAGAAGATTGACACGGCAGTTTACCCAGGTTCGGGCCACCTTGCGGTGTAAGACCCTACTCCTGCTTTGTGGTGGATTAGCCCCACGAGGGGCTGAGGATGAACTAGTTCAGGGGATGAACAAGCTCGCGAGGCTCGCTCTGGTGAGAACGAGTCGACCCCTTCTATGGTGGTGGCTAACCTATATTTATAGCGGCCTCGGTCCTCTTCCCCAAAAATGAAGGCGGGAAGGGATTCCACAACGGCCAATTTGAAAGGGGACAAGTAGTACATCTTATCCTGACGAAAGGTGGTCTTCTCCTGCAAAGCTCTGGTCATGACGCTGTGGTGGGCTCGGCGATGACATCTGCCCTGCCGTCCTGGTGGTCTTGGTCTCGTTGCACGGGAATGGAAACCTTTGGTTGATTCCTCGGGACCCCATGCATGTGCTTGCCTCCTTAGCACCAAAGAGGAAACCTGCTCCTCTGCGCCCGCTGGCGCCCGCCTGGCCTTGGTCGTCATGGCTTGCATCACCGCAACCTCATGAGGTTGGGCACTTGCATAGGAAACTCCGCTCCTCAGGAGCAGCCCAGGGGTGGCCGCTCCCTTAGGAGGTCTTGGCGTCATCTGCCTCGCGAGGCTTGGCCCCTCGCAACGGTCTTGTCTTGTTGGTGCTGAAGCTGGGCCGTACCAGGCCGTCAATGGAGCCACGCCGTGGGCCGCAGGCAGGCAAGTCTAGGTACCCTGGTTCCCAGAATGCCGACAGTAGCCCCCGGGCCCAAGGCGTGCTCGAACTTGGCTTCGGGGCGAAGCCAAAGGGCAAGGGCGAAGCGACGCGGGCCCCAATCGCCTGTGGGCCAGGCCGACGCATGGCGCTTGATGGGACGTGGGCATCTCCACTTCCCCATGCCGCCTCGGTGGCTGCACGACCTGACAACTGCCTGGCGCACGGGGCCCAGCCATCATTGCCCGCTGCGCTTGCCTTCCGCTCCCCTTCCTTCCTGCGAATTTGCCTCTTCCTTACCAGATTCCACACCAGCTCCAATCTACCCCACCGTCATGGCTCCCAGGATGAAGAAGGGGAAGGCCCGAGTGGCCACGGAGCCCTCGCCGAGGCCGGAACCGGCGCTGGACCGGTCCACGGTGATCAACCGGGAGGGGTTGGACAAGGTCCAGCAAGCCCTTGCCGCTGATTCCAATGAGTGGAAGGCGATGATGGTCTGGCCTGCCTCTCGGGCCTTAGTTGACATGGAGGCCACAGAGATTCCTCTTCATCTCCATGCTCTTTTCGCCGGCCTGCTGCCTCCGTTCTCTGATTTCTTCAACGCCGTGCTCTCGCATTACCAGATCCACGCGCTGCATCTGGATCCTGGGTCCATCATCCTCCTCTCTACTTTCGCCTTCTTGTGCAAGGCCTTCGTGGGCATCGCCCCATCAGTGGCCTTGCTTCACCGTTTCTTCTCGCTCCACTTGGTCGACGGCAACCAACGCTCAGGGTGCGTGTCGTTCCAAGTGGCTACGGTGACTGTTGGCTCCAGCATCGACTTCACGCTCCGCCCGGATACGAGGGGGTTCCGGAAGTAGTGGGTGTATGTGGACGCCTCCATGCTCAGCCCCCTGCTCCTTCTTCCATTGGCGCCGGCAGAACCGAGCTTTGGCTGGGGGCACGCAGAGCTTGCTGACCCGCGGGTAGTGCGCATCTTGTCCAGACTGGCCAATCTGAGGCAAGCGAGGGTGTCGATGGCGATGGTGGTGAAGGAATTCGTTCGATGGCGCATTGCTTCGCTTCAGCGCCATGCTCGCTCGATGTGGGCCTTCACCGGCCCTAACGACCCCATGAGGCTCCAGGTGCCTTCGCTGCGCCCAAGACATTGAGCAGGGTACTGCAGCTCCTGACTGGTGGGGAGCCCGCCGCGCTTCCCCTTGAGGGGTGCCCCTTGTACAACTGCCAGAACGGCAAGGCCTTCGCCGAGAAGATGCCGTGCTTCGACGAGTGGGGGCTGCTCCCCGAGGGCCATGTGGGGCCTCGTGACAACCCCCTCTTGGTGACTCCCGTGCTCGGAGGTTCGGCGATGCACGCTCCAGAAGTGGCCGCTGGAGATCAGGCGCCATAATGTGCTCTTGAGGTGGCCGCTAGGGAGCAGCCACCACATGCTCCTAAGGTGGCCGCCGGGGAGCAGCCACCACATGCTCCTGAGGTGGCCGCCGGGGAGCAGCCACCACATGCTCCTGAGGTGACCGCCTTTAGCCCCACAGGCGGCGGGGAAGGGGCCCCATCTGCGGACGCAGCAGCCGCCCCCGTCACAGGGGGCTACACGCCGGCCTACAGCATGTCCCTTCCGGATCTTGGGGTATCCCACAACCGGAAGGGGCTCGGGAGCCGCTGCGACCTCGTCCCACGGACCCTGAAAAAGAGGAAGTGGATAGCCGTGGATGAGTAAGTACCTTGCCCTCCTCGACTTTCGCATATCGCGTCTTCTTCTGACTTTTGCCCACAGGATCCCTCCTGTCGCGTGGGTGAGCCCGTCCGGAGCGCGACCTCCGGAGGCCTCCGATCCGATCGTGACCTCAGGCCTTTTGAGACGGGTGGCGGCGCGTGAGGTGGCATCTGCACACGAGCCAAAGCCGCCCCTGGGGGACCGCAGGCCTGCACCCCCGGCGTCCTTCTTCCGGAGTGGCCTCTGGGGCACAGAGGCTGTGTCGAGGGCTCCCCCGTTGGTTCTTGCTGGCGGCTGGGCGACCCGTGCAATGGCTCCATCTTCAAGCGGCGGGGCTGGTCTGCGGCGTGCCCCGTCCCCGGTCCGGGGAGCGGTCGAAGGAGCTCCAGCCCCATGTCCCCCACCGAAGACGGGTGAGTCATCACACGTTCCTCAAGCCGACCGGGGCGCGGAGGAAGGGATTGGCCGGGCGCTGGAGCTCGCGCGCGGGCGTAGTGCCGTCCGTCACGGCCTTCTCCGGGAGGCGACAGGCGCGCTGGGCTGCCTCGGGATGGAGCTTGCCGACGTTGATGTGCGCCTTGAGGCGGAGGGCCTTCACCTGGCGCGCGAATGGCACCAGCTGAAAGTCGCCATTAACCTTGGTCGTTTGCAGCACGAGCACACCCGCGCGGAGGCGGAGGAGTCTCTTGCGGCGTCGCGGGAGGCTCACTATCACGCCCTGGAGGAAGCTTGAGCTGCGGACCGTCGGTGTGACACGGCGGAGGCGCGCGAGAAGGAGCTCCAACCCTCCAACGCCCTCCTCGAGCAGCGAGTCCGGGCGCGCATGGTGGCGCTTGCCGCTCCGACGACCGGGCCGTCCACGACTGCGGCGAGGCCCTGTACGCCCAATGACTCGCTGACGCTGGAGGCGGTGGAGCTAAGCCTGGAACGCGAGCGACTAGAGGTGATGAAGCACCAAGTGGCCTCAGCCGAGGATGCCCTTGCCTCTCGGGAGACGAGGATCTAGCAAGAGGTTGAACAGAAGGTGGCAAGGATCCGCAAGACCCTCTTCGAGGAATATTGCCAGAAGCTGGAGCTCCAGGAAGCTCGCTTCAAGCAGCGGCGCGTCGAGCTGCAGGGCAAGGCCGATGCCCTCGAGGAGAAGCTAGTCGCGGCAGAGCGGCGCGGGGAGGCCGCAGAGGCAGCTCGGGCTACCGCTGAGGCCGAGCTGTCTTCCATTCATCAGCAGGTTGAAGGTGCCACGACCCTCGTGGAGAAAGCCTCGGATGAGGCGAGCCGCCGCCGGACGCTGCAGCGTCAGCGTTCCTTGATGTTCAAGGCCCTCGGGCTCAGGGCCAACCGGGCCTTGAGCGACATCTGCAATGAGAACGTCCCCTGCCCACACGAAGGCGACGACGCCGGCTACCTCAGCTTCTTCACCCAGGTCATGACCCGCCTCGAGGGCGGGGCTGCGAGGGCGCGCCAGCTCGTCGTGGAGAAGAGCCACGACCTCCTTGGGCGCGCGTTCTCGTGCGTCTTCAGCCATCTTCTTAGCCTTGATCATGACTTCAACTTCGACGCCGCGATAGCCCCCATGCCTGGGGCAATCCAAGGCGTCTTAGCAAACTGGGTGAACGATCACATGGATGACCTGATCACGGAGCTCGCCCCTGCCGATGACGCGATTGCGCCCGCGGACGAAGAGGGCGGAGCTGCTGAAGATGATAGTGGCAGCGACGGTGACGACGACGACGCTCCTCGCTAAGCTTGTGTTTCCCTGCCTTCCTGTTAGAACTTTGAAGGTGACCCCGCGGGGATGCGAAAGCATTTTTTGGAGAGAGTCCTCCTATGATGTACGAAACAATGATATGCCTTCTAAGTTATTTTTGGAGATATGCCACCGTGAGCTGGGAGGCTCTTGACTGAAGTAGTTGGTATGACTTAGCTTTTGGTGTTCGTGATCTTGGGCAAGTTCTTGTATCGCAGAGACGCGCTTCTCCTGAGACGGGCCCTCCGGAGCCCCCAGTCCATGAAGACTCAGGAGGGGCTTGCGAGAGCTTCAGGTCTCCTGATGTGCCCCTGCCGGGCGTCGAGCTTTGCGGGAGCGTGAGTGGTGCCCGGCGCTGAGTGCCCCCAAGGCCAAGAGCCGAATACTCCTGAGGCCAAGAGCGGAGTGCGGGGCATGGTGCGTGCCTGCTGGCTCGCTTGAGAGCGCGCGCGAGGAGCCAGGCACCAAGGCTTTGGCGAGGGGTGCGCACGAGCGGGCCCGTGGCAATTGCGTCTTCGACCCCGAGGGGGCCCTGATGCCGCCGGGGCTAGCTCAAGTGCGCACGCCGTACCCAGCCCCTGCTCGCGGGGTGCTCAGGAGGGGACAGCGGGCAGTAGCCATGCCTCCAAAACACAAATAGGAGAAAAAGGGAAACACCGCGAATCAAAAAAATTCCGCCCCCCCCCCCTTTTTCTTTTTAGCAAACACACGAAAGTTCGAATTTCATTCAAAAATAGCGAACCGGATTACAGAAGAGGGCAAAAAGAGGAAACCACCGCGTCCGGCGTCTACACTAGTCTTCTCACCAGCGCGGAGCTTAGTGCTTCCACTGGGCGTGGGCATAGTCATTGGGGGACAGTGTCATCTGCCGGCGCAGAGCATGGTGCTTCCACTAGGACGTGGGTGGGAGCCCCCGTGAGGCCCAAGGGCGGCGCTCAAGAGACTCCGGGGCGTGTACAGCCCCACTCATTATTACGTGAGAGTGTCACGGGCAGAGACTTGAGGGGTGCTTCTTGTCCCCTGGGTGGGGACCCCGCCCCGCGCATGCCCCGACCACTGTTGGGGCGTCTGAAAACTAGGACAGGACCAAGGGGTAAGGGCTACGCGGGCGATGGTCAGGTGGCCGCGGGCCCTCGATCGGGGGAGGGCTTGCCGGCGCCTTCCCCGGCGGAGGACCCACTTGTGGATGGCACGCGCCACCGTATTGGTGACGCCATGTGCCTCACGACGCGAGGGGAGCCCTGCCGCTGGGCTCCCCCTCGCGTGACTTTCTGGCGCGCCCCGCCTGTCCCGAGGCGGGGCCAACGTCTGGAGGTTCGCCGCCGTGGCGCGGTTTACCTGCGATCCAAGGTTAGTGCAATGTGTTCCAAAGATATTGGCTGTAACTGGCAACCTCTGCTGTCGAAGGCGCCGACGAGGCATTGGATCGGCTCGTAAGGGGCCCTGGCCCCACGTGGCCTTGCCGATCCCGATGTCCAGGCCGACAAGGGGAACGTGCGCGGGCTTCTTCTTTGCTCGTACAACGAGCCCATCGATGGTGGTACGGGGAAACTGGGGGCCGTTGTCCCAGGGCCGGCGCCCAGTCCCTCCGTTCTGCTGCCCACCATCCTCGGTGCCAGGTCATGCCGACCAGGGACTGGTCCTTCGACGCGACCCTGGGAGGGGCCGCCTACCCCGGCCGTGCTCCGGGGAAACGCATCTTGGGTCAGATAGGCGGCGGCGTGTGCCAGGTCGGCGCCGCGAGACCCTCCGGACCCCCTCCAAGGAGGCAGGCAGACGCAGCGGGGGCCAGCGTGAACCCCGGGCGGCGCCCGCAACGTAGGCGGGATGCAGAAAGGTGTCGCGCCCTCGCAGGTGGCATCAAGCAGCTCAGTGACCCGCCCAAGCAAGGCGTCGTGGCCTCCTTCTGCCAACCTGCATCGCAGCAACTCGCGCGCCACGACGAGTGTGGCTCGCATGTTCGTTTGCTCCTGGCAAGCGCGCAGGGTCGACGCCACGGCATAGCCAGAAGACCGCGCGGTGGCACGATTGCGGCACCGCATGGGAGAGGGCGGGGGCGGCCCGTATTGCCGATGGTCGACGACGCCGGCGACCGTGCTGGCCGCAGGGAGTACGGGGTGGCGAGCTCCGTGGCCGGAAGGCGCCGCCTGGGCGGGGCGAGCGGCCCAATGAGCGCAAGCTCGGGGATCCTCTGCCATGGGCGCGACGAGGCGAGGACGGGACGTGATTGACGAAGAGGCCGAGTTTCGACACGCCCCTACCTGGCGCGCCAAATGTCGGATTCAGGGCTCCGCAGACCCGAAGAAGGTTCGAACTCTGGGGCATGTGTGAAGAACTCAACCTCTCCAGCCAACCAACCCGTCGCCCTACAGCCTAGCTCGATGAACAGGAAAGAAGATTGGCACGGCAGTTTACCCAGGTTCGGGCCACCTTGTGGTGTAAGACCCTACTCCTGCTTTGTGGTGGATTAGCCTCACGAGGGGCTGAGGATGAACTAGTACAGGGGATGAACAAGCTCGCGAGGCTCGCTCTGGTGAGAACGAGTCGAGCCCTTCTATGGTGGTGGCTAACCTATATTTATAGCGGCCTCAGTCCTCTTCCCCGAAAACGAAGGCGGGAAGGGATTCCACAACGGCCAATTTGAAAGGGGACAAGTAGTGCATCTTATCCTTACGAACGGTGGTCTTCTCCTGCAAAGCTCTGGTCATGACACTGCGGTGGGCTCGGCGATGACATCCGCCCTGCCGTCCTGGCGGTCTTGGTCTCGTTGCACGGGAATGGAAACCTTTGGTTGATTCCTCGGGACCCCGCGCCTGCGCTTGCCTCCTTAGCACCAAAGAGGAAACCTGCTCCTCTGCGCCTACTGGCACCTGCCTGGCCTTGGTCGTCATGGCTTGCGTCACCGCAACCTCATGAGGTTGGGCACTTGCATAGGAAACTCCGCTCCTCAGGAGCAGCCCAGGGGTGGCCGCTCCCTCAGGAGGTCTTGGCGTCGTCTGCCTCACGAGGCTTGGCCCCTCGCGAGGGTCTTGTCTTGTTGGTGCTGAAGCTGGGCTGTACCAGGCCGTCGATGGAGCCACGCCATGGGCCGCAGGCAGACAAGTTTGGTATCCTAGTTCCCAGGAGGCCGACAATAGCTTCGGAAACCACTGAAAAGAGAAAAAATTTAGATACTCAGTTCTAATAGAGTAACTTGTTGTGGGCAGGGGGAAAAGGCAACACATTACTTACCATCCTAAAGTTCACTGTTGTCTTGGACAAAGTGTAAATAAAGAGCTTAATTCCCATGACCCGTTTCTTTCGCCTAACAATCTTTCTTAGTTTCCTCACTTGACGCTTGTTCATGAATATCTCATTGCCCCATACGCAAAAGGGATCGAAGCGTGGATCAGTATCGCTCATATATGTACCTACAAGCAACCAGTAAATGTTAGAAGCTAAACTGAGCAAAATGAGTGAATCCAGATTCTAATCTAAACTATGTCTATAATTCTATATACATCCGTATGTAGTTCATATTGAAATCTCTAAAAATACTTGTACTTAGGAACGTAGGTAGTTGTATTTTATATCATTTGTGGAATCTCTAAAAATACTTATATTTAGGAACAGATGGTGTATAAGACATGGGATGCAGCTAACCTCGACGGCAAACAATAGCATCGCCCATTGTAGCCCTGTGTAAGTACATGGAAAGCCAATGTTAACTACAACAGGGTTAACATCCACCAAAAATAGCAAATGGTAATAAAATGGCAGCATCTGTAGTGATATCTTCATTGCGAAAGAGTAGCACGGTAGCAAAGGGACGGATTAAAAAATGAATAGAATTGTTTACTACAACAGACAAACTAGTATAGCCATTGAAACTGGTACTGATAGAAATGAAATTGTCAGAGTTAAACATCGCAAGGCAGGTGCTACTAGAGCAGAGAATGGCCCTGTTGTCCATAAAAAGGTAGGGAAAATAGATAAGACGGGCTAGGCGTGTTTACTACAACATGCTTAATACATGAACCGTACAAAACATGGCCATTGCAACTGGTATTGGTAAGATTCAACTGGTGAGTTCATACTTGGTAAGTCCTGAGGGGTAGTTGCTGGGGCACTTCATATGGACAAGAGCCCGCCCCAAGTTGGCCGCAGCAGAGGCGAGGTGTTCCTCTGGGTCGAAGAGTGGATCAGTGCCGCCGACATGTGTACCTACAAGAAGCAAGTAAATGTTAGAAGCCAAACTGCAATTGCACAAATGATGTAAAATACTGTAAGACATGGGATGCAGCTAACCTCGACGACAAACAACAGCATCGCCCATTATGGCCCTGTGTAAGTACATGGAAAGGCATGTTGAGTACAACAGGATTAGCATCCACTAAAAATAGCAAATGGGCAGCATCTCTAGTATATCTTCATTGCGGAGAGTAGCACGGTAGCACAGGGACTGATTAAAAAATGGATACAACTGTTAATTGCAATAGGCTTAACAGCATCCTAAGTCATGTTTTGTAAGTTTGTAGCCATTGAAATACAACTGTTTAAAAATGGATACAACTATTAATTGCAACAGGCTTAATAGCCATTGAAACCGATACAGATAAAAATGCAATTGGCAGAGTTAAACATCGCAATGCAGGTGCTGCCAGAGCAGAGAATGGCCCAGTTGTCTATAAAAAGGTAGGGAAAATAGCTCAAACGTGTTAGGCATGTTTACTACAACATGCTTAATACATCAACCAAACAAAACATAGACATTAATTGCAACTGGTATTGGTAAGATTGAACTGGTGAGTTCATACTTGGTAAGTCCTGAGAGGTAGTTGCTGGGGCATTTCATCTTGGCCAGAGCCGCCCAAAGTCAGCGGCGGCGGAGGCGAGCTGTTCCTCCGGGTCGAAGCGTGGATTAGTGCCACTGACATGTGTACCTATAGGCAACCAGTAAATGTTAGAAGTTAAACTGCAATTGCACAAATGATGTGAAATACTGTAAGACATGGGATGCAGCTAACCTCGACGGCAAACAATAGCATCGCCCGTTATGACCCTGTGTAAGTACATGGACAGGCATGTTAAGTACAACAGGGTTAGCATCCACCAAAAATAGCAAATGGGCAGCATCTCTAGTGATATCCTGAGTCATGTATTGTAAGTTTGTTGCTGGTATTGGTGAAATTGAGCTAGACAATTAATACTTGAACATCACACAGTGTGCAGTACTGAAATAAACAAGGCACGAACATGCTTAATACATCAACCGTACAAAACATAGCCATTGCAAGTGGTATTGGTAAGATTGAGCTGTTCAGATCATACCTGGAAAGTCCTGAGAGGTAGTCGTTGGGGCACTTCATCTGGGCTAAAGCCTGCACCAAGTCAGCAGCGACGGAGGCAAGGTGTTCCTCCGGGTCAACACGCACAGCGGCCATCGTGCCATCGACCGCCATCAGCTCCTCGACCTCCACGTGATATGTGGTTGGTCTTGCGCGGCGATGCTCTAGAGGTAGGGGCGGTGGGGATTTGGAGGCATGAGGATGTTTCGCAGGCGCCATTTAAGCAATCAGGCCAGGGCCGTGATAGAGATCGGTGGGTTACCTGACTAGATCGACGATGCTTGGGCAGAACATAGATGTGGTTGAAGCTGTGGTTGCGGTGACGGCGGTTTGAACTGCCGGTAGGGGGAGGGGGAGATACTGAGGAAATTTGATGGGTGGGGATGTGGTGGGAGGAATAAATTCTGAAATCGCGCGTCTAATGAAAATTTCGCTGTGAAACTTGAAACTTGGGCGGGGGAAACACACAACGGACACGAAGCGCGTAAAATACTCATGTGCGAGAAAAGAGAAAATTGGCAGATCCTGTCTCCAAAAAAATGTACACGTGTAGTTGATTTTTTCGGTCAATGGTACGCTTGGTTTATTAGGAAACATCGCACAGGTAACTAACTTATGGATCATCAACGCAAAAAAACACACACGGGTACGCCATAGAAACCGTGTGTTTTGTGATCTTCTAATAATTCTTATATCTATCGGCATCTCCAACCGCACCTAATTTCAAAAAATCTCTTTCATTGTATCAGGATTATTCAATGTACATGAACGAGGCAAGGTGACACCCGATGAACAATCATCGGTTTATGAAATGCAATCAAGTGTCAACTTGCCTCGCTAGCATAGCCAGATTTGATCCTATGCAACAAGAGAGAAGCTTGCTGCCATCCGCCGGCTCGGCAATTTAAGCCGGTGTGCGGCCAACTCGCGCGGCGAGGTGGGACTAAAAACCAGCTTCGGCCAGCTCTAGTCTCCGGTGGCTATGGGCAGATGTTTCGGGAGTATTTAGGGCCGGGGTGCGGCTACAAAACTTCAATGAACACATGCTAATCAACGCTCAAAGCCCTCAAAGGATGCGCTTACCGACATTGTACGTTAATAATAGATAGTACCAACTTAAAGTACTACTGGTAATTTGCGCTAAAACTAGTATGTATGTAGTACTGGTAGATGCTCGTAATTAGTTATACAAACTTACGGGCAACACACGCACTAACTACTTCTCACATGCTGCCATCGGGGCATGCTGGCCAAACGACGTCGTTCTCCTTCCCGGCCTTGTAGGCGGCAGCCCACCGTTCTTCGATCTCCACTGAGCTCTCCTCGGCATGCTGTGCGGCCTCTTCTTTCTTGCAGCGGCGGGACTCTCTTTTATTGACTGCTTTCTGCCTTTTCCACTCTTTCTGTGCGGCTTTGGCCGCCTCTAGATCCACCGCCCATTCGATCATGGCAGCATCAAAGTCCGCCCACGTACTTGTGTGGCCGCCAGCGGCGATATGCCATCGCTTCCTTACCATGTGTGCGGTCGCGGGCGGCGAGGAACGTGGCGCGGCGGGATGCCATCGCTTCCTTACCAGTTACTGTGCGCCGCGGTACCATGAACGACGCTGGGAGAGAGCTCTTGGATGGAGTGGCCGGACAACAGTACAGTGCGGTGGTTTTTAAGAGCTCAACGACAAATGACGAAGGAAATTTGGCTTCCCTTACAATCTTGCTCATTCATTATCGCGCACGGTTCATCTCCATCGCCTCCGGAAACAGTGTGCGCTAAGCCTATTGTGTGTTGCGTTATGATTGGCCGGAACCCCAGCCACGCGGATCGCGCGTGTGCACCGTAGGATGCACCACGATCAAACGGCAATCCACGTCCCTCACATCACACCCGTGCAACTGTAGCTGGATTGGATTTATATGCGCTAAATGCCTAGAAAATGCACATAATCCCCTAAATATGGTAAATAAGCCCGGAAAAATGCCAAATTTGAACACGGTGATTTGCAGGGTGTATGTTCATCGTAGAAAAAAACTCAAGGGCAAAGAACGAAGAAAAAATGGATTCCCCTTCAATCTTGCTGATTTCCCTCTCAAAAGCATGCAACTTCCTCGGTGATGGTTCGATTTATGAAGGGCGTGCATGACGACATAAGCCAAACCTTCTCAAATTTTTACCAGGGCATGGTGAGGCCATACCATGGCACCATGCCAGACGTCATGTTTTTCAAGCATTTGTTTCATTTTTCTATAGTTGAAAACCCAATAAACAAATGTTTGTGGTTGACTATTGCCACACATTTCATCGAAATATCTGCCCATTCCTTGTAAAAGGCATGAGAATTTACTAAATGGCACGAGCATGGTTTTCCAGGCCGTTCTTGTGCACCCTTTCATGCACCAATTGTTTGAACTTGAATTATGTGCATTAATGCCTAGAAAATGCACATAATCCCCTAAATATGGTAAATGAACCCGGAAAAGTGCCAAATTTGAACATGGTGATTTGCAGGGTGTATGTTCATCGTAGAAAAAACTCATGGACAAAAGACAAAGGAAATTTGGATTCCCCTTCAATCTTGGTGATTTCCCTCTCGAAACCATGAAACTTCCTCGGTGATGGTTCGATTTATGAAAGGCGTGCATGACGACATAAGGCAAACATTCTCAATTTTTTATCAGGGCACGATGAGGCCATACCATGGCACCACGCCAGGTGTCAAGTTTTCCAAGCATGTATTTCATTTTTCTATAGTTCTTAACCCAGTAAACGACACGTTTGTGGTTGACTATTGCCACACATTTCCTTGAAATCTCTGCCCATTCCTTGTAAAAGGCATGAGAATTTACTAAATAGCATGAGCATGGTTTTCCAGACCGTTCTTGTGCACCTTTTCATGCACCGATTGTTCGAATTTGAATTATGTGCATTAATGCCTAGAAAATGCACATAATCCCCTAAATATGGTAAATGAGCCCGAAAAAATGCCAAATTTGAACACGTTGCATTGGAGGGGGTATGTTGATCATTGGAAAAAAAATGAATGACAAACTAGGATGTAAATTTGGATTCCCCTTCAATCTTGGTGATTTCCCCCTCGAAACCATGAAACTTCCTCAGTGATGGTTCGATTTATGAAGGGTGGGCATGACGACATAAACCAAACCTTCCCAGCTTTTTACCAGGGCACGGTGAGGCCATACCATGGCACCGTGCCAGGCGTCATGTTTTTCAAGCACATATTTCATTTTTCTATAGTTGATAACCCAGTAAACGACGCGTTTGTGGTTGAATATTGCCACACATTCCCTTGAAATCTCTGCCCATTCCTTGTAAAAGGCATGAGAATTTACTAAATACCACGAGCATGGTTTTCCAGACCATTCTTGTGCACCTTTTCATGCACCGATTGTTCGAATTTGAATTATGTGGATTAATGCCTAGAAAATGCACATGATCCCCTAAATATGGTAAATGAGCCCGAAAAAATGCCAAATTTGAACACGTTGCATTGGAGGGGGTATGTTGATCATAGAAAAAACTGAATGACAAACTAGGAAGGAAATTTGGATTCCCGGCCCCTTCAATCTTGGTGATTTCCCCCTCGAAACCATGAAACATCCTCAATGATGGTTCGATTTATGAAGGGCGTGCATGATACGTCTCCAACGTATCTATAATTTTTGATTGTTCCATGCTATTATATTATCTATTTTGGATGTTTTATATGCATTAATATGCTAATTTATATTATTTTTGGGACTAACTTATTAACCTAGAGCCCAGTGCCAGTTTCTATTTTTTTCCTTATTTTGAGTTTTACAGAAAAGGAATACCAAACGGAATAAAACTTTCGCGATGATTTTTCTTGAACCAGAAGACACACGTAGGACTTGGAGAGGAAGGCATAAGAGTCCCGAGGGCTCCACAAGCCCTCAGGGCGCGCCCTAGGGGGGGCGCCCCTGGCTTATGGGCCCCACGGGAGTCCTCCAACCCTAATATTTGGCCTATAAATTCAGAGATATTCCCAAACCACCAAAAGCCTCCACCAAAATACTTTTCCGCCGTCGTAACCTTCTGTACCCGTGAGATCCCATCTTGGGGCCTTTTCTGGCATCCTGCCGGAGGGGGATTCGATCATGGAGGGCTTCTACATCAACTCTATTGCCCTTCCAATGAAGCGTGAGTAGTTTACCACAGACCTACAGGTCCATAGCTAGTAGCTAGATGGCTTCTTCTCTCTCTTTGATCCTCAATACCATGTTCTCCTCGTTGTTCTTTGAGATCTATCCGATGTAATATTCTTTTGCGGTGTGTTTGTCGAGATCCGATGAATTGTGGATTTATGATCAGTTTACCTATGAATATTATTTTAATCTTCTCTGAATTCTTATATGCATGATTTGATATCTTTGTATTTCTCTTCGAATTGTCGGTTTGGTTTGGCTAACTAGATTGGTTCTTCTTGCAATGGGAGAGGTGCTTAGTTTTGGGTTCAATCTTGCGGTGTCCTCACCCAGTGACAAAGTAGGGGTAGCGAGGCACGTATTGTATTGTTGCCATCAAGGGTAAAAAGATGGGGTTTTCATCATATTGCTTGAGTTTATCCCTCTACATCATGTCATCTTACTTAAGGCGTTACTCCGTTCTTATGAACTTAATACTCTAGATGCATGCTGGATAGCGGTCGATGTGTGGAGTAATAGTAGTAGATGCAGAATTGTTTCGGTCTACTTGACACGGACGTGATGCCTATATTCATAATCATTGCCTTGGATATCATCATAACTTTGCGCTTTTCTATCAATTGCTTGACAGTAATTTGTTCACCCACCATATTATTTGCCTTCAAGAGAGAAGCCTCTAGTGAAACCTATGGCCCCCGGGTCTATTTTTCATCATATATTTTCAGATCTATAAACCAAAAATACCTTGCTGCAATTTATTTACTTTTATTTTGTTTTACGTTTTAGTAAGCTTTTATATCTATCTCTATCAGATCTCACCTTTGCAAGTGACCGTGAAGGGATTGACAACCCCTTTATCGCGTTGGGTGCAAGTGTTTGATTGTTTGTGCAAGTGCATAGATTGGAGACTTGCGTGTATCTCCTACTGGATTGATACCTTGGTTCTTAACTCAGGGAAATACTTATCTCTACTTTGCTGCATCACCCTTTCCTCTGCAAGGGAAAAACCAACGCAAGCTCAAGAAGTAGCAGGAAGAATTTCTAGCGCCGTTGCCGGGGAGATCTACATCAAGCCTACCAAGTACCCACCATAAACTCTCATCTCTTGCATTACATTATTTGCCATTTGCCTCTCATTTTCCTCTCCCCCACTTCTAAAATGATTTCAAAAAAACATAAAAAGATTTGCCTTTTTGTTCGCCCTTTTTTCGTTCGTCTTTTTTTGCTTTTCGTTTGCTCGTGCGCTAGATCGCTTGTTTTGCCATCATGGCTAGTCCTTCTACCATTGTTAGTACCCCCGAAAGTGAGGTTCTCAATTTTAAGCAAAGGGAGGGAGAAAAATTAAAAGATGCTTGGTATAGAATTTGCAATGCTCAAAATAGATCTACTCGTAATGAATCTACTACTGTTGTCCTTCGCAATTTTTATGTGGGTGTCACTACTTGGTATAGATACGTACTAGATACCATTACCGGAGGTAATTTATTGGAGAGCCATTGATGTTTGCTTGAACTACGTCGGTATTTCCCCAAAGAGGAAGGGATGATGCAGCACAGCAACGGTAGGTATTTCCCTCAGTGATGAGACCAAGGTTATGGAACCAGTAGGAGAACCAAGCAGCACTACATAAACAGCACATGCACACAAAGAACAAATACTTGCAACCCGATGTGTTAAAGGGGTTGTCAATCCCTTTCGGGTAACGGCGCCAGAAATTGGCAAACGGACGTGAGAAAGTTGTAATAGATTGATAGATAGATCGCGAATAAAATAAAGTGAAGCAAAATATTTCTGGGTTTTTAGAAATATAGATCTGAAAATAAAAGTGGCAAATAAATAAAAAGTCAAATAGCAAAATAGATCTGAAAATATATGATGAGAAAATAGACCCGGGGGCCGTAGATTTCACTAGTGGCTTCTCTCCAGAAAAATAGCATACGGTGGGTAAACAAATTACTGTTGGGCAATTGATAGAACTTCAAATAATTATGACGATATCCAGGCAATGATCATTATATAGGCATCACGTCCAAGATTAGTAGACCGACTCCTGCCTGCATCTACTACTATTACTCCACATATCGACCGCTATCTAGCATGCATCTAGTGTATTAAGTTCATGGAGAAACAGAGTAATGCAATAAGAACGATGACATGATGTAGACAAGATCTATTTATGTAGAAATAGACCCCATCTTGTTATCCTTAATAGCAACGATACATACGTGTCGGTTCCCCTTCTGTCACTGGGATCATGCACCGTAAGATCGAAACCATCACAAAGCACCTCTTCCCATGGCAAGAAAAATCGATCTAGTTGGCCTAACTAAACCAAAGATTTGAAGAAGAAATACATGGCTATAAGTAATCATGCATATAAGAGATCAAAAGACTCAAATAACTTTCATGGATAAAAACATAGATCTGATCATAAACTCAAAGTTCATCGGATCCCAACAAACACACCGCAAAAAGAGTTACATCAAATAGATCTCCAAGAGACCATTGTATTGAGAATCAAAAGAGAGAGAGGAAGCCATCTAGCTACTAACTACGGACCTGTAGGTCTACAATGAACTACTCACGCATCATCGGAGAGGCACCGATGAGGATGATGAACCCCTCCGTGATGGTGTCTAGATTGGATCTGTGGTTTCTGGAACTTGCAGCGGCTGGAATTGATTTTCATCGACTCCCCTAGGGTTTCTGGAATATTGGGGTATTTATAGAGCAAAGAGGCGGTGTGGGAGGTGGCCAAGGTAGGCACAACCCACCTGGGTGCGCCTGGGCCCCCAGGCGCACCCTGGTGAGTTGTGCTCCCCTCGAAGCCCCCCTCAGGTACTTTCTTGGCCCAACTTGTGTCTTCTGGTCCAGAAAAAATCACCAAAAAGTTTCGCTACGTTTGGACTCCGTTTGGTATTGATTTCCTGCGAAGTAAAAAACAAGCAAAAAACAGCAACTGGCACTAGGCATTATGTCAATAGGTTAGTCCCAAAAAATGGTATAAAGTTGCTATAAAATGAATGTAAAACATCCAAGAATGATAATATAACAGCATGGAACAATCAAAAATTATAGATACGTTGGAGACGTATCAGCATCCCCAAGCTTAATTCCTGCTCGTCCTCGAGTAGGTAAATGATAAAAACAGAATTTTTGATGTGGAATGCTGCCTAATATGTTCATCACATATTATTTTCTTTGTAGCATGGACATTTGGACTTTTATATGATTCAAAGCAATAGTCTAGTTTTGACATGAAGATTTCAATACTCAAGCATATCAACAAGCAACCATGTCTTTCAAAATATCAACACTAAAGCAAGTTATCCCTAGTCCATTATGCTCAATCATTGATCCATTCATGAAACACACTTGCATATTAGCTACACCCAATGCTCAAGTATGATCATAGTGCCCCTTAGTTGGTACTTTATAAGAGAAGATGGAGACTCAAAATAAAAATTGCATAAAGTAAAAGAAAGGCCCTTCGCAGAGGGAAGTAGGGATTTGTAGAGGTGCCAGAGCTCAAAGCGAAAAAAGTAGAGATAAAACATTTTGGGTGGCATGCTTTTCCTGTCAACGAAAACGATCGAGTAGTTCCCAATACTTTCCATGCTAGATATATTATAGGCGGTTCCCAAACAGAAAATAAAGTTTATTCCTTTTTCCACCATACTTTCACATTCCACGGCTAATCGAATCCACGGGTGCCGTCCATACCAACACTTTTCAAGGAATTTATTATTTGACAACATAAAGTAAATTCATTTTTCATTTCAAGACTGGGCATCCCTAATACCTTTGTCGTACTCTCGTGCAATGACAAGTGAATAAACACTCATCTTGAGAATAACACATCTAGCATGGAAATATATCAGCCACCCCCTATCGTTTCATGAGCGGTACGAGCACACAAAAGAGAAATTCATTTTGAAATTAGAGATGGCACATACAAATTTGCTTAGAACGGCACGGAAATACCGCATATAGGTAGGTATAGTGGACTCATATGGCAAAACTGGTTTAAGGATTTTGGATGCACAAGTAGTGATCATACTTAGTGCAAATGAAGGCTAGCAAAAGATTGAGAAGCATCCAACCAAGAAACGAAAAATCTCATAAGCGGGCATTAAGCATAACTAACACCGAATAATGCACCACAAGTAGGATGTAATTTCATTGCATAACTATTGACTTTCGTGCTTGCATAGGGAATCACAAACCTTAACACCAATATTCTTACTAAAGCATAATTACTCATCAACATGACTCACATATTATATCAACATATCGTAAAACTATTACAAGGAATCAAGTTTATTTTGTCCAATGATCTTCATGAAAGTTTTTATTATATCCCTCTTGAATAACTATCACTTTGGGACTAATTTTATTTGTTGCTTTTGATAGCTCAAACAAATCTAAGTGAAGAACATGAGCATAAAATTTTCTTCTCTCAAAATAATTTAAGTGAAGCAAGAGAGAATTTCTAAAAAAAATTACTAACTCTCAAATAAATCTAAGTGAAGCATGAGAGCATTTCTTCAAAAATACTAAAGCACACCATGCTCAAAAAGATATAAGTCAAGCACTAGAGCTATTCCATAGCTCATAAAGATTTAAGTGAAGCATAGAGAGCAATTCTAACAAGTCATAGCATAATTTTGGCTCCCTCAAATAGGTGTGTCCATCAAGGATTCATGACTTAAAATAAAAAGCAAAAAAAGCAAAGACTCATATCATACAAGACGCTCCAAGCAAAACTCATGATATGTGACGAATAAAAATATAGCTCCAAGTAAAATACCGATGGTTGTTAGAAGAAAGAGGGGATGCCACTCGGGCATCCCCAAGCTTAGTTGCTTGCTTATCTTTGGATAATGTCTTGGGGTGCCATGGGGAATCCCCAAGCTTAGGCTCTTCTTACTCCTTATTCCTTCATCCATCGTAATCTCACCCAAAACTTGAAAACTTCAATCACACAAAACTCAACAAAACCTTCGTGAGATCCGTTAGTATAAGAAAACTAATCTTTACTTTAAGTACTGCAGAAAACCCATTCAAATTTTGTTCTTACATTATATCTACTGTATTCTAACTTTACCATGGCTTATAACCTCCAATACAAACCATAGATTCATCAAAATAAGCACACAATGCAAAGAAAACAGAATCTGTCAAAAACAGAATAGTCTGCAAAGATACGAATTGTTCTCATAATTCTGTAACTCAAAAAATTCTGAAATTTTTTGACAAAAGAGACAATTTGTATATCAATCTTTTGTAAAAACTTCAGAAATTTTTGTCGCTTCTGTGAATTTTCAAAATTGTTTTACTGGATGCAAAAGTTTCTGTTTTCCAACAAGATCAAATCAACTATCACCAAAGCTATCCTAAAGGCTTTACTTGGCACAAACACTAATTAAAACATAAAAAACATAATCATAATAGTAGCATAATTGTGCAAACACCCAAGAACAGAAATAAAAAGACAAAAATAAATTTTATTCATTGGGTTGCCTCCCAACAAGCGCTATCGTTTTACGCCCTTAGCTAGGCATAATGCAAAGATCCAAGTATTGTCATCTTTGGTCTCATTTTCCTTAGAGTTGTTTTTGTCAGAAGGTTATGCAAAAACAACATAAAACACCTTATCCATAGAGACTTTAGCACTATCAAGTTGCTTATCGTCATATCCCCCTTGATTTCCGGCAACAATCCAAGAATAGTGCTGATTAACATCATTGAAAACTTGTTGGATTATATCTAAAACGGGGACGTCCTTTTTAAGGTTCTCATCAAAGATTTGATTATCCCCAAGCAAATGTCTTAGAAAATAATCACTATTATAAATAATTTCATCTATCATGGGTTTTTCACGATTCATACCATAAAAATCAAAGATTTCCCTAGCTTCCCGTATTATGTAGTCAAATTCATTCATAAGAACAAGAGTGGCCAACTTTTTAGCCTTAGGATTCTTTATGACGGGTAGCTCATAAAACATTCTTTGCAAGGTAGGATGAGTACGAATAAATTTATTTTCAAGTTTCAGAACTAGTGCTGAGATAGCTTCCGCATAAGATTTAGTCTTTTTAAGTATAGGAACATCATCAAGACTTAAATTTCCAACACAATTGAAAAATTCTTGGATACGTTCTTTTCCTATAACATTCCCTTGCCCCAAAACAAAAGTTTTAGCATCCAGATTGCCAGATCATCCAATTTTAGGAGTTAGGCCATCATCTGTTTCTGCCATACCAAAGTCACTCATGATGACAAGTTCAAGCAATTAAAAGATCTAACGAGAAAACGGCGAACGAGAAAGAGGGCGAATAAAACGGTAAATTTTGTGAAGTGGGGGAGAGGAAAACGAGAGGTAAATGGAAAATAACGTAAATTGCAAGGAGATGAGATTTGTGATTAGGAACCTGGTAGATGTTGATGATGTCTCCCCGGCAACGGCGCCAGAAATTCCTTTTGATGTTTGCTTGAACTACGTCGGTATTTCCCAAAAGAGGAAGGGATGATGCAGCACAGCAACGGTAGGTATTTCCCTCAGTGATGAGACCAAGGTTATCGAACCAGTAGGAGAACCAAGCAACACTACGTAAACAGCACCTGCACACAAAGAACAAATACTTGCAACCCGACATGTTAAAGGGGTTGTCAATCCCTTTCGGGTAACGGCGCCAGAAATTGGCAAACGGACGTGAGAAAGTTGTAATAGATTGATAGATAGATCGCGAATAAAATAAAGTGAAGCAAAATATTTTTGGGTTTTTAGAAATATAGATCTGAAAATAAAAGTGGCAAATAAATAAAAAGGCAAATAGCAAAATAGATATGAAAATATATGATGAGAAAATAGACCCGGGGGCCGTAGATTTCACTAGTGGCTTCTCTCGAGAAAAATAGCATACGGTGGGTAAACAAATTACTGTTGGGCAATTGATAGAACTTCAAATAATTATGACGATATCCAGGCAATGATCATTATATAGGCATCATGTCCAAGATTAGTAGACCGACTCCTGCCTGCATCTACTACTATTACTCCACACATCGACCGCTATCCAGCATGCATCTAGTGTATTAAGTTCATGGAGAAACAGAGTAATGCAATAAGAACGATGACATGATGTAGACAAGATCTATTTATGTAGAAATAGACCCCATCTTGTTATCCTTAATAGCAACGATACATACATGTCGGTTCCCCTTCTGTCACTGGGATCAAGCACCGTAAGATCGAACCCATCACAAAGCACCTCTTCCCATGGCAAGAAAAATCGATCTAGTTGGCCTAATTAAACCAAAGATTCGAAGAAGAAATACGAGGCTATAAGTAATCATGCATATAAGAGATCAAAAGACTCAAATAACTTTCATGGATAAAAACATAGATCTGATCATAAACTCAAAGTTCATCGGATCCCAACAAACACACCGCAAAAAGAGTTACATCAAATAGATCTCCAAGAGACCATTGTATTGAGAATCAAAAGAGAGAGAGGAAGCCATCTAGCTACTAACTACGGACCCGTAGGTCTACAATGAACTAATCACGCGTCATCGGAGAGGCACCAATGAGGATGATGAACCCCTCCGTGATGGTGTCTAGATTGGATCTGTGGTTTCTGGAACTTGCGGCGGCTGGAATTGATTTTCATCGACTCCCCTAGTGTTTCTGGAATATTGGGGTATTTATAGAGCAAAGAGGCGGTGTGGGAGGTGGTCGAGGTGGGCACAACCCACCTGGGTGCGCCTGGGCCCCCAGGCACGCCCTGGTGGGTTGTGCTCCCCTCGGAGCCCCCCTCAGGTACTTTCTTGGCCCAACTTGTGTCTTCTGGTCCAGAAAAAATCACCAAAAAGTTTCGCTGCGTTTGGACTCCGTTTGGTATTGATTTCCTGCGAAGTGAAAAACAAGCAAAAAAACAGCAACTGGCACTGGGCACTATGTCAATAGGTTAGTCCCAAAAAATGATATAAAGTTGCTATAAAATGATTGTAAAACATCCAAGAATGATAATATAATAGCATGGAACAATCAAAAATTATAGATACGTTCGAGACGTATCAGCCATACTTTGGATGCTTATAATGCTATGATAGATTTGGTAGGCTCACCACCACTCATGGTTAATGAAACAGTTTTAACTTTGGAACATGTGATGCAAAGGCTTGATATTATTGAGAAAAAAATTGCTACCGAGCTTATTGAAAACTTGGATAAGAAGATTCATAATCAAATTACTCAATATGGATCAAAGGTAGGAATCACTTTGAAGAATGTAAAGGAAAAAGAGCCTATAGTTAATGAAAAGATAGATCAAGATTCTACTAGAATTGGCAAGCTAGAAGATATTATTACCAACTTGGGTTCCGCTTTTTCCTCTGTTAAAACTACTCCAAATTTTCCTCCTACTAAAGCCACTAAGTTTATTTATGCTCCTAAGAATAAGGGTGAATCTTCTACTAAAGGAAACGAAGATCTTAAGATGATAAGTGTTCACCCTAACTTTATCAATATTATTAAGGAACCAATTGCCACGAGTGAATTTCTTGATTTCTTGCCTAGGAGTGTGATTATTGATAAAACGAAAAGGCTTCCTAATGTTTATAAGTGTGCAATTGAGGAGTTGCATACCAAAGATGACAATACCTAAATCTATGTTTTATGCCTAGCTAGGGGCGTTAAACAATAGCGCTTGTTGGGAGGCAACCCAATTTTATTTTTATGTTTTTTCTTTTTGGTTCTGTTTTTCAATAAATACCAATGTTGGGGATATCGCTTATCGAGAACTTATCGGTCGACCCATGATAAGGGGTAAATCGGCCATTTTATCGGCATATCCGCCGATTTATCGCCATATCGGCTGATTTATCGGCCGATTTATCTTATCGATGAGACAACGGTAAGCGATAAATCGGCCGATTTATCGGAATATCGGAAGATATCTTGAACAGTGATAAATACACATTATTACCTCTGTAGTAATTGTGTTTTGGTGTTTTAATTAGTGTTTGAGCCAAGTAAAACCTTTGGGATGGCTTACGGTGATAGTTGATTTGATCTTGCTGAAAACAGAAACTTTTGTGTCCAGTAACAGAATTTTTTAAATTCACTGGAGCGTGTAAAAACCCTTAATTTTTTACAAAATATTTATATACAAATTTAATATGTTTTCCTTATTTTCCATATTTTTTGAAGTTACAGAAGTATGATAACAATTCAGATCTTCACAGACTATTCTGTTTTTGACAGATTCTGTTTTCTATGTGTTGTTTGCTTATTTTGATGAATCTATTGGTAGTATCGGGGGGTATGGACCATGGAGAAGTTGGAATACAGTAGATATTACACCAATATAAATAAATAATGAGTTCACAACAGTACCAAAAAGTGGTGATTTATTTTCTTATACTAACGGATCGCATGAGTTTTCTGTTGAGTTTTGTGTTGTGAAGTTTTCAAGTTTTGGGTAAAGATTTGATGGACTATGGAATAAGGAGTGGCAAGAGCCTAAGCTTGGGGATACCCAAGGCACTCCAAGGTAATATTCTAGGACAACCAAGCATCTAAGCTTGGGGATGCCCCGGATGGCATCCCCTCTTTCGTCTTCGTCTATCGGTAAATTTACTTGAGGCTATATTTTTATTCACCACATGATATGTGTTTTGCTTGGAGCGTCTTGTATGACATGAGTATTTGATTTTTAGTTTGCCACAATCATCCTTGCTGTACACACCTTTTGAGAGGGACACGCATGAATCATGAATTTATTAGAATACTCTATGTGCTTCACTTATTTCTTTTGAGCTAGGCAATTTTGCTATAGTGCTTCACTTATATCTTTTTAGAGCACGGCGATGGCTTTATTTTATAGAAATTGTTGAACTCTCATGCTTCACTTATATTATTTTGAGAGTCTCTCTAAACAGTATGGTAATTTGCATAGGTTATGAATTTAGTCCTAATATGATGGGCATCCAAGAGGGATATAATAAAAACTTTCATATAAAGAGCATTGAATACTATGAGAAGTTTGATTCCTTATGATTGTTTTGAGATATAAAGATGGTGATATTAGGGTCATGCTAGTGAGTAATTGTGTATTGGTAGAAATACTTGTGTTAAAGTTTGTGATTCCCGTAGCATGCACGTATGGTGAACCGTTATGTGATGAAGTCGGAGCATGATTTATTTATTTATTGTCTTCCTTATGAGTGGCGGTCGGGGACGAGCGATGGTCTTTTCCTACCAATCTATCCCCCTAGGAGCATACGTGTAGTACTTTGTTTCGATAGATAATAAACTTTTGCAATTAGTATGTGAGTTCTTTATGACTAATGTTGAGTCCATGGATTATACGCACTCTCACCCTTCCACTATTGCTAGCCTCTCTAGTACCGCACAACTTTCGCCGGTGCACTACGCCCACCATATACCCTTCCTCAAAACAGCCACCATACCTACCTATTATGGCATTTCCATAGCCATTCCAAAATATATTGCCATGCAACTTCCACCGTTCTGTTTATTATGGCACGCTTCATCATTGTCATATTGCTTTGCATGATCATGTAGTTGACATAGTATTTGCGGCAAGGCCACCATTCATATTTTTTATACATGTCTCTCTTGATCATTGCACATCCCGGTACACCGCCGGAGGCATTCATATAGAGTCATATTCTTGTTCTAAGTATCGAGTTGTAATTCTTGAGTTGTAAGTAAATAAAAGTGTGATGATCATCATTATTAGAGCATTGTCCCATGTAAGGAAAGGATGATGGAAGCTATGATTCCCTCACAAGTTGGGATGAGTCTACGGACTTTACAAAAAAATAAAAGAGGCCAAAAGAAGCCCAACAAAAAGAAGAGAGAAAATAGAGAAGGGGCAATGCTACTATCCTTTTACCACACTTGTGCTTCAAAGTAGCACCATGATCTTCATGATAGAGAGTCTCCTATGTTGTCACTTTCATATACTAGTGGGAATTTTTCATTATAGAACTTGGCTTGTATATTCCAATGATGGGCTTCCTCAAATTGCCCTAGGTCTTCGTGTGGAAGCGAGTTGGATGCACACCCACTTAGTTTCTTTTTGAGCTTTCATAAACTTATAGCTCTAGTGTATCCGTTGCATGGCAATCCCTACTCACTCACATTGATATCTATTGATGGGCATCTCCATAGCCCATTGATACGCCTAGTTGATGTGAGACTATCTCCTTCTTTTAGTCTTCTCCATAACCACCATATTCTATTCCACCTATAGTGCTATATCCATGGCTCATGCTCATGTATTGCGTGAAAGTTGAAAAAGTTTGAGAACATCAAAAGTATGAAACAATTGCTTGGCTTGTCATCGGGGTTGTGCATGATATACTACTTTGTGTGATGAAGATGGAGCATAGCCAGACTATATGATTTTGTAGGGATAACTTTCTTTGGCCATGTTATTTTGAGAAGATATGATTGCTTTATTATTATGCTTGAAGTATTATTGTTTTTATGTCAATATTAAACTTTTGTTTTGAATCTTATGGATCTGAATATTCATGCCACAATAAAGAAAATTACATGGATAAATATGTTAGGTAGCATTCCACATCAAAAATTTGGTTTTTATCATTTACCTACTCGAGGACGAGCAAGAATTAAGCTTGGGGATGCTTGATACGTCTCCAACGTATCTATAATTTTTTATTGTTCCATGCTCTTATATTATCTGTTTTGGATGTTTTATATGCATTAACATGCTATTTTATATTATTATTTGGACTAACTTATTAACCTAGAGCCCAGTGCCAGTTTCTGTTTTTTTTTCCTTATTTTTGAGTTTTACAAAAAAGGAATACCAAATGGAATAAAACTTTCGCGATGATTTTTCTTGGACCAGAAGACACACGTAGGACTTGGAGAGGAAGGCAGAAAAGTCCCTAGGGCTCCACAAGCCCTCAGGGCGCGCCCTAGGGGGGCGCCCCTGGCTTGTGGGCCCCATGGGAGTCCTCCAACCCTAATCTTTGGCCTATAAATTCAGAAATATTCCCAAACCACCAGAAGCGTCGACCAAAATACTTTTCCACCGTCGTAACCTTCTGTACCCGTGAGATCCCATCTTGGGGCCTTTTTCGGCATCCTGCCGGAGGGGGATTCAATCACAGAGGGCTTCTACATCAACTCTATTGCCCTTCCGATGAAGCGTGAGTAGTTTACCACAGACCTACAGGTCCATAGCTAGTAGCTAGATGGCTTCTTCTCTCTCTTTGATCCTCAATACCATGTTCTCCTCGTTGTTCTTGAAGATCTATCCGATGTAATATACTTTTGCGGTGTGTTTGTCGAGATCCGATGAATTGTGGATTTATGATCAGTTTATCTATGAATATTATTTGAATCTTCTCTGAATTCTTATATGCATGATTTGATATCTTTGTATTTCTCTTCGAATTGTCGGTTTAGTTTGGCCAACTAGATTGGTTCTTCTTGCAATGGGTGAGGTGCTTAGTTTTGGGTTCAATCTTGCGGTGTCCTCACCCAGTGACAAAGTAGGGGTAGCAAGGCACGTACTGTATTGTTGCCATCAAGGGTAAAAAGATGGGGTTTTCATCATATTGCTTGAGTCTATCCCTCTACATCATGTCATCTTACTTAAGGCGTTACTCCGTTCTTATGAACTTAATACTCTAGATGCATGCTGGATAGCGGTCGATGTGTGGAGTAATAGTAGTAGATGCAGAATTGTTTCGGTCTACTTGACACGGACGTGATGCCTATATTCATAATCATTGCCTTGGATATCATCATAACTTTGCGCTTTTCTATCAATTGCTTGACAGTAATTTGTTCACCCACCATATTATTTGCCTTCAAGAGAGAAGCCTCTAGTGAAACCTATGGCCCCCGGGTCTATTTTTCATCATATATTTTCAGATCTATAAACCAAAAATACCTTGCTGCAATTTATTTACTTTTATTTTGTTTTACGTTTTAGTAAGCTTTTATATCTATCTCTATCAGATCTCACCTTTGCAAGTGACCGTGAAGGGATTGACAACCTCTTTATCACGTTGGGTGCAAGTGTTTGATTGTTTGTGCAGGTGCATAGATTGGAGACTTGCGTGTATCTCCTTCTGGATTGATACCTTGGTTCTTAACTGAGGGAAATACTTATCTCTACTTTGCTGCATCACCCTTTCCTCTTCAAGGGAAAAACCAACGCAAGCTCAAGAAGTAGCAGTGCACGACGACATAAGCCAAACCTTCTCAAATTTTTACCAGGGCACGGTGAGGCCATACCATGGCACCATGCCAGCTGTCATGCTTTTCAAGCATGTATTTCATTTTTCTATAGTTGAAAAATCAATAAACGACGCGTTTGTGGTTGACTATTGCCACACATTTCTGTGAAATCTCTGCCCATTCCTTGTAAAAGGCATGAGAATTTACTAAATAGCACGAGCATGGTTTTCCAGACCGTTCTCGTGCACCTTTTCATGCACCGATTGTTTGAATTTGAATTATGTGCATTAATGCCTTGAAAATGCACATAATCCCCTAAATATGGTAAATGAACCCGGAGAAGTGCCAAATTTGAACACGGTGATTTGTAGGGTTTATGTTCATCATAGAAAAAAACTCATGGACAAAGGACAAAGGAAATTTGGATTCCCCTTCAATTTCGGTGATTACTATCGCACACGATTCATCTCCGTCGCCTCTGCGAACCGTGTGTGTTCACCCACACATGCAAAAGGAAAAAAGAAAACCCTCGCCCACTTCGTCCCCACCCACTCACCGCGGACTCCTACGCAACTCTGCACCTCATCAACTTCTATCGCGGCGGCCACCCTAAGCTCGACGGCTGTCATCGGCGGGAGGAGGTCGCGCTCCAAATGGCACGGGATTTCGCCCCTACTGCTTGTCGCCGCCTATCTGCACCGACTTGCACCGACATTCTAGACTCTGGTCGATTGGGGTTTTCTGCCGGATTGGGCCGGGGATTTTTCTCATGGAGAAGGTAATCAATTTAGCGAAATATTCACTCATCTCTTATCGTAGTCCATCCGTCGCTGTTAATCAACCGGCGGAAATCGCCGTGGATTCATTTTACTTCTAGCTGATTCGAGGGTTTTCATTCATGTGTCCACAGTGCGAGCACAAATCGGGCAAGTGTGGTCGCGGCCAGTCGGAAACAAAGTTCTATCTCACCATTCCGGATGACTTCAGGTAGCGCTCGGTATGTTCAATCTCACCCTACCACGGTCGGCATGGCCTAAATTTGTGAACATATACCATCTATTGCTACATTTGGATAAAAGGTATGGTGCCACGTGCAGCCTAGATGTCGAAGCCGATTTTTCCCCCTATATTAGGCAAATTTATGATGTATTGTTCATTCAGTTACTCTCATATTTGCATCAAATCTTTGTTACATTATCTATTTTTAATTATATATTTTTGTACATTGCTTTCAGCTATATATTGATCTGTTCTATCAGTTACTCCCATATTTGCATCTTGCTCTGTTATTTCAATATATCTAATTTATGATCTTAATTTTCATTTCAAGCAGTACATCCCTTGCTTTGCAAGAACAGGAGTAGAAGGAAATCTTGGGCTTTACTTTGTTGATGACTCCATGGATGTCATATTGACAACGCAGCATGGATTTACAATGACAGTTAGCGTAAAACTTGATAAAGATGGTCACTCCTATTTTGATGCAGACCTTTGGAGAAAAATGTCTAAGTGTTATGAACTGAAAGCTGGCAATAAAATTCTAGTGCGTGCATCACAGCCTGGTCTAATTAACATGGATGTTTACTTCCCCAACGTCATCAGCCGATCAAAGTCTGATCGATGCTAGTGTCCTTTCAACTTTCTCCATGCTGACATATTACTTAGCAAAATTGGGGTATTTGTTCTGACTAATTGATCACTATTTAAGATACCAATTGTGATTTCATTTTCTGACTCCGTTCCTAGGCAGTAACAAATTCTATTTACCAATTTATGCGCACTATATATTCTTCTGCCATGTTCTGAATAAATAATACCTTTCCACCTTTTAAGCAGCATATGTTGGATGCATAGTTAACGATCTGTATGTTACTAAGCGTATCAAATTTCACTGGAAGGACTTGAAGCATGTCATAAAATTTGTTGATAATTTGACAGAGATAGCATAGTGTATGAACGCTGAATTTTGGATGGGATTAATTATACCTATGGTGCACACATTGAACAAGACCAATTGTGTGCACAAAACGCTGGTACAAAGTCCTATTTTTATGTTGATGCTCATAAACTATATATATCTTCAATGATATGTTACAATTGGTTTTTATTCTACATTTCAACAGAAATTGCCCGCTGTAGCTTTTCCTGGATTGATTTTCCAGCGTGGTCGAATTACACTTGTGCCTGCTAATAACGCCAAAGTGATTGCAAGGTACTACATTTCCCGCAGAAATGGAACCATTCAAATTAACAAGTTCTCTCTTATCGTGGCAATGCATCCATATTGGAAAATTGGAGACACTGTTCTACTCATACTCTACCAAGGCACAGGAGGGTTCTTCCTGTTCATTGACGAGATGCCGAGTCGCCGTGATCAAGCTGCTTCCAGCGGATAGTTGTGGTTGTTGGCCCTCAGCCTCTTAAAATGTGCTAGCTGTTACTATGTTAAGTATGTAGATATGGACCATATGGTTGTTGTCCCTCAGCCTCTTAAAATATGATAGTTGTTACTATGTTAAGTATGTAGATATGGACCATATAGTTGACAAAACCGTGTTACGAAGATCCTCCTTTTGTCGAATAGTGTAACCACTATATATATGTTACTCAAATGTTGTTAGCCAAGTTCTTAAATTTTCATGAAAAGTATTAGTATCGTACACAGTTCATTGAGTTTAAGCATGTGCCCGGTAGAGCGGTAGAGTATAGGACGTCCATGTTTTGGATGTGGCGATCAACACCGATGTCCAGAAGGCATTTGCATATTAATTGTCCATATTGCAAATTCACACACGTGTTAACATAAGGAAACGTATGTGTAACTTACTAATCATCGCACATGAGTACTCGCAGATGCATCATGTGTGATACTCCTAGCCACCGCAAGCAACTAGTTTGCATTTTTCAAAGTTTTTTGTACACACAAAATAGCACACGAATTAACTTTAGTAACCGTTTGTGTTATAATTTCTCATAGCAAACAGTTCATCCGAGTGGGTTGTTTGCCGCGGTTGTTTGCCGCGTATCACACACATCTTGTTTACACGAATCGTTTGTGTTCTTTTGGCTCATCGCAAACAGTTCATCTATGTGAACTGTATGCCGCATATCACACACATCTTGTTAAGTTGAACCGTTTCTGTTGTGTTCCCTAATCGAAAACAGTTCGTCTGAGTGAACCGTATGCCGTATATCACACACACCTTGATCTGGCTAACCGTTTCTGTTGTATCCCCTAATAGCAAACAGTTCATCTGAGCGAACTGTATGCCGTATATCGCACACACCTTGATATGGCTGCCCGTTTCTGTTGTTCTGTCTCATCGCAAACAGTTCGTATGGATCAACCGTATGCCCTGCATCGCACACGCAACTAAAATTTGAACCGTGTTTGATGTCTCCGCCATCGCAAACGTTTTGCATCTTTTTTGACGGTTTTTTTACAGGACCGTTTGCGATTAATGCATCGCACACAGTTTCGTCAAAGGGTCTCTGATCGTAGTGTCGCGTTAGCAGCATCTTGCAGTAGTGGTATGTCATGCTTGACTACTATGATGTATCTATCACACTTCTTTCTTTGTGCATGTTACCTCATGAATGATTCCATATCTTGGAAATTGCTTATTGCTAAACTGCCCCTGTTACCTTCTAGCAGGATGGTTAGACCCGCTGGTCGTGGTTGTGGTGCCAACAACCCACCACCACCCGAATATATGGCCAAAATGATACAATAGTTTGAGCTGAATCACCAGTTCATGCAAGGGCTCATGGATCAATTCCCTCGGTCGAATATGAATCAGCAGCCAGCCCCAGTGACTCTGCAAGACTTTGTACGCCTCAACCCTACGATCTATCGCAGCTCAACTCAGCCCCTTGATGCTGATGACTGGCTCCATGACATCACTTTTGAGTTGGAGTTTGCTAATTTAGCCCCTGCCAGCTATGTCACTTTCGCATCCTATTTCCAGAAGGGCCCCGCTGCTCAATGGTGGGACTGTCACTAGTGTACACTACCTGTTGGAACAACCATTACCTGGCTGGAGTTCCAAGCTGCTTTCTGTGCCCGCTTCATTCCTCAGGGAATTATGGACAGGAAGAAGCGAGAGTTCCGCAACCTCACACACCGCAAGAAGACCATAGATGCTTATCAGCGGGAGTTCCTTGACTTGTCTCACTATGCTGAGGAGGATATTGCTATTGATGCTCACAGGCAGGAATAGTTCCGTGAAGGACTTCACCCTGATATCAAGCTCGTGCTCCTTGTTCATGACTTCGCTGACTTCGACACCTTGGTGAACAAGGCCAGTTAGGTTGAGACTAGTCTGCAGGAACACCAGGGAGCCCTCAAGCACAACCGTGACGTTGGCTCATCTTCGGGCCCGTCATCACAGAAGCGTCGGATATGGATCCCCCATAGCATGTATCGTCCAGCTACACCTGCACCAAGGCCATCCTATGCTGCACCTCGCCTGCCTCCTCCACCACCTAGGCAGCCGAGACTTCAAGTTGCATCACCCCGAGCTCCTGCTCCCCGTCCCAATGACGGGCTATGCTTCAAGTATGGTCGTCTAGGTCATCGTGCTAGAGAATGCAATCAGAATTAGAACCAGCTTGCACTCCCTTCAACTGGTCGTGGCAATGACCGTGGTAATAACCAGCCCCGCAACAACAATGCCAAACCTTTATATGGTCGTGGTCAGGCTAACCACATTGATCTGAATGAAGCTCAAGACCAACCTGCTACTATAATGGGTACTCTTCTTGTTAATTCAGTACCAGCATCTGTTTTATTTGATTCAGGAGCATCGCAATCATTCATGTAAGAAACTTTTGCATACACGCACGACATTAAATGTGAAGATATGAGCACTTGACTAGTGGTACACACCCCTGCGGGCCAATGTCAAACCTCCATGGTTAGCCAGAACGTCCCCATTGAAATTGAAGGGTTGGAATTCCATGTCTGTCCCATTATTTTGAAATCTTCCAATATAGACCTCATTCTGGGAATGGATTGGTTGAAAGCACATACTGCTTCTATCATTTGTGCCACTAAAACCGTACATCTCCTACATACTTCGAATGAGATAGTAAGCTACCATGCTCATCTTGTTCAAAATGTCGAAGCACAGATTTATTCCTTGAATGCGTTGAATGCATCACCTCTTGAGGGAATTGAAAACGTTCCAGTCATTTGCGACTTCCAAGATGTCTTTCCAGAAGAACTCCCAGGAATACCCCCCTGTTAGAGCTGTCAAATTTGTCATCGTTTTGAAACCAGGCACCACTCCTATTGCCAAACGACCTTACAAGATGCCGCCGCATGAACTCCTTGAACTTAAGGAGGAAATCGACAATTCACTTCGCAAGGGTTTCATTCATCCAAGTTTCTCTGCTTGGGGAGCACCTTCTCTCTTTGTCAAGAAGAAGGATGGTACGAACCGTTTGGTCCAAGACTACCGACCTATCAACCAAGCAACAATTCAGAACAAGTATCCTCTTCCTCGGATCAACGATTTGTATGATCAACTTGCTGGTTTCTCAGTCTTCTCTAAACTCGACTTGAGGTTGTGTTACCACCAGATCTGGGTTCGTGAAGAGGATATTCCAAAGACCGCATTTGTTAGTCACTATGGTTCATACGAGTATACCGTCATGTCTTTTGGCTTAACCAATTCTCCACCTACATTCTCTTGATTGATGAACTATATCTTTATGGAATACCTCGACAAATTCGTCGTGGTTTATTTGGATGATATCCTTGTGTATTCCAAGAACAAAGAAGAACATGCTGAACATCTTCGTCTTGTACTGGAAAAGCTTCGAGAGCATCAGCTATATGCCAAGTATTCCAAGTGTGAATTCTGGTTACCCGAAGTAACCTACCTTGGTCATGTGATCTCCAAGGATGGTATCGCTGTCAACCTAGAACGAGTTCAGCCTATTCTTGACTGGACTCCCCCAAAGAATGTCAAACAAGTCAGAAGTTTTCTCGGACTCGCCAGCTATTGCCGCCGTTTTGTCGAGAACTTCTCCAAGATTGCAAAGTCGTTGACTAGTCTTCTTCACAAGGGCGTTAAGTTTGATTGGACAGAAAAGTGTCAGGAAAGTTTCCAGGCACTCAAGGACAAGCTGACTTCTGCCCCACTGCTTGCTCCTCCAGATTCTCACAAGGACTTCGTCATTTATTATGACACATCCTGTCAAGGATTAGGATGTGTCCTAATGCAAGAGCGCAAGGTGATTGCTTATGCCTCCCAATAGTTGCGCCCTCATGAAGAGAACTACCCAGTTCATGACCTCGAACTTGCTATAGTTATTTATGCACTAAAATTGTGGCGACATTACCTTCTCGGTAACCGTTGTGAGATCTTCACCGATCATCAAAGTCTGAAGTATCTGTTTACTCAGCCAGATCTGAATCTTCGTCAGCAATGATGGATGGAAGCAATTACAGACTATGACTGCGGTATTTCTTATACCCCTAGTAAGGCAAACGTTATGGCTGATGCACTGAGTCGCAAGTCTTATTGCAACAACCACATGGTTCAGAAAGCTCAACCCCTCCTTCATGAACAACTTCGCAAGTTGAACCTTCACCTTGTTCCACAGGGTTCTCTTAATAACCTTGTCCTGGAACCAACTCTCCAGAAAGCTATTAAGTCTGCGCAAGCAAAAGACGCTGAAGTCAATCAGATGAAATGAGATCTTGCTTTGGAGAAAGCCAGAGATTTCTCGCTTGCTGAAGATGGAACCTTGTATTTCAGGGATCACCTTGTGGTACCCCAATTCGAACTTACGACAGAGAAAGTGATGAAAGAAGCACATGCCACACCTCTCTCTATTCATCCAGGAAATGCCAAGATGTATCTAGACATTCGTCAGAAATACTGGTGGTCTAAGATGAAGCAAGACATTGCTCGATATATTGAGGAATGTGACATTTGCCATCGCGTCAAAGCAGAACATCAGAAACCTACTGGGCTTCTGCAACCGCTTCCTATTCCTGAATGGAAATGGGATAAGATTCAAATGGATTTTGTCACTGGCCTCCCCAAATCACAAAAGGGTCACGATGCTATATTTGTCGTCATCGACCAATTCTCCAAAGTTGCACACTTTCTGCCAGCCAAGGAGACAATCGCTGCTAGTCAGTTAGCAAACTTGTATATCTCCAGAATTGTGACGCTCCACGGCATTCCGAAGGAGATTAGTTCAGACCGTGGCAGCATTTTCACCTCGAAGTTCTGGGGTAGTTTCCAAGAAGCTATGGGAACTCATATAATTAACTTGGAGCACTTCTTATCACCCCCAGTCCCAAGGTCAAGTTGAACGAGTCAACCAAGTGCTTGAAGATATGTTGCGTGCTTGCGTCATCTCACTCGGCAAGAAGTGGGAAGAATATCTCCCGTATGCCGAATTCTCTTACAACAACAGCTATCAAGCTATCTTGAAGATGACACCTTTTGAGGTACTATATGGACGTAAGTGCCGAACCCCTCTGAATTGGTCAGAAACTGGGGAATGGCCGCTCATTGGTCCGGATATTATCCAACAAGCTGAAGAGCAAGTCCGCATTGTCCGGTAAAATCTCAAAGCGGCCCAGTCCCACCAGAAGAGCAACTATGACCGTAATCACTGGGGATCAATCTATCAACCTGATGATCAAGCTTATCTGCGTGTCACTCGTATGAGGGGCACTCACCGTTTTGGATTCAAGGGGCAAGTTAGCTCCTCGCTACATTGGTCCTTTCTGCATTCTCGCCCGACGTGGATATGTGGCTTATAAATTGGAATTGCCACCATAGTTCTCTCACGTCCATGATGTCTTCCATGTGTCGCAACTTCGTCATGCTTCAAGGATCCACACCGTGAAGTAGATCATGAAATGATCGAAGTGCAAGATGATCTCTCTTACAAAGAGCATCCGATCCGCATCCTTGATCAAGCTGAACGTCGAACCTGTCAGAAGGTTACCAAGTTTCTCAAAATGCAGTGGTTGAATCATACTGAAGAAGCCACTTGGGAACACGAGGAACATCTTCGGGAAGAATACCCCGATCTTTTTCCTTCTACCTCTTAATTCTTGGGGCGAGAATTTCTTTTAGAGGAGGAGAGTTGTAACACCCCCATGTATTAAGCTATAGTAACCCCTCTCTAATTATGCTAAGTCACTTTGCTTAACAGTGCTTGATCAATTATGTGTTGAAATCTCATTTCAAATTCTACCTCTGAATTCAATTTCAAATTTAAAATATAAAGTCCAGAAATTATTTCACCAAACACTAGGAAAAAAATGTTCATAATATGACAAATAATCACTGAGTAATTTTCATGGAGAAACTAACATTATATAAAGTATTTAAATGCCCTTAACCTAATTAAAACAGTGTCAAAACAGCATTTTAAATGCTTTTCTAATTTATAAAAAATCCAAACTAATTTAAATAAGTCCCAAACTTTTTGTGGCAGTGTCCACAATTGCAATACTAATTATGGACCAAGTTTCATATTTTATAAAACTAATTTACTATTAAAAATAAAGGCAAACCAGAAAACATAAAAAAATAGAAAAAGAAAAAAAATACCTGGGCCTGGGCCTGGGCCTTAGGCCCCAGGAACAGGCCCGTACCGGCCCAACCCACCTCCCCCGGTCGGCTTCAACCTTGCTACAGGGAGCCGACCGAGGGCGCGCGTCACCGTCGGACCACCTCGCCGGCATCGCCGCGGAGGGGATAAGGTATCCACCCCCGCGACTCCTCGGACTCCTTCCCTCCCACTCACTTCCCCCTGGCCATTCCTGTCCCCTCTCTCGTCTCTCTCCTTCTTGATTCTCTCCGCCCGAGCGCCGTCGTCATCGTGCGTGACTCGAAACTCGCGGCCACCGCCGTCCACGCGCCTCGCCAGCACGTCCACGAGCTCCGCCGTGCTCCGCTTCATCTTCCCCAACCCCGGCCTCGAGCTCATCGCCCCTACATCGCCGCGGAGCCGTTGTCTTCTTCCTCGGATACCCGTCGCCGTTCGCGACGATTCCGGCACCGCTGCAGCTCCTAAGCGTTCACAGGGCCCCCGTGAGCCTTCTAGGTGAGCTCCACTCCTCCTGTCCCCGTCCACGCCTTGTTTCCACGCCCATAGCTAGCAAAACGCCGCGGCCGCCATTATCGGAGCTCTGGCTCCACTGTCGAGCTCGCCGTCGATGCTGTAGACCTTGTCGTGGCCAAGCGAGCATGCCCTCGTGCTCAGGGTGACCTCCTAGTGCTCCTTGTAGGTTTAGATCACGTGTAAATGGGGCGGAACACCAACTGCGTCGAGCCCTGATTCCGGCCGCCGCCATAAGCTGTCGTCGCCACCATTGCCGACCACCACCAGTCACATTAGTACCACCGTTCGACGCGGCTCGGTGAGAGCTTTCGAATGAGACCTCACGCGCGCAAAACGGCCCATCATAGGCGATTTCCGACGCCGGCCGAATCGCGCCACTGCGTTTGTGGGTCACCGGCGTATCTCCGGCGCCGCCCACTGATGTGGCATGCCACGTGGCCCTCCAGTGTCACTAACACTGGGCCCCATGACCCCAGTTGACCCAGGTCAACGGGGCCCCACTAGTCAGCCTCTGGTGCACTGCTGGGTGCACTACACCGGGTGCACCTAGCATTTTAGTTGTTTTCTCAAATTAATATTAATTCCAGGGATTTTCAGAATATTATTAAAACTTTAAAAATTCATATAAAATAATCTATAACTCAGATGAAAATAATTTATATATGAAAATTGCTCAGCAAAATGTGACGAATCCGAGTATGCTATCCACTCATCTATCACATGCCTCTAACATGATGAACATGGATCCTTTCCCTCTGTTTAATCTGTCCGATAACCACCGGAAGCCAGGAAAACATCCCCACTTTGTTTGTAACGTGTAGCACTGCGTTAGCTCACCCTTAGCATAGCATATTGCCATGCCATGCATCATGATGCATTTGTTTGCTTTATATTTATTGTTTCTTCTCCCTCTTCTCTCGGTAGACACCGAGACCGACGCTGCTCCCGGGTACGACTACACACCTGACGACCAGCCCCTTTCAGCAGAGCTTCCAGGCAAGTAAAACCCCCTTGATCATTCCTATATCGCCCATTCTTTCTCTCTTGTGCTTGCATTAGAATTTGCTACTGTTGTTAGATAGCTCCTATTCAGATGCATAGCCTGCTTTTGTAACCTGCTATTGTTACTTTACCTATTATCATATATGCTTAGTATATGTTGGTTAGTGATCCATCAGTGACCCCTCACCCTCGTCCTTGTTGCCCCGCTTCATCATCGATGACTCGATCAACGTGATCGATGTGCAGAGACCAACACATCACCGCACACCCCCTTAGTTGTATGACTCTGCAGAGCTACTATCAAGTGTCGAGGGTGATACCTCGTATCGCACTTCTGATGATATCTTTGTAGTATAGCTAATCGGTCTTGGATTACGGAGGGTGATTCCTCCTTCACCACTCCCGATGACGACTCTGTCGTGCAACACCTCAAGTGTGAACCCTTCGAGGGTGATTCCTCCAAGGTCACCTTGACAGTTACATCGAGTGGAATTCATCGAGGGTGATTCCTCAGATTCTCCCTTAATGTTATGGACACACGGTTACCTTGACTATACCTTAGAACCTTGTTGAATACGGGTTAGCCTCAAGGGGTACCCGCGAGAGTTACTGTAGTCGGGTTGAACGTGAGGGTACCTGCGAGATAATTACGAGGCACGGCCGGGCAGGCAGACTGCCCTAGAGAGGGATGGGCCTGACCCTTGCCGTAAGTCCTCGAGACAGGGCAACAGGATCACTGATTGTCTCCGCGCGCTCCCAAGACACTAACGGGTTAGGATATGTGATCTGAGTAGGCCTCTGGCCTTTTCGCACTGACCACCACGCGGGAATAAGTATGGGCACTCGGCGTCGTATGATTCTCCGAAAGCTCTTCGGACGTCAGCAATTGAGCGGCGCGCGCCCGGTTGGACGGTAACCACCTGCGCTTGTATAAGGGGGTGGGTCTGCTCCAGGCCGTGTACGCAACGCACAGGAGTGCAAAGGGCGATGGGCCCAAGACCCCTGAGCGCTTAGGATGTAGATCGACGTGCTAGCCTCTCTGTTGAGCCTAGGTAGGACTACGGTGTGTCGATCAGCCGAGGCCAGGCATGACCCGAAAAAGCGTGTCCGGCCATAGTTAATCGAGCATGTTGGGTAAGTTTGTGCACCCCTGCAGGAAAGTTTATCTATTCGAATAGCCATGTCCACGGTAACGGACGCTGGGAGTTGTATCCCGATCTATTACAACTAGAACTGGATACTGGAGGAACTAAATGGATATGATGGCTCCGGGATCGCTTTCTCGCAGGGAATCAAGGAAGGATCTCTGGGCGTTACTACAATATACTTGTTACTTTATAATATGCTAATCTGCACTCTTCTAATGTTGCAAGATGATGCAATATGCTAGTCTTCGATAGGCCAGGCTTTCCCTTCTATTCTGGCATTTCTACAGTATAGTCTAAAGATATAGACCCACTCCTTTGATACTTGTTGCATACTTAGTATAGATCTGATGTAAGTCTTGCGAGTACTTTGGATGAGTACTCACGGTTGTTTTGCTACCATTTTCCATTCTACCCGATTGCTGCGATCAGATGACGGAGTCCAGGAGCCAGCTGATCCCGCCGACGACTACTACTACCCGACGGAGCCTACTACTACGTGGAGACCGCCGATGACCAGGAGTAGTTAGGAGTCTCCCAGACAGGAGGCATGCGCCTTTTCGATTAAGATGTCACTGTTTTGCTAGCCTTCTTAAGGCAGACTTGTTTACTTATGTCTGTACTCAGACGCTGTTGCTTCCGCTGACTTATGTATTCGAGCCCTCGTGGCCCTGACTTGTAATATAAAGTTTTATGTTTGACCCATCAAAAAAAGTTTTATGTTTGAATTTATGTCTAGTGTTGTGTTGTGATATCTTTCCGTAAGTTTCTGATCTTGATCGTGTACATTTGCGTGTATGATTAGTGCACGGTTAAGTCGGGAGCATCACAAATTGCCACGAGGACAAACCCTATACTTACTAATCCTAAACCTAGCCCTAACATCTACAATGACAACCTTGCCCCTTTCCCACTCCCCTGCTAGCTGACGACACCGCCCAAGGAAGAGGGTAGAGGAGCTGAGAAGCTTCGGGAGACTCTCAAGATGTGGAGTAGACAAAATGAGGGCCCTCCATGACCTCTCCTATGTCCCTCTTTATTTGCCACTAGTTGACCCGTTGCGCCAAATGGCGCAGAGACCCGCTAAACCCATGATGGCGATGAAAATAGTTTCTTTTAGTAAGGGCAGGCAATGTATATACTCATTGTAGTTTGGTAGTAGAAAGTCCTATCTGAAACTAAACCTATGTTTAGTCGGTTTAGTTGTAGCCTACTGAATCCATATGCGCCTTGAAAAAAAACGTGGTAGTTGATTTCGCTGTGGGCAAGCACATATGGTAACAAATTGACTCGTTGCGCCAAATGATGCAGAGACCCGTTGAATCCATGTTCACATTGAAAAAAAAATCCACGTTTTAGTTGATTTAGTTGTGGGCAAGCACATATGATAACAAATTTAACCACCTTTAATAAAAAGAATGGAGGCTTGTTGTCTACAAAGAGATATACCTGCACATTTTAATTTTATAGTGTGTAGGATTAGTTTTGAGCACCTTTAATAAAAAAATGAAGGCTTGTTGTCTACAAAGAGATATACTTGCACATTTTAATTTTGTAGTGTGTAGGGTTAGTTTTGAGCAAGCATGTATGATAACTGTTCTAAGCCCTCCATATAAAAGAATGAACGGAGGCTTGTATCAGGGTAATGGAAGTAAAAGAAAGAAGGTGTTGTATTTGCTGGACTTCTGATGATTTAGGTCTTGAAAGACCTAAATAGGCGAGCGTAGAATTGCAAGTAAGAAAATGTGAAACATTGCTAATAACTTGGCTCATATACATGATAGTTTCAGGTCATATAAGCAGCGCAGGGCAAGGAGGGGGGAGGAGCAGTCTATATGTGATGAACCAAGCCTATGTCAAATAAGTAATGCTGATACAACCATATTCATCACAATGGATGGATTTCAGTCCTAACATTTGAAGGTAAACAAGCATAACAAAAGCGAATCATATAACATGGTTTATACAAAGCACGATAAAGTCCTCCTGTGAGTACATCTTCTAACACACATTGCCTGTAGTGCAAACAAATGAAAAGATAACCATGAGTTATTTGTACTCTTATAATAGAGCAACATCACAACAGTTCTAGTTATCAGCGCTGTTACGTTGCTTAGCTAGAACGAATCAGCCCATAGCATTCGTCAGACCAAGGTTTGTAGAAGAAGGTTTCACATTTTTCACATTTTCATGAATCCTTTTGCTTCCATAGCGACAGTGTCTTCTGACATGGCCTCATGTACATACTGCACCCCCGGTATAGCCATACAACTGTTTTATCTCCAAAAGGTGATGCGGCTGTATGGAAATAAACAGTCACGCACATCATGCCACTGTCACATTTTGCTTCGATACTCAGCCACCGGTAGGCCCAAATTTTGTAGAAGAATATCCAACATCATCCTGTAAGGTATTTTCACCATCGGTGGAGCACCCTGTAGGTTTTAATGACATGCCATCAATTTGTGGAATTTACAGGGAAACCTAAGACATTTTAGAAGTCACTTCATACCTAAGACATAGAATATTGACATGCCATCCTCAAACTATATTCTTTGTAGTCACAATAAAAGCTATCCAATGTAGAGAAACAGGCCTGCTAATTTATAAGTCTGGGAATCAGGCGTAAAAGACACTCGCTACAAAATTTGATTAATAGTAGATGATGCAGGACCCAGGGAAAGTTGATTACATATTTGTTGAATGTCTATTGAGTGTGATGATAGCATAGAATGAAAATCAGAGTAATTGCTTAGCACTATTATTAGCTCTCAGGTTTCTCCTAGGTGTGTACTTATTTCTGAAACGTACATAGGCTACAGAGGGAATCCATGATAGAGTAAACTCATATTATAAAAAAAATATAGTCTCCTTTGTCCAAAGTTCCAAACTCCAAAGTAAATCAGTTAAAGAAGGATTCAGAGAGAACCTACTAATAAGCAATTGCATCTATCATGATAAATAAGTACATCACATAAGGGACATCCAACATTTGTTTTTATAAGCTGCAATCATAGAAATGATTCTCATCCATCATTTAAAAGAGAAATCACCTGGTAGCCACTGCCAGCCGCCAAGGTTGTATCATGGCGTCTAAGCAAGAAAGGAGGCAAAGGATCGATGTATGGGTTCGTCTTGTCGACGGGAAGATATATATAGTAAGCAATGATACAACTGAAGCAATGATACAACTGAAGATCCAGCTATTTGATCCAGCTGAAGCTTGTAACAAGCCTGCAGGCATCATGGAGACATATATATAGTAAGCAATGATACAAGTTTATGACAATATCATCTCAAGTAATAAAGAACTCGTGAATAAATGATTTAATGACAACTCCTTGAATGTGCTGGCCTTGAGTAAAATTGCTTCTTTTAATGTTATAATTTACGTGAATGGTTTCAGAATAAGGAAATTTTGGCTCAACACCTAAGAATAGAACAGCTTTCTTGTGTTATACAACATTTGGATTGGGTAATTTGGAACAACTGATTCAACTTCTATAATTTGACCATGCTAACAAATATTGGATAATTTGGACTGACGTACAAATTTAAGAGTGGAACAAATTCAAAAAATTCATGACGTACATATGATGTCCACATCAAATTATTATAGGATACCTAGCTAAACAGGATAGGAGCATGTAGCATATTTCATATTTTAAAGTTATAACAGAACATTTGGTAACCGCAACAAATATGAATGATTGGGTTTAAAGCCCGAAAAATTGGTTTCGCTCAATTTCTTAAAGCCATGGACCTAGTTCAATTGTACAATAGACTAACCATTGTTTAGGCAAACCATGAGAAGTCAGGTTCCGCTTACTAAAATATATCAAAGAACCTACAGTTGAGTGCAGTCAAAACTGAATTTGGCTCCGGCCTACAAATAGCAAGGATTAAGTGGAGAGAAGAAGGCAGCGGGCCAGGCTGCCACATGGAGCTAAGGTGGAGAAACCTGACTAACTAACATCACTAAAAGAAGGAGCTTACCTAGGTCGTGGTCGGAGGATGCGCTGCTACAATTCCTGAAACACGAACTCCGTCGAGATCTCCTCCTCCTAGTCGAAGTTGCTGGTGGACCCTCATTTCTTCATTCTTCACTGGTGTCTGCCGGCTATAGCTTCAAAATGTGTGGAACTCAATACAACACAAAATGAGACAATACATTTAAACCTTGCAATGCTACATAACACAGCAAGGCAATAGACTAAAAATCTGATCGCTCTACATGATCTATTATAGTCCAAACTAGACCTACATAGGTAGTTTATATGTACATATCACAGCATTTTCAGAAGGTGGGTGGTATAACAACTCTGTATTAGTGATAATAAATTGGATTTGTGTGATGTCATCATTGATTTGTGCATCCCCTGAATCAAGCGTACCTTCTGTTTTGCATAGCAACGTGGAGGAAAACTAAGTTTGCTTAAACACAAAAAAAAGGTAATATAACATAAAAACGCATGTTGAATTACCAATTTACATGTAGAACCAAACCCTCTTACTTTTGTTATGGATCCATCATGTCAATCAACCAATGAAAACCACCAAATCCATATATAAATAATCATCTATTGTATAAATGAAATTACATTAACAAGGGCAATGAAGAAAACAATGATAAGATGAGGTAAAAAAACACAGCCGCTTTTTGCGTGGAAACAAAAGGATGATTATATTCGGATCAGTCTTTAGGGCATCATATCAGCCAATCAAACCAATAGGGAAATTCTCACTCATCAACTCATCTCTAGGGCATTTAAACCTGAAACCAAATATTTTTGGAAAAATAAATACCAAGAGAACGCAAAGACATCAGCGAGGGTGATGCATCAGATCTCAAGGTGAAAAAGAGTGACGCCACAGAAATGCCTCAGATGCAAACTTCACATAAACTCGTGTCTCATCAGCATCGACGACACCCATTTGAACCATAAACTACTTACAACGATATACTGAACCATAAATTCTACTTATACGCTGGTAAATTTTAAAGTTGTCATTAGCATAAACCACTGGAAAAAAGATAGGACGACAAGGGATGGAACCCCATGGAGCCTGAGAGCCAAAAAGCCTCACTAATCAGAATTAACACTATATATGTAGCAAGAAAATGAAAAATAACATGTGATTGTCCTACCTATAAATAGAGCTGAGTATTAATGTTTCAAGCATTAGCTAGTTGCATAATTTATAGTAAGACTTTGGAGTACATATGACAATTAAGAGAGACAAGGCTAACTCTGTTAAAAAGACATTCTACTATTCCCACCCGACGTGATAGAAACGCCAGCCCTACAACATGTCCTAAAGAATTTAAGCAATTACAGAAAATGAAGCTTTCCAGACTTAATATATGAAACTAAGCAATTCTCTACTTCAGTTTTCTTCCACTCATAACACCTCTAGCTTATAAGTACCAAATGTAGGTTTGATTTGACTTCTATCAACCTATATTATGAAAGTCTGTATTTGCATACAGTATTTAACAGAAAATACCTAGATTGTGGCCAGAAACCTAAATAGTATATTTAGCATTAGTTCCAACAATAGTACATCTTTGAGATAAATAGTGCATACTGACGGATCAACGATATGTGAAGATGATTTCACCATTCCAATGAAATAATCCTCATCCCATGGTTCAAGATCAGCACTCTCATTATATATTCTTCTCTTCGAATCTTTTAAAGTGTTGAATTTCTGCAGCAAAAGTTGCTATAAGTAGAGAAACCACTGGTTGGATATAATGATGTGTATTGTGTATGCCAAGATTAAGTTCACTCTCTTGAATACCTCATAAGCTTTATGCCTAACAGTGTCACTCAAATCGTTGAGAAATGACATGACCACATCTACAGATGCAACCATGTTATGATGAATAGCAAGTTCAGCATATGATCTGCAACCCATAGCCTGCCAAAAGGATAAAAAATGTTTGTAATTTATCCTGGAATAGAGGTAGAATTCCAGAAATAGCCATATCTTCTAATGTAATCGGTGTCATTATATTTCATAAACATGCTTAGGAAGTATATTAGGTCCAGTTTTGTTCTGTTTCTACAAGATTTGATTAAACTGAAGGAATAAACAACATAGAGTACACGCAACAAATAGTGGATTTGATTTTCTATGTGCTAATAAGATGTGGTCCAAATATCAGCTAATGCCTCTAACATCTAGCTGAACCAGATTTGTGGTAAACAAAAGATTTTTTTTACCATAGATCTTCTCTAGCTTCATGATATTCTCTTCTTTCCAAAGATGTCAAGCTCATGTTTACATTATAAAAAATCATAGTATCAAAGTGCAAGAACAAACTTGATTATGTTGACAATAGGGAGAAAATTCACCTTTGTCTTCTTTAATTCTTCACTAAATAATTCTTCTTATTCTCTTCATCCTCAGATCGTTTAGTAAACCCATATATTAGTAAACTAAAATATATGTTAGATCCTATATTCTCGAACATACCAATTTGTTGCCAAGAACCATTAGTAACCTAATTTCTGGAGCCCCGCTGTATATTAGTAAACATACCAATGGTTTTTAAGGTTGTGACAGCAGATAATTTTCATCCAAATAATAATAACTGCAATCCATGGGTTCACAATAAAGCAACATGGTATATAACTATCTGTTCTACTATTGTAGACATATTTTGGATCTTTTATGAAAAGGATGATAAGGCAAGACACAAAATATAGGGACAATCATATTTCTCTCATCCAGGACATGCATCTGTTCTATGCATCTATCAATATAAAGGAAGACAAGAAATCGACATGAGCAAGCAACTAGCATGTGTCTGCCAAGTTTCGAAACCCCAAACGTGTGAGCAGATCAGGCCAAGAGAGAAAAGAACACACTAAAACAGAAGGGGGTCGGGAGACAAGATGGAGACCTGGAGGCGGACATCCCTGTGCAGCGCCGCCGCTGGCCGTGGCGGTTTCCCTCGCTACCTGCTCCTCCAGCCCTCGTGCATAATGGAAAGAGAGATGGAGCAGGGTCGGGCTGCTCCTTCCCCTTGTCTCCGCCCTCCCACATCTTCCTCGAAGACCCCACTGCTAGCGCTGCTAGGCACGGAGGAGGAGCAGCAGAAAGGACGGAGCGAAGAGGCAAAGACAGGCGGCGGACCTCCTTCATCTTCCCCGCAGCTGCACCCAACCGTGACTGGAGCTGCTCTTCTCTGACACGGATCCGCCTTCTATGTGTGCCTACGGTGGTGGAGGGGGGGCAGGCAGCGGCAAGGCTCCTAGGGCGGAGGCCATGGCGAGGAGCGAGGAGGAGGGAGGGGCTGTGGGGATGGCGAGGAGCGAGGAGGAGGGAGGGGCTGTGGGGATCGAGGGGAAAGGGGCTAGGGTTGTGTGGCGGCCGGTGTGGAGCGGCGGAAGAGAGGATGGGATTGGGTGCGAGCGCACGCAGCGGATTGGGGAAATCTTTTTGCACGCGAAAATGGACAACCCAGCCAGTCAACGCGTGACTCGAGCCCACCTGTCATTGGCCAGCAAAATGAACCGTGAGGTGAAAATTAGATTTACTGCTGTGAAAATCCGACGGTTGGGACGCGACAGATGGCTGATCGAACGGCCAACGAAGGCTTGATCGAGGGAGCCTCCCGGTGGCGAGTTGCCCAGCCTCTTTATTGGTTTAAATGCCGCAGTTGTATATGAGTTTGATCAAATAACAGAAAAAAGCGAAGGTGGGCACTTGCCTCATTTTATATTATTAAAAAACTACTCCCTCCGTCCCAAAATAAGTGTCTCACTTTGTACAACTTTTTTATAGCTTTTTTAATTAGACAAATAATAAAATACACAAACAAATTAACCAAACATGTAACAAATTATCTCTCGAAATGCTGAAGGTGACCTCGGGAAGTTTAGATATCCGGTACCACACACACTCTTTTAAACATGTTTTCAAGCTCCCCCACTTCACCAAAAACATCGGCCCCATTCAATGGCAACTCCATATCAGTTTGGTGTTGCTTTTAAGAACACCATTTCCATTAGCTAGACTACAATGTTATCACTTATCAGGCAACATTAATACAACATCCGATGCAGCCACATACAAACAGAATACACTAATCTAGAGCCAGCAAAAAGGAGTAAATTTAGTGTTCATCACAGGATTCCAGCAATATTTATCTCCCTTTTGCCGACATAGGAGGAACATAGATCCAATCCTCACAGCCCTCTGATGCTTACCGACAAAGGTCCATTTGATTTTAACTCGTTGTGATAATAGGTCTCGGTTTCTCCTCTTCCTTGTTCTCAGCGGCTACAGCATGCGGTCTACGCTGATGCTGCACAACCGCGAGTTGATCCACGAAAAGCAGTTCCCGCAAGTGATGGAGCTGCTCCCTCTCTTTCTCCATCAGCAGCTCTTTCTGCTCAAAACGGCTTATCTTATCCTGGATTTCCTTCATCTGAGGATGATTTGAAGCAATAGATAACAAGTCAATATAGACACCAACTTTTAAGCAGTAATATCTTGAAACCACTATGTTGATACCTGGACATCCACTATGGCCGATAAAGACTGCTCTATATCTTTTTGCTCCTTTCGAAGTTGCACTTGTGCATTTGTGGATGCCTCTTTGAGTAAATCGTTGGCTGAAAGCCCATTAGTGTAAGAAGATTCTGCAGAGAAAACTAATTGAGCCAACAGAAGAGCCTTTTGAATACTCAGAGTAAGTATTTCTAGGAAAGAATGGCAAACTAAATCACGGTGTGCATTTCAGCATGTAGCAGCAAGAATGTGAATTTGAATCACGCCACATAAGGAATTTGGATACAGGTCCATAGCCTATTCTTTGCACATGCACCGATTATGACTTATCTTGTTGCTCCCGGCGCCAGTAGTGAATTATGTGAAATGTAGCAAAACTATCAAATACATGTACGCATTCATGTAAAAACAATTATGTGAAATTTATTGATAATCATGTATTTGACCCTACAGAGTTAGGGGACTGGCACTGCCACTGCCTAGCGCATTACTTGAGCATTCTTGTTACCACACCCGTCAAATTATCATTGTTTGCACAGTGACAAGCAAAGCAGTATGTTCATCAACAATGCAACATCAATAAGATAGAAGATGTCAAACTCATATGGGTTAGAGAGCACAAGTTGCTACCTTCTTCTTTAGTGCTGCTGATTGGAGAATCAGTCTGGCTGTCATTCATATCAACCTGGGATTGTGCAGAAATAGCTGCTTGCGCTGCTGCTGCCGCAACGCCTGAGCCAACAATTGCCGACAAGAAAGCGACCTGGTAAAACAATGCAGTTCCATGATTTGCTCCATCAATAAATTTCCACGTTCAAACTAGATGACCATATAAGGCAGCTATTCAGGCATGATGGAGACCAGCATGTACACTTGTTTTGTGTACACATGTGCAAAAATTCTATGAATAGAAAATTCAGGAATTATTTTTAATTTCCTTGTCAAAAACTATCTTGAAGTTCTCGTAGTGTTTCGTGTCTGAAGAAAAGAACATAACTTATACATCAGAACCTGAATGTATTCAAGTACAGTACGTGTTTTCCATCTGTTCACATGAATAGCACAGCATAAGTGGAATGCTCAAGATATACTACAAGTTACTACTAATTAACACAAAGACTAAGTTATACTCCCTCTGTCCCAAAATTAGTGTCTTAACTTTAGTACAACTTTAAGCTATAGATTACCATGCTCTATGATTACTGCTGCAACACTTGATATAGTAAGTTAGCAACATGTGACATCCACATGTGGTACCAAAACCGAATTGTACTACAAACTGATCGTTACATGTTATCATTTCATCAAGTACAAAACAAGAGAAGATACCCCACGCGTTGCTGCAGGAATGTGTTGCAATTATTTCAGTGATATTTGGTTATATGAAACATCACTATAGGAAATAATAATATGAGAAATGAAACTAAAATACATATAATTTATTGTATTTGATGATTGTATAGTTGTAGAATATTTAATGAATATAAGTAGCATGCATGGTGCATATTAAGGTGGGCCTTTTCCCATGCATGGTGGTATGTTGAGTTGGCATAGTTGCATGTTAAGGGAACTAAGTTATTGGGGATCAATTATTTAGGTATATATAGGACAAGTGAGAAGTGCCCTACTCTTATGAATCATTAATTTTTTAATACTGAACTGCTTGTACCAGTCAAGGGAGTTAGCAGCTACAAAAACAGGGCAAAGTCACAGATACAGACCTGAGCCATAATTGGATTGCTTGCATCTGCCAGTGGTGTGAGACGGAGTCGTTTTGGGATCTCTGCTCTAGATTCATTAGTAACATCATCATCAATCTCAAACTCCATTTTCTGCTCCTTGGATCCCATGAATTGTTCTCCAAAAGATAATCGGATGAGTCTAGCAATGCAGTCTTTCTCTGAGCGACTACCAACATGCTCAGAAACCTTCTTCCAGTCTTCTCCATAATGCAAGACAGCCTCAAGTAGGTGAAGAGTTTCCTTGTCTGTCCAATCTGATTTGGCGTCTTCGCTAATTTCAACTTTCTTGAAGTCCGCTGGAGTAAGACCAGGCCGATAGTTGCCACGCACAAAGCATCTACAACATATGCTTATATCCGCCTGATCATAAGCAAAAGTTAAGGATAGAAAATAGCAACTCTTCTAATTAAAATAGACAACAAATTGATAACGGTTCCAGCTAAAATATAAAGAATGATGTGATGACAGTAGCTCAACTGATACAATATAGCAGTCATGGACATAAAACAAAATCAAGAGGCAAACACAGGCCAAATAAAGTGTTCCAAGCTTCACAGACTCAAAAGTTAAAATGGATGCAATTACTACACTGTTTGCAAATATTTAATACTCCCTCCATCCGGATACATCTGTTTGAGCGTCAACTAATTCCGGACGGAGGAAGTATATGATTTGTGATAATACCCTCCGTTCATGGCATGTTTAAGTGAACTGGAAGTAGTTCAAAATGAGCTGTAGTAATCCATCTAACACAGTCAATCCAAGAGTGGCAATGCGCAAAGACACAGTAGTACAGTACAAATAAAAACAAAAGCTTGACAATACAATATTCATATGAAGAGCAAGTACACTTGACTTAAATTTATAAGCAAATGTATACATACATATGCAATTACCAGTTCCCAAAACAAAAGATACACCATTAAGTTATCTGTTTGCTCATCTGTCCCAGCGCCCTTTCTATGGCACATATCAAACCAGCTAAGCCAAAACCAACGATCAACCAGGAATATCTCCAATCCGAGCACACAAATTTCTCAACACATGGGCAAACTCATAACTAGCGAACAAACGCTACCCCCGTGGCTTTCTCTATCAGATTAAGAACCCTTTACAAGATCTGCCTGGACATTGAAGATACCAGGATAGGTTGGGATGGTGTCAGGTTTAGAAGAACTTTAACTGGTGAGATTTTGGAGATTTGGGAAGAAGTTAGGGACTTGCGTGAGCACATCGAACTTACTAATGTGGCGGATTCAGTTAACCGGACACTAGATCCAGCACATTGTTTGTGAGGCGGTGCGGACAGTTTTGCTTGTGGCTGTGCTTTTCACTGGCTTGTGTATGGTAGTTTGTAAGGTTGCGGTATAGGATATTCTGTTTTCCACGTCGCTGGTTTGCTGGTAGACATTGCCTTTTGTTTTCTTTCCTTACTTATCTTCTGGCCTGTGTACCAGTTACTTTCCTGTTTACTTTCGTTGTACTGAACTGCTTTGATTTCTGGTAATGAAACCAGGGTTTTTCCCCTTGTTAAAAAAAAACCGTTCCCCAATTACATTGCATAAATAATATGAATATCCATAATTTGCGGCTTAATGTAGTGCTTTTTATAACGGCACAAAACCCAAACAGGTCGCTACAGCCAATTGGAAATACTCATATGGATGAGCTAAGATAGGTCTAGCCAGATACTACAAATGATGCATACGATGCACATATTACATAACCTGAAATATAAGTTTACACAGCACTTGAAAATAAAAAACAATGGCAAATCACTCACCTTCTCGCAGGTGAAATAGGCAGAGCCGCAGACGCTCCGGCACCCTACGCAGAGCTTCTTGGGTGTGGTTGGTCCGGCAGGCAATGAAGACTGAGAAGTCGTCGCCTCCTCCCTCTTGTCTTTCCCCTGCTTCGCCCCCAGAGGGGGAGCACCATGGTTGATGAGCCCCCATTCCTCCAGGAAGTCAAACACACGGCGCACAGAGCCAACGTCACCGATAAGGCCCCGCCTGGCCTCGGTGAGAGTGAGTCGCCGAGCCGGCCTAGCCCGGAACCTCTTGACGAGGGTGTTGCGGTAGTACTTGTAGGCTTCCGGTCCCCGAGACCCAGACACCGCCGCGACCTCGCCTTCGAAGAACTCCGGCAACAGGCGGCGCTCCGTGTCGCTGATGCTGTCGTAGGAGAACCACGCTGCAAGCGCAACCGTCTGTGAGATAGGGTTCTAGGTCTTCGCGTTTACAAAGGGAGAAATTGCAGGTGAGCGCGGGACCCGCGGGGGGGGGGGGGGGGGGTGTAGGGAGTCACCTGAGTAGCTAGGGACGGTGATGACGTGCGATGAGTCCTCGGCTGCGGCTCCCACGGCGGGTACCCGGGCGGCGGTGGCGGCCGAGGTGGAGGCAGGAGGGATCTCCGTCTTGAGGGTACCGGCAGTGGACGGGGGCTGGGAGAAGGGTGGCGCCTTGAACGGAGACTGCGTAGGCGTCGGCGCGGAGTTGGCGGTGGCCGGGGGCACCGGAGCCGGCGGTGTGGCCATCGGAGACGGGGCAGCCGGTGGAGCGCTCTCTCTCTCGGTCCGTTTCCTCTGACGCTGCTAAGCGTGTAGTTTGGGCCTTATCTTTTTCCCTTGCAACGAGGCCGTTGCGTTATGGTTTGGGCCTTCGGAGATTTGGTTAAAATAGCCCAACTACGCCGATCCCACACAGAGCGCTCGCCGTGCGCGCGCGCGTGATGCAAGTTTAGAGCATCTCCGACAGCGGCGGCAAAGTAAACTGCGATTTTAGCAGCGCGGGACGTTTTCACGCGCTTCAGCGGAGGCGGAAAACTCAGACGCGCGGGAAATGATTGCGTGCGCGGGGAAAAGCGGGAGCTCGCGCGCTAGATTTGGCGCACCGCTTCTGGCGCGCCTATAAATTGCGGCGCCCGCCACACGGCCTCCCATCGCTATCCACATTGCCACGCGCTCTCTCCCCGCTTCCTCTGCTTCCTATGCCGCTTCCTCTGCTTCCTATGCCGCTTCCTCGCCCCGCCACCGTCGCGCCACCACCGCGCCACCATGCCGCCGCGCCGCCGGGGATCTTCGAGCTACCGCGGCGTCCGCGAGCGCCCCTCCGGCGCCTTCTACGCTGAGACTCGGTCCGGCGACGTCCGCCTCGGCCTCGGCACGTTCGAAACCACGCACGAGACTGCCCGCGCGTACGACGCGCCGGCGTGGCGCCTCCAGAGGCCTCGCGCACAGATGAACTTCCAAGACGTCTGGACGTGCGAGCAGGCGTAGGCCGTCGCCCCTCCGCCGCGGTTAATAACTGACGCCGACCGTCAGGAACACCATCGGCCGCAGCGCCGCCTCCTCATCGCCGAGGCGGACGAGCGAGCCATGGCGGAGTGGCGCCAGCGCCACCCGGAGGACGTTGCCAACGAGAATGCCTTTTGGGTGGAGAGGAGGGCAAGGCGGTGCGCGGAACGGGCGGACAGGCGTCGTCGGAAGGCACTGGCGATATTGCAGTGCGATCTGGGAGCGGCATCATTCTTCTCTAGCGACGATGAGCGGTGGGAAGACGCGTGGCTTGATACGTCGGACGACACAAGCGAGGAGGAGGACAACGACTCAGAGTAGTTTCTAGTTGCACCGTAGTTTTTACCTCGGACTATCTATCTATGCTAGATGAACTATCTATGTATCGCTTTTTTATTATCATTTTTTTTAATCTATGTATCACTTTTTTTATCTATGTCTTTATTTGTTTTGTGTGCATAGCGCAGCTTTTTTAGCGCGCCGCGCGTTGCGCGGCTGTTGGAGATGCTCTTAGTGCCACCTCGCCTGCGCTGAGCGGGGGAAGCCGGGAGAGGTGTGTAAAAGGAGAGGCAGGGCAGAGGGAGAACTCATACCTTTCTCGGCCTTTTGGCTAAGATCAAGTGTAGTATCTATTCTTATCAGTTTAATATCTGATATATGGGCCATGTGCCCACAACAATATTGTTAGTTAATCTAGCTGTCTCTGGTTTTAGCTGTCGTTAGCTTTGCTTTCAGTTTCAGTAGGTTTATTTTCAGAAACTGGATTAGCCGATGCGAGCCCACGTTGTGTGTGTGCGGCCGCCGTAGCGATGTCTCACCCTGGATCGTGGGATGGCACGATCGAGTCCGTGGGGGTGGGCTAGCCACGATCTCTTTCAGCTATCATAAAAGAGCGACTGCTCCAGGAATGAAACCACAAGTTTACAGCGGCTCAAACCAGTTCTCGCATTTGTGTGCGTGTGTTCATCTTCGCCCGAATTCGGAGCTCGCCGGAGCTGCCGAACAATTGGCATCAGAGCCGTTCCATCCTGGGGCCATGTCTGGCCCGGTGGACTCCGGCGCACCGGCGCCCGCCGATGACCGCTCGGGCGCCCGCTCGCTCACTCCGCCGCGGATGCGGGGCAGGAGTACGACGAGGCGCAGCGGGCGCGAGATCATCGTGCAGGAGCGGGTCATCCAGGAGCGCTTGGTGCGCGAGCCCGGTAGCGCAGGGCCGGCTCCCATGCTCACGGCCACAAACTACATGGAGTGGGCTATGATCATGCAAGTACATATGCAGGCGGCGGGGCTCTGGGACACCGTCGAAGGGAAGGACTCGGTCACTTTCCGCGACGACCGGTATGCCATGGCCGCGATCCTCAGAGGGTTGCCGCCGGAACTTGTCAGGGCCATCGTCATCAAGAAGACGGCGAAGGAGGCCTGGGAGGCCATCCGCACCATGCGGGTGGTGTGCAGCCCGCGTGCGCGAGTCCACGGCGCAGCGGCTTCGGAAGGAGTTTGAGGCCCTCACGTTCAAGGACGGGGAGACGATCGACGCATTCGGCATGCTCGTCAACAATCTGCGCGTCCTCGGCGACATGATCGACGACGGCCGGATAGTCACAAAGACGTTGCGCGTCGTCCCAAAGAGGTACTCCCAGGTGGCAATCGCCATTGAAACTCTTCTTGACCTCGACAATTTGTCTCTTGAAGAGCTCACTGGTCGTCTGCGGACGGTCGAGGAACGCCTGAACGAGGAGGAAGCGACCGGCGGAGCCAGCCTACTCTACACCAAGGAGGAGTGGGAGGCTCGTTGCGCACACCGTTCCCCGGGCGAGGGTTCTAGCTCCGGCACCAGCCAGCAGCCACGACGGGCACATGGCGGCGGCGGGGGCATGTAACACCCCGAGTGGTTAACTACAGTAATCCCCTTTTGATAATGCCATGTCATCATGTTTAACAGTGCATGATCATCATTAGCATTATATTGCATTTCAATTCCTAATTCAAAATTCAAATTTAAATAAAAGTGAAAAATAAAAGTTGTCCAACATAGAAACTAAATTGTTCATTAAATAGCAGATAAATCAGAGGCTATGTTAAAATTGTAAACAACATTATTAAAATTGGATAAGTGACTCAAACAACTTAAAACAGTGGCTGAAAATGACATTTAGTAACCTTTTAATTTATTTAAAACAAATATGAAATGATGTTTTGCCCAAACTAGTTTTTGGTGTTAGGGTATAAAGCACTGGTATTTATGGACTAGGTCTCCCTTTTTACAAAAACCATTTGGGGCCTAAACAATTAACAGAATAAAAAAGAAAAGAAAAGAAGAAATGGAAAAATGCCCCTGTGCACTTAAGCCCACAGCCGCACAGGAGCTGGCCCAGCCCAACTAGCCCCCTCCCCCTACCCCTGACGTCGTGGGCGCGCTGTCGAGCACCCTGCATGCGCGCGCGCCCCCGAGCCCGGCCCCCCTCCCTCGGCACTCGACAGCGAGTCGCGCGCTCGCCGTGGATAAAGAGCACCCCGCGGACACCTCCGAGCCCTCCCTCGCTCACTTTCCCCCTCTCTTTCCTCCCTGCCTCCTCCCTCCGAGCGCCGCAATGGCCTCGGCCGTCTGATACGCGCGGCCACCGTCGCCCCTACACCTCGCGGCAGTGCCAGGTCGCCCCGCCGTCCCCTGCTGCTTCGCCTACTGCATCGAACCAGAGCGGAAATCACCTGCCTCGTCGCGCACGAGCTCGTCTTCAAGCTTCAGGCGCCGGTGATCGCCGTCACGATTCGCCGTCGTTGCGCTACCCCGAGCCCACCCTTGCACGCCTATAGGACCACCGTGAGCACCCCATCCTCCTCCCTCTCTCCCTGCGTCTCCCCGTAGCCATAGCTCGCCGCCACCGTGCTCGTGCTCTGTCCGCCGCCGTCGCTGCCATTGCTGCGCTCCCAGAGCCGCTCGGCTCGGTCCCGCAGCACCAACGTGCTCCTGGTGAGCCGTAGAGGCCGCCCCGCCTTTTGCTTTGCTCGCTAGCCCACTGCAGCCGCGCGCCCGTGCACCACCCGAGAGCCCCGCCGCCAATCGTCGTCGCCGGCGTCGTTCCGACCACCCCCGGGGCCAACCACCACCACCACGCGATGCGGCTCGCTGCGCCCGTTCGTTAGAGACCAAGCACGCCCTCGGAGATGCCCTGTGGGCGAAACCCGGGCTCGCCGGAGCTCGGCGCCGCGTTCGAGCTCGCCGGCGTGCTCCGGTGGCCGGCGCCGACGTGGCACGTGGCCCCCACCGCCTGTGCCACTGACCGCTGGGCCCGGTTGGCCCCCAGTTGACCCGGTCAGCCCGCTGACTGGGCAGCCCGTGTCGCTGACACGCGGGCCCCACGGCCCTGTTAATTAACTGCTAATTAAAATGTTTAATTTAATTAGTTTAAGCACTAATCAGTCACTGACATGTGGGCCCAGTAGCCTAATTAGTTAATTAGTTAAAATAAACTCTGTTTAGACTAATCAGAGGCTGACATGTGGGCCCCACTGGTCAGGTTTGACCTGGCCGACCCCCTGTTGACTGCTGACTCAGCACTGCGTCATGATGACGTCACCCTGCTACTGTTTTGGATAATTCGAATTTAATTAATTAAATAAATTCCAGAAAATCAATAAAACTTTAGAAAATCATATCTTTTAATCCGTAACTCCGATCGAAAAACTTTATACATGAAAATTGCTCAGAACGACGAGACGAATCCGAATACGCGGTCCGTTCGTCCGTCACGCGTCCCTAACTACCCGAACGTGCAACCATTCCCCTCTTATCGTCTATCCGATAATTACAAAGACCCGGGAAATATCGTCAGATATTCTCCCGCTCCGTCTGATACTTGTAGTACTGCGTTAGACTACCCCTAGCACCGTGTATCGTATTTGTCATGCTTATGTTTGCTCTATATTTATACTGTTTCCTCCCCCTCTTCTCTCTCGATAGAGCCGGTACCGACGCAGCTCCGGAGTTCGACGACCCCTGAAGACCTTGCCCTTACCGCCGAGCAACCAGGCAAGCCCCCCCCCCTTGATCATCTCGATATCGCCCATTCTATTTCTCATGCTTGCATTAGAATTGTTGCTGCTACTGCTTTACCTATTCTGATGCATAGCCTGTTTATTGTAACCTGCTGTTGATAATTACCTGCATATCCTAAACTGCTTAGTTTAGGCTGGGTAGAGACCTATCAGTGACCCCACTTATCCCGACTGCCGCGCTGGATCGTCAGAAGACCCGATCAACGGGATTGAAGACCAGGACCCGACACCGCACATCACCCCCCTTAGTTGTAACGACACTGCAGCGTTACTATCGAGTGCCGAGGGTGAAACCTCTTGTAGCACTTCTGATGTTAACTCTGTAGAGTAGCTATTCGGTCGTGGTAATCGAGGGTGATTCCTCCTTCACCACTTCCGGTAACGACGCTGTCGTGCAACACATCAAGTGTGAACCCATCGAGGGTGATTCCTCCGAGTTCACCTTGACAGATACATCGAGTAGGAATCCAACGAGGGTGATACCTCGGATTCCCCTGATGTTATGGACACACGGATACTTGGACTTTACACTGTTACTTGGATAGGCGGGTCGACCCTGAGGGGTACCCGCGTGCGCCTGAGAGGCGAGTGTTGTGAAGACGGGTGCCAGTGTGGTGCCCGAGTGTTGAATACGAGGCGCGGCCGGGCATTCTTAACCCTTGCAGCAAGTCCTCGAGACGGGGCGACGGGGTCACATCTTTCGTGAGTCTCTGCTCGTTACCGCAAGCCCCTAGTCCTAACGATTTGGATATTTGATCCGAGCAGGCCTCTGGTCTGATAGCACTAACCATCACGTGGGCATAGTATGGGCGTTCTGCATCGTATGCATCAGCCGAAAGCTCTGTCAGACGTCCAGTTCAGCAGTGCGGCATGGAGTGATTGGCGCCATTGCGGTGGTGCTTGGATCAGTGCCATGTGCGCAACGACCCGGAGGGCGAGGGGCGATGGCCAAGACCCCCTTGCGCTTAGGATGTAGACCGGCGGGGACCTCTCTGCTGAGCTGTAGGTAGGGTTGCGATGTGTCGTTTGGCCGAGGCCGGGCATGACCCAGGAAAGTGTGTCCGGCCGGAGTTAATCGAGCGTGTTGGGTAAGTTGGTGCACCCCTGCAGGGAAGAAAACTTCTATCGATAGCCTGTCCTATGGTAAAGGACACTTGGAGTTGTATCCTGATTGATACAACTTAGAACTGGATATTTGGATACTATGGCTCTGGGATTGCTTCTCGCAGGGAGTCGAGAAGGGATCTCCGGACGAGGTTAATGACGTATGGCTCTGGGATTGCTTTCTCGCAGGGAGTCGAGAAAGGATCTCTGGGTGAGGTTGAGACTTAATGATACTGCTACATTATATTGTACTGTTCTACACTCTTCTATTTCTGCAAGACCGCTGAAGATGCTAGTCTTTGATAGGACTAGGCCTTCTCTCTATTCTAGCATTTCTGCAGCCCAGTCCACATATACAGCCTCCCTTTGAAAATGTTGCATATGTAGTGTAGATCCTTGCTTGCTGAGTACTTCTGAGTACTCACGGTTGCTTTGTTTTCCTTTTCTCCCCATATCAGTTTGACATGACCAAGATGACGGAGCCCCTGAGACAGATGCCCCGTCGATCGACTACTACTACTACCCAGAGGATGGATACTTCTACGAGTTGACTGTCGACCAGGAGTAGGATCGGAGGGTCCCAGGCAGGAGGCCTACGCCTTTCGATCGTAGTGTTTTATTTTGCCCCGCCTTTCTAAAGGCCTTTCTGTTTCTGTTTCATATCTGTACTCAGATATCTGATGCTTCCGCTGACGCTTGTTCGTAAGTTTATGTATTCGAGCCCTCGAGGCCCCTGGCTTGTAATATAAAGCTTGTATGACTTTATTTATGTTTTAGAGTTGTGTTGTGATATCTTCCCGTGAGTCCTT